>JBBPBO010000004.1:56391541-56621209 GCA_037974295.1 Cicer cuneatum | reverse complement strand
AATTTAGTTAAAAATAATATAAGTTGTTTTAGACTCATTGTTACCTATTAAAAACATAATTTTGACATTCAATAACTTATATGTTTATTATTAGAATTTTTATATAATAAAAATAATATTTAAAAAAGTATTTTTTTAAAATAATTTTTACGAAGAGTTTCTCAAAATAGTTTTTCATTTTAATTATATTTTGAAATTTTATCATCCAAAAAATATTAAATAGATGAAATATTTAAAATAATATTTTAAAATAAACTATTTGAATGAATTTTTCATTTGAAGTTTTTTTTAAATTATTTAAAAATATTATAACAAAAAGATAAAATACTATAAAAATTATATTTTTAAAATCTTAAAAAATGAGTATAATATAAAAACACTTGTTGGCAATTTCCATAAATTTAATACTTTTATTAATTTTTTAATTTTTATGATTTAGTCAGTAAAGTTCTATTTTTAGGAACAAATGTACATCAATGACTTACTGTATACATGGAAATTATACTCAATAGCTCACGTATATACTTTTATTCTACGGAATATATGCAAATTACCTATTTTATTATTAAATTTATTTTTTTAACTCACTAAATTGAACTTTAATTCCAAAAAATTTAAAAGAATTTTACTGAAATACAAATGTATTTAAAAAAATTTAAATTTTAACTTATTAAAATGTAAAATAAGAGTATAAATATGAGAGTACAAATTAAAATTTTTCGTAACTATTTGCTCGAATTTCAAAGGCATTAAATTGATTTTATTTCGGAAGGTAAGATTGTCTCACGGAAGCTTGCTAAAATGGTGAAAACTTAAAATTCAAACCCACCTTCAACAAAAAACTAGAATGATGGAGTTAAAGCTAGCATAAAAAATCAACAATTATTTATTTTTTGTTAATTTAGAAATTAGAACAACTTAACAGTAGTACTAGTACTTCATATTCTAAATAATCGACGTTTCCCTTACGTTAGTTCTATTTGCCTATTTGTGATACTGTTTTGGTTCAAGTGAATTGCCTTGGAGACAGGGATAATTAATTTTTCCTATTTCAATTAACTATAAACAAGTAATTACTGTTTTATAAAATAATAATTAACTACTTACTGCATAGTACTGTATTATTGTAATGCATCAATATCATCATGAATATGTATGTACCCATGACCATGAATCTCTCCAATCCATATATAGACTAATAATTAATTACATTACATCATGTGCATCATGTGACATGAGGTAACCCACGGGTAATTTATTTTCCTTGTTATTATTGCTATTATTATTACCATATTAATATTATTATTATTATTATTACTTATGAGTGATATTATAGTGACAAAATATTACTTAGGTACAAAATTGTACAAAGGAATCTAGAATCGATGAAAGAGATTTCACAAAGATGTTATTTTTTTCTTCCATCATTTACAAAACAGACCACAGATTCCCGTGACACTTTAATCTCTCCACATAAAATAAAATAAAAACCTTTCAACTTTACATCTCTCTCTCTCTCTCTCTGTAGCAGGTCTTCTGTTTTCCTTTCCCAGCTATAGAAGTAAGTAATAATCTGCCAAACAAAACCTCTGCAACACTCTAGCACCCTACCCTCTCATTTTCAGCTACTAAACTACTAATAATAGTGCTACTCTACTACATTTGTTGTTGGATAAATAAGGGGTGTCCAAAATGCAAACTTCATCTTCATTTTTCAGACAGTTAAGTTCAAAGGAAGCTTGGAAATCAACATCAAACAGATACAGCAACAACAATAGTTTAGCTGTTTCCTTTGGTGATTGTGACTCAAATCTGAATCAAATGGAAGGTTTTAACATTAACATGTATGGTAATGAAGAGAGTTGTGGAATGATGGTGAGGAAAAGAGTTATGATTGTTGTTGATGGAACTTCACATTCTAAGCATGCAATGTTGTGGGCACTTACACATGTTGTTAATAAGGGTGATTTGTTTACTTTGCTTCACATTGTTCCTCAACAACATGGTTCTGAATCTTCTTCTTCTTCTTCTTCCTCCTCTTATCTTGTTAACTATCTTGGCTCCCTTTGCAAAGATTGCAAACCAGAGGTAACTTGCTAAACTTTGTGGCTTCGATATTATGTAATTTTGTCATCGTGCTTTGTAGATCTTGATTCAGTGCATGTTTGATTTTACCGTGGAACTCACTGTGTATTGTTTTGTGAATTTATAGTGTTGTTCAAAGAGAGTGAATTAGGATACTCACTTCCATATTCCTTTTCTACTATTTTTTTTTCTTTTGCAATTAATTATTTTTCCAACTTTTCTATTCTTTAGATGCTGCATGCATTAGTCCCTTCTTTTCTTTTCAGCTTTTTTTAAAAACATTTCTCACTTTTTGGTCCCCTTCCTCTCATTACAAAGAAGGGTTATTGATAATAATGTTATGGTTTGACATAGGTGGAAGTGGAAGCACTTGTAATTCAAGGACCAAAACTGGTCACGGTGATGAGTCAGGTAAAAAAGTTGGAGGTCTCTGTCTTGGTACTTGGCCAAAAGAAGCCATCTTCTCTCTTAAGCTGGTAAGAGTTCTATCTTCCAAACACCTACAAATTACAACCTTCTCGTGTTATACTTTCAAAACAAATTCTTGTTAGTTGGTCTGTGTTCGTTCTTTGGAGACAAAAAATTGGTTTTTTAAAATTGATTTTAGTTAAAAAGTGTCTTCAATGTAAATAATTTATGTTTAACTACACTTTGTTGAACCATAAATTTGAAATTTGAGTTAAAACCACGTTTAGTGCTACAAATTTTTAGTTAAATTATAAATAATTTTAAAAGCAAAATCAATTTCAATCGATATTGGACAAACACGTCAAAATCAATTTGATGGGGTCTGAAATCACATTTACTCTTCCTACCACGAAACCAAACACTGAGGCGTTTTGAGTTTTTTTAAATGTTTCAGTGTTTTTATTGTATTCATTGCTGTTTACAGTCTCTGTGGAAGCAGCAGTAGCTGCAGCAGCACAGAAGAGTTTGTGCAGTATTGTATCAATAATGCAGAGTGCTTGACAATAGGAGTAAGGAAGAGAAGCCAGGGAAATAATGGCTACCTTATCAGCACCAGGTGGCAGAAGAACTTCTGGCTTTTGGCTTAGATTGTAGTTTAATTAGATCTCATAAGGGGGATAATTGGGGAAATAAATTAACCTTAATATTTGTATTGTCATCTATAATCTATCTCACCATGTAACTAGTTCTAACTCTATATCGTACTTTTACTAATGTAATAAGTCTTGTCATTTTAAAATACCTTGGTAATTGGTACCTAACTACATGTTTGAGAATCACCTACTTGCTCATGCTTGTTTACAATTTTTCATTCATGTTTAGGGTGGATTATTCTGTGGCCAAAGATCTAGATAAGAAAGTCACGGTAGAACATTAGTAATTGTACTTCTAACCAAAAAAAAAATAGCAAGTGCATTTGTACTACAAATATGAAAATAATTAATTTGCAGTCCTACACAGATTTAATGCTAAAACTATATTTGTTGTTAATCACATGCATTTGAAACACTAATGGACAAATAACATTAACTGTTAACACATGGATAATAATTGATGAGAAACATTGAATTAGAAAAAGAAGATTTTGGAGTTGAAACTCAAATCTGTTATAAATAATCTTAGGTTTAGCTATGTTAGTCCAACTCATGTGCAATTACAATAATAACAATAAATTAATAACAATCCTTGCCCGAGGGCTACAACCCATAGAACTCTATGCTATAAGAGAATTGACAAAGATGAAGGAGGGTTAAAGAAACATAAAAGAACTTTTTTTTGGGTATTCTAACATAGTAAATAGCCAAACTCACTTCAATATTTTTATACCTATTACTATAAGGAGAAACCTCATATAGCTAAACCAATTACTAGACCTTATTTTCTAATTTATCATTTACAAGTGGAAGCAACTCCATCTTACTCCGAGGGGTCCTTGGCGTACGAGGAGTTCCCGGAACTGGTGGCTGTTGGGAGAGCATGTGCCTAACATAACCATAGAATGTACAGCCCACAAGAGTTATGGCACACCCAACAGCGTTTAAATATGAAATTGGGTTCCTAAATATCAGCCAAGATACAAGGACAGCAACAGCAACCTGCACAAAAAACATTATTCTGGTTAAGGTTAATTTCACGAATGCAAAATAATTGATCAAAATGCAATTACATTCAATAATCTAATAACATGACCTACAATGCACTTGGTGACTAAAATGCAGTGTTGGAAGAGTGAAAATATTGATAAATTGAATGAAACCATGTAGAAAGTAGGATGAATGGCATGGCTTGAAACATTGTCTTATAGATCTCACCTTAAGGTTCCCAGCAACGTTAAATGTTACAGCAGTGGTGGAGTGGATCACATAAAAAATGGAGAAGTTAAGACAGAAAGCAAACACCCCGGAACTAAAAATAATGATGAGGGCAGACCACGGATATGGATGAATATTTAGCCATTCAAGAACTCCATTTCCTTCTAGTAACAATGCAGGAAGAATCAAGATCATGGTCGCATAAGGTGCCATGTAGTAAACTGTGTTTATGCTAAAGAAAACATGAAAAGAAAAATTAGCTAATGTACTGCAGAAAAATCTTGGCAAAGCAATTCATATAAACCATCACATGCATAGAGCAGAAAGTAAAAGGATGGCTAGACAAATGCAAGGAATAAAAGGTGAACATAAGTAATGGAGAAAAAAATATAGGATGCGAGAATAAAAGGTGAACAGAAAAATTTGAGAAAAAAATACTGCACCAATGAATTAAAAGATAATTTGACACAATGGTATGTCTACCTAGGATAGAGTCGGGTGGAGAAAAGTTAAGAGAAAAAAGAAGCACACAAGCATCCAAAAAGCATAGTACAAAATGCAACACTGTTGCATTTTATATATACCACAGTGGTGGTTAAATATGATAGACTAGGACATTTGATTCGATGCAAATATCCGGAATTGTTAGTGTTATCCCATGCAAACATGGGAAAAAACAAGTATTTTGCAAAAGTTCACTTTTTCATTTATGGTTGGGCATATTTTAACACACGTTGGTCCGTCCATTCAAAGGGTTGAAAGTTTATGCCCAGCGGCAACATCAAGATAGAAATGAATTATTTCAAACAAAATTAAACCAGCCTAGTTATTATAAGAAAAATATCTGCTTATTTAATGGTCAGTATAACTCCAATTAAGATGCATGTCCCATTTTGTCTTGTCTACAAAGCATCCCTCTATTATAATATTGTTGTGTAACACACATTGATCATTAATTATTACAGATTTACAATCACTATGTAGAGGACTGATAGAAACCCAGAATAGAATTCTGGTTCAGAAGTTGTATTTTTAAATATTGTTGGATATATCAATTAAAAAAATTAACAAATATGGTTTTAGATGATATAATTTTTTTGAATTACAATCCAATCCCCCATCTTCTCTGAATTCTCCATCTCAGTTTTTTTCAGTTCAATAAGAGAAGATGCCGTTTAAGTAAAAACCACATCGTCTTTTTCAAAAAAAAAAAAGTAAAAATATCAGGGCAACATATCAACACGAGGGATGGAAAGATACTGGGTTGAGGGCTTTATCCCAGCAACTGGGATGAACAAGGTATGGATCTGTTATAGTCTACCTCGGAGAGAAGTTAATAAAAAATGGACTGATAACATCAATGTAGGAGATGAAATCCTGTTCTCCATTATTTGGAGTAGGTATTTCAGACACAAAATTAACTGAGAAGTGGAGAGCCTGTACAAGGAAAAATCCAGATTTCCAGACGACAGAAAAATAGAGAAAGGAAAGAAAGAAGACTAAAATACAAAGTTGCAAACAATAGATATTGCTAAAGAAACATAAAGATGATACCTGTCAAATTTGTATCCGTGCAGAAGAGATTCTGCAAGGATAGTTTTTGTAGATGTAGCCAAACAGCCAAGTAAGGCGGCACAAAATCCAAACATATTAAAACTCATCTCTGTTACAGATGTAAGAAGAATCCCTCCAACAATAGGTATAAGAGAAGCCCAAATACGCCAGTCAAAATACTTCCTCCACACTAGCCATTGCAAAACAACTGTGCAAGTTCACCAAGATCAGATGAAATATCATAAAGTTTGAACATAAATCAGGTAGCCAAAATATGGCAGAAAAGTTATCACCTAAAAAACCGATTATTGAACCTTACCTGTGGTTGCAGGTGTGAATGACTTTATCGTCTGCATAAAAGAAACTGGAATGTATCGCAGGCTCACATTCCCCAGCACTATGTTAATACAGAACACAAATGACATTGGGAAGATTCTTTTCAAGTGATCTTCAGGGTTAACAGTTATCAGTGGTTTAAGTTTCAGCACCTTAATTACTACATATCCTCCAATGGCTGAACAGATAAAGTGGACACAAGATACTGATAGGGGAAACTTGAAATCCAATTTCTGCAAATAGAAAATAAAATAATCTAAAAATAAAATATTTACTATGATTAATGATGATTGGATGATTAAGACGAGGATTGAGGATTCCTAAATACCAATGTGGATTTTGGAAGAAATTGTAAAAATTGATAAACCTTTTCTTCACTATAAACGGAGCAAAAACATAAAATATATAAACAATCTTGTGATTAGAATCACTTAGGTCTCATAAAAAGTTTTTTTTATAGACTTCAATACCATCATTAAAGAAAAACATAAATATAACTCCCACCCTTTCTCCTCAAAAAAAGAAAAAAACTCCCTTCCAAATGTAGATCTGACTTCTACGAACCAGGAATACACTTTAAGAAAACCATCAGACCTTTTGTGACCATCAAAACACAAAATTGAATATTTTATATACCGTGGGAGAAAGCCAAATCTCCATTGGAAAAATGATACATTTATAAAAGTTATGAAAGTTTCATGCCATAGTTATTTGTTTACAAATTAATAACTAGCCCAGAGAGAAAATCAAATCAAAGAAAATCTATACATTGTTTCACATTACTGAACGACTAAACAACTCAAGACTTTATGGAAATCTACAACATGCATGTATGTACAAAGTAACACAGAGTACGTTGTAGATCAAGTATCAAAACACAATTTTAGAGCCATAACTGCTCTAGCTCAATTAACAAGCTAGCACATTTGGTTCTAATTTTGGAAGCAAAATCGTGTTATTTTTTAAATAATTATAAGCTATTTAAAAAACAGAATAAATAGATCCAAACACAAAAGTTTTTGTAGAACAACTAAAAATTGTATGAATTAAATGGAAAAACCAAAAATAGCAATTAGCAAGGTCCCTCTATCCTTTTTGTTTTTTAACCCTCCGTTTCCAAGAAAATGAGACCCAATAATCCAAAGTTCAGTGAAGAGTTACGTAAAGTCTGACAAAAAATTGTTTGAGCCAACATCTAACTAGCGAATTAAAGGTTTTGATGATGCTTAAAGAATCCATAAATGAAAATCACAACATTTGATGCAATTCAAGTATATACCGAATTTAAAATTTATAGTTTTCAATTAAAAATATTTGAATTTGAATTCCATATCCACCTAAATAACAACAACGGATAGCAATTTGAAGTTCGATAATGAGGAGCAGTGAATTAAAATAATCCAAAATTGGAAAAGAAAGACATAATAAGAAAAAGAAGCGAAAGAGTGAACCTGGAAGATCCATTTATTGACGATGATAACGGTGACGTTAAAAAACCACCATTGAAGGATAGACAATAGAGATCTAATAACGGTCCAATGGAAAACGAAGGTATCTTCCATAACGATCAGGAAAGAAGAGAAGAATGAAGAAGAGGAGTAGGAGTTTCCTCTTCTACTCTGTTTCTCATGTAATTTGCGTTCTCCTCTTCTCTTCACACTTTTCTCTCTTTCTTTCTCGCCTTTTTATCATCAATTTTTTTTTAAGCGTTTTCTATTTGTCCCCTTCTCTCACGCCATTGAAAACTATGGCCTGCTTTTAAATTTTTTAAATATATTCAAATCAAATTTCTATATTTTTTTTTTAGAATTTCACTTATATTCAGAGTCAAGGTAAATATTTTCCAATCAAATTATTATAATTATTTTTTAAAAAAATATATTGAAAATGTCAAAATTAAAAATTTTGTTTTATACGTTTCTGGATAAGCTTTTTTATTACTTTTATGTTGAAATTATTTTACATCAATAGTATATATAAATTAGATTTTGTATTGTATTGTGAAAGAAAATCAAAACTCTTATTTTAAAAAAAAAAAATAAAACTCTTGATTGTATATATAAATTCTAGTGCTTATTTATTTTTAAAAAAATATGTGATATTGTATAAAGTATTGTTTACTAATTTTATAATTTTAAATAAAATTTATTGATTTAATGTAATTTTTTTTCAAACATAATTGGTAGACTTGTCTAAAGAAGCATTGAAATTAGTTATTCTATAATATTAATTTAAGTATTATTTATGTATTTGAGCATAATTAAAAACTACGTTAATTAATTATTTAACATTTTTTATTTTAAAGAATATAATAAATTCTATTATAATTAATTTACACAATCGAATTTGAATAAGAGACGTCCAATCTAATAATATTTGTATAAGATTTAAAGATATATTAATTAATTTAATTTAAATGACACTTAATTAGATCATGTCATGTTATTTAATGAAAACAATGCAATTCGAATGTTGTTTTAATGTTTGGATACGAAATACCTTTTCTTCAAAATCAATTCAAATGAATCGCTAATGCATCTACTTTGCGTAACTAGCTTTACACTAAGTTATTGGTTACTTCTGAATAGGTAGGTACCACAACGAAACTCAATTCGTGGAATCTACCATATGCATCTAACATATGCTGTATTATTATTATTATTATTATTATTATTATTATTATTATTATTATTATTATTATTATTATTATTATTATTATTATTATTATTATTATTATTATTATTATTATTATTATTATTATTATTATTATTATTATTATTATTATTATTATTATTATTATTATTATTATTATTATTATTATTATTATTATTATTATTATTATTATTATTATTATTATTATTATTATTATTATTATTATTATTATTATTATTATTATTATTATTATTATTATTTTGTTATCCAAATCTATAATAGCATGCATCAGCTAGATCATTATTCTATGACTTGCCAATGGACTTTTTTTGATAGAATCCTATATGTTATTCTGAATATTACTTCATTGGCCTTGTTGGCATAATAAATCTATTTGATCCGATATATTATAGTTGATATATACTTATAATCCTTTAGTAAAAAAAAAAAAAGTATAGTTATAATCCTACTTCCGTTAGTAGTCAATTATATTGAGTCACTACACTCAACTTGAATGAACTTAATTACCCATTCATAGAAAAAAGTGAAACTTGAATTTATAATCACCATTTATAAACCATTGAAGCTTCTACCCATTTATGGAAAAATCGCATAATCAATATTCTTAAGTCAAAACACTTACAACTTTTTTCTAACATTTTTCACATCATAATCAAATATCCAAAACCTTGAATCCTCTGGCTCTTTATGTCAAAAGAGATAAGAAGCCAATGACCATTGTATCATGCATTAAGAGATTGATAAGACATCACACATACACTAAAATCTTAAGAAATTAAACATGGCAATCAAGATTTTGGGCAGCCTATTTGAAGTAATAAAATGATGTCATATTAACCGTTTGAATATTATATTCATTGCATATTTTTGTTGCTGCAAAATAACTAATAATCAGGTTTTCCTTAAATTTTTTTTAATAGAAATCAAATAAAAATTATTTAATTTACCACAATTCCAATTAACGTGAGACTAAACACTCGTAGTTAAAAATTAAGAGTATGTTTTTAACTCTTATAAAATCTTAATCAATCAAATAAGTGATATATTTTTTTTAATTTGTTTAAAGTTTCGAATCTTCTGTTACTTTTTTATACTATATTTAAAGCGAATACTAAACTTTGATGTGACTTTTTACTTTTTATTTAAATTATTTTATTTATAATATTATCTTTTTAGTTAATTGAATTTTTCAAATATCTATACCTTAGAAAAAAGGATTGTAAATTTTAGTGAAACATTTTTTTTTAATTTTACTTTTTATTTAAACTATTTATTTACAATTTTATTTATCTTTACTAATCAATTATTTGATTTTTTTAAAACTATATAAAATTTAGTATCTTCTATTAATTTTATGGATAAAAGCGGTCAGGGCATTGAGGTGCCGGTATGCACGCTGGTACTAATATTGAGACAAATAGAATAAGGTCGACACAATTTTGTGTAGCATTTTTTTAGAGGAATGCTATATATCACGACAAATATTGTTACAAGAAGTGCTAATAAGATGCTCTTTAAAGTATATGTTTGGTTTTAATGTTGTCACGTGTAATGCTAGCAATATAGTTTTTAAATGTATGTTTTGTTTCGCATTGAGAATAACAAATCATAGTAAGTTATTGTGATTTTGCAATTTCACTATAAAAATAAATATGCATTAAGACATTTTCTAATATATTCTATTTAATTTGTTAATATCTATTTAAGTTTCACTAAGTAATTATATGAGTATCATATAAATTTGATGATTCATATGAATTTTAACTAATAAAAATTTGTATTATTAATGTTAATTATACTATTCTTGACCAATAAGAGACTTGGTTAATCAAACATAACTTCGCATGAGTCAAGAATAATGCAATCTTATTCCCAGACATACTCATGAGATAATTGTTGGTGATATACATAATTTTTCTATTTTTAAACCTCATAATTAATATAATGAAAATATTCGTTATTAATAATGAGCTGGTCAACTCCCACCCCACAAAGTCGCTTGTGTTTTTTTATAAATATATACTAGATGAGCATTTGTTTAAATATATTATGATAACGTCTTCACGAGACGATAGGTGCAATATACAAGTTCTACACTTTCGTGATCATTAGACATTACACCCTTATTATATGAAAAATAGAGTTTTGAAAAGTGTCCATGTTATTACGTATGCCGTGCACATATAGTGTGTGGTCGTTTGATGCAAGAAAGACGAAAAAGCTTGTAGAATCAAGGGCTTTGTGTAGGAGTTTGGAGTGGAAGGGAGAAGAGGATTTTGGGAGGAGGAGAATAGAGGAAAAAATAAATAATAGTTTTTATTTTTGGAGAATATCTAGGTTTTTCTAAAAAATGATAAACAAATATTTATTAATAATATATTTTTATATTGAGAATTTTTTAACAACATAAATTGAATTTAAAGAATTTATTCAAAAATCTTTCAAAATATTACAAAATCTTCTTCAAATGCAATTTTTGAATTCTCTAAATTAAGAGAATTTTATATTATGAAAAAAAATCAAATATTTTTAATAATTTTACAGTTATAATTAATTGACAATATAATATATTTTAGATCGATAACATGTATAAATTAAACACAACAAATATCACTTTTCCTCCAAATCCATTCACAACAACTATTATTTTGTTCCTGTTCTTTTGATTTCGATTCTCTCCTAACAATTGAACTAAATAATAACTAAAACTTCAAATAATTTCTCACCTTTCATTCCCTCTGACCAAATAAAGTAGAAGGGAGAGAAAATGTTTAATATCAAAATAATGCAATCCCAATATAAAGAGTTTAATATTTTTGTTGGATATTTTTCGGAACTAAGTCGTCTCACATTGCTAATTAGGGTGAAACATGAAATGATTTCTTTTTTCTATCTATATGAACCCCCACATCCATATATATGGGTTAAAAAAAATATTCTCTTATCGTTTTGTTACCTTAATTCTTTTTCGAAAGAGTCATTGAATATGCGTAGAGCTATTAAAAATGGATCACACCAAATGAGTTAGGTTGTTTAGATCACACATTAATATAGGTTGGACCTTAAAAACTAGAATAAAAAATGAATGAGTCTTTTTGGTCAGAGTCATTAAGTTCACATTAAAAATAGGACATGGTCCAGCTAAGCGTTTTACGGACTAATTTGCTACAACTAAAAAAATATAATTTTTTGTAAATAAATTACTATGAGCAAAATTTGAAATGATTCAAATAATAGTTTTTCTTTGTTATTTTTAGATTGACTTTAAAAAGTGGTTTTTTTTAGCTGGTTTTGAAAAACAAAAGTAATAGGTCAACTATAATTAAGAAGTAAAATAAAACCTAATTTACTAAAAACACAAAAAGTGTATTATGCTAAAAGCTAAGAACAACATAGTATTATTGTGATGCTTCTGTCGCCGATCAAAACTAGAATCGTCAGCCCAACACCTTTGATGATTCAACTTCCTTCGCGATTGTCGTCTGCCAACCAATATGGATTGTGACTCCATCATCTGCTTTGAAGACTAAAAGTGATGTTTTGTGTTATAGTTTTATTTTATTTTATTGTCTCTATTGTGGTACATGATGTTGGAACCAAGTTGGTTCTTGCAATTAAACTTTTGATGTTAACAAATGTATTTTATGAAAATCGTATTTTGACTTAGAAGAAGAATGAAAAATCAGATGACGTAACAAGAAGCAGAAATCAGAGGATGACGTCAGCAGAAGATGACGTCAGCAGAAGATATCACCAGAAGATACAAATCAGAAGCAAAAGATATTATCAGAAAATGACGTCACTAGAAGATAAAAATGAATCCAGAAGATACATCCAAAGGATACATTCAGAGGATGTCACTATAGGGTACCAGAAGATACTTCCAGAAAATACTAGAGGATATCATCAGAGGATATCGCGAGATGATATCTTAAGAGGATACAATCAGAGGATCCCGTCGGAGGATAATTTCAGAGGATCTCATTAGAGGCAAAAATCAGAAGCTACATCATTAGAAGTTGAAAGTATGCTCAAAACAGAATCGGAGTAAAAGACTCTAGAAACAGAATCTAGCTAAAAGTATGCTCAAAACAGAATCTGAGTAAAATGCTCAAAACAGAATCAGAGGAAAAGACTCCAGAAACAAAATCTGAGAAAAATACTCTAGAATATTCTCAAAATAAAATTAATCGAAATACACTCCAGAAGTAAAGCATCAGATCAAAGTAAAGCCCTAATTTCAACTATAAATAGAGGCTTAATGCTGAAGAATAAAGCATCGAAAAATAGAAGAACTCGAGCACAAAATTCCTAAGTATTCAAAGAGTTCAAAGGGGAGAAACACTTGCTTAAAAGATAAATATTTTCTAAGTGTTCTTTTCTTAGAGTGTGAAGCAGATCGTCTGAAGTAGCAATATCGATTTACAAGAAAGGGGGGTTTGAATTGTAAATTCGCCCTTTTAAAATTCTTGTTAAAAACTTAAGAAAATAACTCAAGATTGATCTTGGTTGTGAAAACAGAAAAAGGAGAACGTTTCTTGGTTTTCACCAGAAAACATAGAACATTCTTGGTTAGTTAAAATCAACAGTTCAGTTTATCTATTTAGCTTGATAATTAACAGACTGAAAGTAAATAGAGATAAGGGAATAGATATCACACACAGATATATCCTGGTTCACCCAACTCGGGCTACGTCCAGTCCTCACAACGGTGAGATTTTCCACTAAGTATTTAAAACAAGAACCTTCTTGGTTTTACAATACCTAGTTCAGATCAGCCTTAATCTGTTACAGTTTGTCAATCCTTTCCACCCAGAAAGAATTACAATCGGATCACCTATCAACCCTTGATAGGATTTTACAACTTCACCTTTTAACCTTAAAAGGATTTTTCTAAAAATGACTCACTCAAGCTATAAACAAGCCTTATAATCTTGAGTGTTGAATGACAATGATTGGATTTAAAACAGAATCTGTTTTGACTCAACTCTTGTTTGAGTTTAGATTCTTTACAAATGGTTTCAGTAAACTAAAGATAGAGAATTTGATATAGAAGGTTACTGATTTCTTGAGAAGCTTTCAAGTGTGTAGATTTATGTGAGTGATGTTTTTCTCTGTACTTGAAGTTGTGTTTTCTTCCTGAGCTTTGGCCTTCCTTTTATAGGCGTGAGAGCATTTAATGATGGTCAAATAGAGCCGTTGGTAGTGCTCTTGTCAGGCTTGACCAAAGACAATATTTCTGATTAAAAATAATCCAACTTTTGATTATTTATAATTTCTGTTTCGACTGGGCTGAAACCTTTGATTCTTGATCAGATTTCCTTTGTTTAATGATCCTTTGTACTTCAAATATATTTGTTAATATCTTTGATTTGATTTGGAGTTTTGATTATGTCAAAACAGCTTGGAGAATGATGATGAACTTCTGCAGAATGTTAATGAAATTCTGGAGATTGATAATCAATTTGGAGTCCTAGTATTTGAACTTTCTGGAGATTGATAATCAATCTGGAGGTTCAGCTTTGATCATTCTGGATGTCTTCCTGATCTTTTCTTGGATCTGCTTTGATGTAAACATACTTCAAGATCGTTCAACGTTCTTGGCAGTCAAGCTGGAGAATGATGTTCAGTATGTTGGAGAATGATTGTATCATTCTGGACTGATGATACACTGTTGGAGAATGATGTTAAACATGCTGGAGATTTGATTGTTAACATGCTGGAGATTGATGTTTTATCATTCTGAAGATAGTTGTTAATCATGTTGGAGAATGATAATCATTCTGGAGATTGATGATCATTTCTGGAGACTAATGATCGTTCCTAGAGACTGATTATCATTCTTGATAGAAGATCATTCTGGAGACTGTTCTGATTATTTTGGACATTATGATGCTCAAGAACATACTTGGTTCTTCCTCTGAATGTATTCCTCTGGAGATATCCTCTGATATCGTTTTCTGGAGGTATCTTCTGATAGTATTCTGGAGGTATCTTCTAGTTATGTCATCGGGTAACATCTTCTGTTTTTCCAGATTGTGTCAAGAGTTTATGCTGATTTCTTGGCTTTCCTTGAATCATTAACATGCTGTTAATTTTGGACATTCTGGAGACTGTTCAGTCTTGTTTTGGCAGCTTGATTCATGGCCTTTTTTCTTTGTGATTCGAATGGCTTCTTTATATTGTAATTGATCACATTTGTGCATTTTGATGAAGTGAATGGATTCTTGCTTTGTTCACTTATGCATTCATGTTCCTTAAACAAAACTTAAGTGAAATCATTAGTAGACCACCATTAATAAAACTTAATCATTTAATTTAAAAAGGTTTGTTGTCATTAAAACATATATAAAAAAAGGTTTTTTTCCTCAACATCGTCATCATAAATTTTCAGAAGCAAACACTCTAGTTCACTTTAAGCTTATTGTGAGTATCAACTTTCCAGAAGTAATTACTCAGTTCTAATTTCAATTCCTTGTATAAAATCCTATAGTGTTGAAGTTTCTTCTAAAATCCGGGGTTGTCAGGTTGTTAGAAAAAGACTTAGCTTGTAGGTTTAAGATTGTGAAGTTCCTCAAAAGTCTGGGGTTGTCAGACTGTTTGAGAAGACTTGGCTGGTATAGTCAAGGTGTTGTTGTTCCTAAAAAGTCTGGGGTTGTCAAGTTGTTTGAGAAGACTTGACTTGTAGAGTAAATGTGTTGTTATTCCTCAAAAGTATGGGGTTGTTAGGCTGTTTGGGAAGATTGGCTTGAAGGGTCAGTAGTGTTGTAATTCACAGGAGTTTGAATTAGTGAAGAGGCCTTTTGAAGGAAGGGATTGGACGTAGCCTAGTTAATGGTGAACCAAGATAAATTGCTGTGTTCTTATGTTATTATTATCCGCTGCTGAGTCTGATTAATTATCCATCAAATAACTCACATCAATATTCAACAAAACAGCAAAAGAATTCAAGTTTGACAAACACAATTCAACTCTCTCTTCTCGTGTTTGCACCTTCACATGACTTATGGTGTTTTTGTTTTCAATTTTTATTAATTAAAATAAAAAATATTGAGAAAAAATTGGCCAGGTCAGCCCACATAGCCTATAATGAGCGGATCACCCTTGATAAAATATGATTTCACAATAAAGTAAATCAAATCAGACTGACCTATTAATGTGTGCGGACTTTTCATCACCCTTGATAAAATATGATTTCACAATAAAGTAAATCAAATCAGACTGACCTATTAATGTGTGCGGACTTTTCAGAATAGAGCGGATAATATAAAGATGTAAATAACAGAATATATCAACATAAAACCAATGTACACCCAATCATGCAAGTCCTTAAATTAATTTATATATGATTTTCAGATGCTGAAATTCAACTATTAATATATTCATACGAATGTGTCATAGAGTAGCTCCACGGTGTTTTTGTTATATTAGTTATTATGTGTTTATACATTATCATTCATGAATAGTTATAATATCAACTTTTAAATAATTTATTTTATTAATTTTTTATTTTAGATGAATTAAATCTTTAAAATTAAAGAGAGTAGTTTTTGTTTAGTGAATTTTACTAAGTGCAATATTAACTTATGTCAGTCCCTCGTATCTGCAAGAAAAGTAAACGACAAATATTAAACGTGTTATTTGCCGCTGGATCCAAAGTTTGCGTCAACGGCCACATGTTTCCCTATATTGTATTCCAAGCACAACTTAATCATTTTCATTGTAAAATTAACTGTTCTCTTTCATTAATATCTTGTAATCTAAAATTTTGTTGAATATAATACTTAATTATTTGATTTTTTAAGGATATTTAATTATTTGATGTAACATAATATTTAACTAAATTTAAATTTTGAATTTATTTTATTTTATGGGTATTGGTAAGCACCTTTTTTCATGAGTAGTATAATACTGGTATTATATAATTCTACGGTGATCTAAGATCCAACCAATCCAGAGATGTGACTGTCGCGGCAAGTTTGGCAAATTACATGCAATTGCTGTAATTGAACGCTTCGATATATAATCATGTAATGAACGGGAGATTTTTATGTTACATTCACAAATTAAAATCAAAGAGTTTTTGTATATATGTTATATAAATCAATAAAGTAATATCATTTTTATGAATTAAATTATTATTTGTTAATTTTTATATTTTTTAAAAAATCATTTCATAAAAAAAATATTATTTTGTTATTTATAAATATTATACTAAATTTTTATAATTATGATAAAAATACTCAATATTTATTATTATAAGTAATAAAAATATAAAAAAAAATTAAATTTTATTTCATTGATATTTTTGATAAATAATATTTAGTTATTATATTTATATAAGTGATAAGAAATAATTTTTCAAAATAAATATATTTAACTATTAATTTAAAGATCAATTTTACCTTTACACGTTGAATTCTCATTCATTTAAAGTTTAGAATTTTTATTGAATTTTTAAAAAGATTGTATTTCAGAAGTTTCACGTTTATTTATAATTTCAATTTTCTTAAACTTTTAAAAAAATACATTTCAAAAATTTTATATTTATTTAAAATTTTAAATTTTTTTTTAAATATTTTATTATTAAACTGTAGATGAAAAAATAAAATAAAATAAAATAATATTTCCACGTGTTTTAAAAATATAAAGCAAAGGTGAAAGGGCGATTGTAAATTTCTCATATCATAAATCCATTTTGTGTTTGAAAATCACGGCTTACCATTGTGTGATCCCAATACCAACCAACGAGGAGTGTTTTGCCACTATGCCAACAATAAAGACCGCCTCAATGAGTCCTTTTTAAGCGAGAGAGTAATGAAATAATATACTTCTATATTTTTTGTCAATAAAAAATAAACTCCTGTATTTTACAAAAATAAATTATAAATATATTTTTCAGTACTATTAAATTTCAACATTTCATTTTTAATCACTATAAAAAAAGTATAATTTTTAGTTGCTATAAAATTATTATACAAATAGTTTTAGTTACTATTTAAACGAAACATCATAGTCGATTTAAGGGTAAGGTCACCAAAGTCATTACTTTAAGCCTCAAAGAAAAAATAATTTTTTAACTTAATAAAAAGACCGCAATAAAATTTACTCTATAAATTAAGGGTTAAATATGTTTTTAATCCGTATAAAATTTCAACTTCTCAATTTTAGTTCATGTAACAAAAAATACAATTTTTAGTCCCTAGAAAATTATCATGCATTCAGATTTAGTCATTGCTGTTAAGTAAACACATTTTTGAATGAATTTTTTCAATCATATCTACCACAACATAAAAGGTTTCTCCATACAAAATGAGCTCAAAATTGAATTTCTAAGTCTATATTTTAATTATTTTTATCTTGAGTTTTTAATATTTTAAAAATTCTAAAAAAATTTTAAACAACTTTTTAAAATGTTCTAAACATACTTGTAAAAAATCATTCAAAATTTTTAAAGTCAAAGAACAATTAACTATAATTGGTTTCAGTAAGGACTAAAACTATTTGTTAGATAATTTTGCAGAGATTAAAAATGGTATAGGTATTTTACAAGAACTAAAGTTGAAATGTTGAAATTTTACTAGGACTAAAAATATATTTAATCTATAAATTAAAAGGTCTCAATCAAATTCTAATATTTTCAAAATTAAAACTAATAAAGTTTTATCTGAAATTAATTTTGTTTCGACAAATATTAAATCAATTGACTTATTATTAATTGAAAATACAATATTATACAAAGTTGATTATATTTGTTTAATAAATGATTTTATGTTATAACATGTCTTAAAAATAATTTTTGATAATTTTTTTTAGTGATTTTAACAATACTATTATAGGTTATAAAAGGTCTCGAATTTAAATATGTTTTAGTCCTCCATATATGTTTGATCGACCCTACAAAATATGTTTAATATTATTCAATTTTAAAATTTTTAAATGATTTTCTGCAAGCATATTTAGAACATTATAAAATTTTCGTCAACAAAAATTTTAAATTTTTAAACTTGAGATAAATTAAATATGAATTTTTTCAACGCAAAAAACTCAAGATAAAAGTAATAAAAATATGAACCTATTAAATCAAATTTTGATCTTATTTTTTTTATGGAAGAACTTTTTAAACAATTATAAACATGCATGAAAATCATTTAAAAGTATATGTTGACTTAACAGTAGAATTTAAAATTATTTGCATAATAATTTTATACTAATTAAAAATTGTATTTTTTTTTACCACGACAACAAAAAAAATGTTAAAATTTTATATGGTTTAAAAATATATTTAACTTATATTAATTACTTGTATACATTTAAATAAATTAAAAATTCAATTTAATTTTCTAACATCAATCAATGAGGATTGAACTTTATAATATTGAATCAAGAGCTTTCGACTCAACCGATTCAATTACAAATTACTAGAGGATATAAGACTTAAAGACGAAAGAGGAAAAGTTAAAGAGCAAAATTGTAAAGAGTTCCTAAGTTGGACCATCACTAGTAATGTAATGCTAACAATTATTAATAATATTAATATTAATCATTTAAAAAAAAATCATTTACAACTTTTATGTAATTATTTAGTGAGACCTTATTATATATATATATTAAATTATTCTAAATAATAGTCTTTCGAGTGAAGCTTTATACAGCTGATTTAATTACTGGTCTTACCTTTGAATTAACATTAAATGTATAATTTAAATGCAATAACACTGTAGTATAAGAAATTTATATAAACTAGCAAAAAGACGATCATTCTATGCTCGTATGTCTACCTTTATTGCACTAACGTGTAAATATATTTTATTTTGTTACTTTGGCTAATTATGATTTTGACTTCAATTGTTTATTCATGTTAAACGTTTTCATACATTTACCCGTAAATTAATAGAACTTGTGATTTGTTTTTAAAAATTTTATGGAAGGAAAAATTATTATTAATACCGATCATTTTCTAATTGTCCCATTTAAGTTGTATTTATATTTTCACTGTTTCAAAATTTTTATCCATAAATTCATTAGTTTATATCATTATCTAAAAGGCAACTCTTTTGTTTGGTCGAATCTTTTTTGGAATAAATTTACTCTTAAAAAATTAATTATTTTTTAAATTTAATTTAAACTTAAATCAATTAAATATTTTCATATTCAAATGTAAAACACATGTAACACCAATATTGACATTGCTATTTATATTTTTTTTGACAAAATAATAATTTTGATTAAAATGCTAAAATGAGAATAATATTATCAAACTAATCATAGATTAGAACATTTCGCATCCATATTTTGAAATCAACAAGAAAGTCAATAACACGATAATGATACACATTAATAATTCAGATGCCAACGAGAAATTATCAAACCAACACGTTAATTATAATAATCAAACTAATTTCTTCCACATATGGTCAACAACCAAAAATAATGTAAAATCCACAATCTTTAATATCATCCATCTTCGAAAAAATATTTTTGGTGTTTGCTTATGTCAGACTACGAGTAGTCTTTGACATGACTAATTCAACCACATGTTGTAAGTTATATGCAAGGTTACGAGAGTGTTGAATTTAATAATATCCTCCATTAGTTTTTTACTCAAATGGTACTAATTAAACAAGTTATTCTTAGACATTTTAACAAACATATAAAATGCAAACTTGGAACAAACTAAAACATTGCAATGAGACGGAAAATCAAAAACAACGTATTAAGATGACAGACAAAATAACATCGCACTTGGACGATGAATAAGATAATTACAGTTGTTTAAAATTCAAAATGTGATGAAAATAATATCATGAAGGGGTATTTTAGGAATTAAAAAATAATACCAAAAGTCATTGTTGATAATATTATATATAGGTATAGATTTAATGAGATTTCATGATTTGGATATTTGTAGAGATATATTTTTTTAAAGAATATTATAATATATTTAATTGATATTTGTTTAAAATTAGTGTTTTATTATATTTTATTAATTTTTGACATTAGTGTTTTATTATGTTTTATTATATTAGTGTTTGGATATTTTATTGAAATTTGTTTAAATTAGTGTTTCATTATGTTTTATTATATTTAATTGATATTCTTTTTAGATTAATTTTTTATTATATACAGTGTTTTATCTTTTGGGCTATTGATGCACCAAACTAAAATATATTAAAGTGGAACTCAATTTTTGTCACTTTAAGTTTCAACTAAGATAATGATATCGTAACAATATAAATTCACTTTCAAGAAATATATACCTTATTTTTTCAAATGCAAAGAAATATAAACCTTCGATCGAGGCTAAACGTCTGAAAAAAATTGAACCATACATGCATATAGAAGGTGTGCATAGCCAATCACCTTTTCCATGAGATTCTTTTTTTCTTTCTAAAATTTGTTATAATATAGTAGGTATATATTGGCGTGCAGGTTGCATTGAGCCTTCTAGAGGGGTAAGTATGATCAATTTTATGAACAATATGTTAATATCACTGTATTTTCAATTAAAGACATGCAATCTATTTCAATTAGATTCCACTATTGGATGAAAGCTCTTAACGAATAGATATGTCTTTGGAGCCCGATTAGTTGGTTCCTGATTGAGTTCATTTTGGCTTTTGATGGAGAAATTCCACATTGTTCGAAATAGGTTTGGATTATCTCCAATTTTTAAAATCTAAGCAAAACCAAATATATTGATACATGTGTCTAAAACTGAGTTAACTTGAATTTAACTTAATTTAGTTCACCTCGGCCTAATAAGAATTGGTCTAGTCAAACTCAACTTGAGTATGATATGAACATTTTTTAGTTGGAATGCGACTTGATCAAACTCGTAAACAACTTAAATTAGTTCGTTAGCTGTAATCACCTATTTCAAAAATCAAATTTTTTAAAACTTTGACATTTTAATATTAGTTTTTTAATAACATAATTGTGTAAGGAAAAAATATAAATGCAAATTCGACCAATGAAAAAAAAAACTTATTTTTTAGATAAAATTAGTTGTCTTTATAATTATCACACAAAATCGTAACATAAAAGTCTAACTATCACAAACATATTCAACCAACAATTTTAATATTAGCCAACAATACTAATTTTAGTCAACAAATCAACTATATATATATACACACATATTCAAGCAGATTATGAATCAAACAAGTCGGACTATATATAGCTCAAATTTAACTTATTTAATTAAAGGATTCAATTTTCAACTGAAGTTTAAATTATTTAGTTCACAAACCAAGTTCAACGAAATAATTATCGAGTCGAGTCTCGAACCATATTGAAGTTGGCTTGATTTGTTGTGAGTTCTATTTGCCTCACCTTAGCTCCCGGACTCTCTCTACTAATAAAAATTATAAATTTATTTTATATTTATATATTCATTTATTTTATTTCATATATTTAAATTTTAACCTTTTTTGGAATGATTTAAGGTCATTTTTGGCCTAAAATCACTTCTCTAATTCATTTTCTTCTTTTTTAATTTAAATAAATAATTTTTACACATTTAATTTTTTTCATGTTTCGTTTATAAATTTGTTGTTTTAACGTGACGTTTGTTTGTTTTTCCGTCTTGTTGTGTTATTGTTTGTTTTCCCTTATTTTATTGGAGTGTTCTTTTAATTTATATTACCGTTCTAGTTGAACTATGAACCAAAATCTAATCCAACATAAATCAACTATGGGAATAACAAATCGGACTTCTAACCAATTCACAAAGGGTTTTTGAAATTAGTTTATTTATTTTCATATCTCACAAACCAATATTATGAGTTATTGTGATGCAAATTAAAGATGAGATTTTAGAAAACCCATAAAATACTTTGAAGCACAGACACTTCTATAATTAAGCGTATCGCCGTGTCCCACACACTTCATAGGAAGGTCTAGTTCCTGTTTAATTCATTTTCTATGTGAGAAAGGACGAAGAACAATAAGGAGAAGGAAGCTTTTTCAATCATGTAACGAGACTGAAGAATGAGTTTGGGGTTTGAACTCCACAACCCCTCCATGAGCCCAGATCGATTGTTCTTGACCTAACCCCTAATTTGGTTATTATTTTTAGTTTTTAATTAAAACTTTTGTTAGAAAATTAATAAAATTGATTAAAATGTGTGATTAATACTAAGAATGATGAGTCAGCCAGAAATTAGTCAGTTCATTCACGCCACGTCATCAAATTATATCAATTTCATTAAAAACATATGCCCAATGATCAAAAATTAAAATAATTTGAAATTACATGAATAAATTGACATAAAATGTTTTTACTGGAACTAAAATTAAAATAATCCTTATTTGATGGGATCTTTTGCATAATTAAGCCAAATAAAAATAAACTCTACTCACACAAAAAAATTGAGAAAAATAATAGATACAGCCCACCTTTATTAAAAATTTGAAAAAAGAAATAAAGTTTTTTCTTTTTTATGAAAAAAAATGAATGAAGGAGATATTTTTCGCTGATATCTTTTTTTATTTAAATTTTTTTTATTATATTCTATATTAAAATTTATATTCCAAATCGTACTTTTTTTTATATCAAAATGTCTTTTTTTTCTTTTTTTCTATTAGTCGCAAAGTGGGAATAGAGGTCGCATATGGGGATCATACAACTATCTAATGCCATTTAATTTTTTGATAATAAATGATTAATTATTAATTTAATAAATAAAAAATAATTAAAAAATTAAATTATATTAATAAATATATATATACACACACAAATATATTAAAACAAACAATGTGATATATTATTTTAACAAATTTCTCATAATTTACGGATAAATTAACAACTTTATTCTATTTTGTTAACAATTTTCTCTTTTTTATCATAATTATTTTTTATATAACTTTAAATTTAATTTAAAAAGAATGTAACCTCTTCTTAGAAGGAAAAAAAAATCCTCGTAACCTTTGGAGATCATAATTTTTTTGAATAAAAACGTATATAAATAAAAATTATTCAATAAAACAATACAAAAATTAGGATTATCGATAGATATATAACGAGGTTAGAAGAAAAAAAAGTCAATGAATGAATAGTAAGAAAAATAGGAGGAATAGAGAGAACAAAGATAGAAATGACGCTCTTTTGAACCGGGATGAAAAATAGGAAATGTCTTTGGTATCAGAATAAATTTTATGAATTTGTTCTACAAAACAAAGTACAATATTTCATTCTTTTAATGGTTTGAAATATATGCATCAAATAATCAAATTTCATATCCATTCAAACAAAACCAAAACTCTGTAAATCCCGTAACAACTAGAAACAAAGTTGTAGAATGGAAAATGTCAAATGGAAGGAAAATACAATATGAACATCCGCCATTAAGACAGATCAAAATACCAATACCAGGCCTAGAACAAACAATAGAGGTTGCACCTTACAAAATCCCTAGTGACAGCCCAGACAAAGATATTCAAAATATCCTGCAACAAAACAACTTTACAAATGTTCATCTTAGTACAATTGCAAAGCAATTGACTAAAATAGAGGAACACCAAACTACAAACAATGTTTCAACTCCTCAAACAATAAAATTAAAACTTAAAAACTCAGTTTTTAAGCAATTCCAGATCTCAAAAACAAGCCAAAAGCTATTTAGAGAAAGGAAAACAAAATTTACTCAAGCCCTACGAGACCAACTCAGTAGGATAGAACAATCTTCTACCTCTTCACCATTGGTAGCAAAAGATACCCTAGAAAAACAATTACAACTCTAGACCAAGTGTCTGAGAGTGAAAAAGAACAGAACAAGAAATCTTGTGGAATTTTTTCTAAATTTTCAATTTTGTTTTCTTCATTTTCTTCTTCTTCGTGTTCTGATTCAGAAGAATTTTGTTCTTGTAATTTGGAAATAAGGTTTTGAAGAATATTGGAATCAATTTCTTGTTTTTGTTTTCGGGTTTTTATTTCATGTTTTACAATTTTAATCTCTTCTTGAAGTGATTCTATTGTGACATGAGTTTGTGATTTTGTTTTTGATCGTAAGATGTTTGTTAAATCATATGTAGATTTGGGAAGTAATTTTGATAAAGATGTTGATGATTGGCTTTGTTTTGGTTCAGAAGTGTTTAATAGTTTTTCTATTATTTCCTTATGAAGTTTGGTGTCTTCAACTTTGTTTATTACATCAAGAATCAATTCTTGATCTTTTGTTAAAACATTAAGAGTTTTTAAACTCAATTCTGATTCTGATGTTCCTATTTCATCAATTTGTAATGTTTTATTATTTTCTGATGAACCTATTTCAGAATTTGTTTCATTGTCAGAGGATTCTAAAAGAATTGCCTCAATTTTTTGAATAATTTCTTCACTAATTTGTAATTCGTGAATTTTTCTGTTTTTTCTACAATTTTTGGAAATGTGTCCTTGTTGGCCACATCTATAACAAGTTACTTGATTTGTATTTTTGGGTTGGAATTCTCTTTCAAAAGGTTTTCTTTCGAAAGGTTTTCTTTGTTTGTAATGTTTTTGAGGTCTATAACTTTTGTACAATTCTTGGTTATTTTGTTTTGGGAAAAATTTTCTGTTGGGTTTTTTGTATTTTTTTGAACAAGATCCTCCACAGTCTTTTGAAACATTTGTTGCTGGGAGTTCAAATTGTTTGCAAAACGATCCTAGCTCTTGTCTAGTTCGTTTCATTTCCCATTTTGAGTGTTTTTGAAGTTTTAAATCTTGGCTGATTTTTAAACCTTCTTTTTGGGTGAAACTAACCAATTCTCCATATGTTAATTGATTATATGGAATTTGGTTTGTTCCAAAAATTTCTTTAATTTTGTTCCTTACCTTTCCTCCTAAAAGAGTTGGTAGTCCTGCAAGGAATTTTTCTTTCCAAAAGGGTTGGTTTGAGTCTTCTCTAAGCATAACCCTTGTTAGGAAAGTATTTTTGTAGTTTTGGAACTCATATAGCTTTTTGCATATAAGGTTTGAAAGGAGTTCGGCATTTTTATCTTTTAAGTGCGATGGGTCACCTATGAAGTGCAAACTAATGGTATGAATCAGTGTTGCAACTGCATCAGAGATTGGATTTCCAATTTCGTCGAAGACGGGAATTCCTTCCTCTCTGGTTTGGAGTGCACTTAAAATTTCTAATTGTTGGTTTGGTGTAAGATGATAATCCCACCATCCCTTGAGTTGGCCTGAAAATCCTGCAATTAGGAGTTCAGCAATGGCCTTATCAAGGGTATTAGCTTGGGTTTTGTAGGCATTTGACGCCATAGTCATCTGTTGAAGAAGACTAAGGATATTATATTCAGACATACCATCTATGTTCCATTCATAGACAGTATTGGCATTAAATTTTGATTGAGAAAGGACGTTTGGTCTATTCTCAATGCCTAGGTCCGGTGCCGTAACCATAGCTAAAGGTTGACCTTGTTGCCTCTAAAGTCCGCACAAATGTTGGTTCTATTCTTTTTCACTCTCAGACACTTGGTCTAGAGTTGTAATTGTTTTTCTAGGGTATCTTTTGCTACCAATGGTGAAGAGGTAGAAGATTGTTCTATCCTACTGAGTTGGTCATGTAAGGCTTGAGTAAATTCTGATTTTCCTTCTCTAAACAATTTCTGGCTTGTTTTCGAGATTTGGAATGGCTTAAAAACATGGTTTTTAAGTTTAATTCTTTTGTTTCAGAAGTTGAAACATTGTTAGTAGTTTGGTGCTCTTCTATTTTAGTTAATTGCTTTGCAATTGTACTAAGATGAGCATTTGTAAAGTTGTTTTGTTGTAAGATATTTTGAATATCTTTGTCTGGGCTATCACTAGGGATTTTGTAAGGTGCAACCTCTATTGTTTGTTCTAGGTGTGGTATTGGTATTTTGATCTGTCTTAATGGCGGATGTTCGGATTGTATTTTCCTACCATTTGACATTTCCCATTCTACAACTTTGTTTCTAGTTGTTACGAGATTTACAGAGTTATGGTTTTGATTGAAAGGAAATGAAATTTGATTATTTGATGCATATATTTCAAACCATTCAAAGAATGAAATATGTACTTTGTTTTGTAGAACAAATTCATAGAATTCATTTTGAATTTGTTTTCTTTGTACCATGAAATTTTTGAAGAACCAAGTTTTTTTTTCTGTATTTTTTGAATTATAAAATTCATCATGAAGTAATTTTTTGTCAACCTCGAATTCTTTTTCTATGGCATTTAATTCATTAATAACATTTTCAGTTATTGCAGAAAAAAAATGGTGAAGTTGGTGGAGAAATGTTTGGTAAATTATTATGTTGTTCCTCGTCAACTGTTTGAGATGTTGTATAGATCTGATGAGGAATACTTGTTGAATAATCAACGTTTTGGAAAGAAGTACCTTGAATGTTTGAACAAGAGAATCTTGGTTTTGAAATTTTTTTCTATTTTATTGAGTTTTGAAGTTAGATCCACGGTACTGGTAGAAGATCCAACATCAGAATTTCTGGCGCTGGAAGTCCTTGTAAAACTTAGTTTTACCTTTCCATCAATATATTGTGTAACTTTCTTTAGTTTAGTGTTTGGTTTTGTTAATGGAACATCGTTCTCTTCTGTTTTGATTATGTAATCCGTTTTGAGAAGATTTTTGAATAGTCCAAATTTATAAACTTGATCTCGTTTGATTTTTGGGATTTTCCAATTATTTATTGATTTTTGAAAATCTTCAATAGTGATTTCTTCGCTATTGATAGGTTCCCTTTTAACTAAGGAGTTTTGAGTAGCAGATTTTGAAAAAGAAGAAGTTCTACAAAATATATTTTCCATATTTAAAATTTTGTTTTTAATTTGAAAACCTTTCAAAGGATTCACTGCCCTAACGCCTGTCCGTCGGTTAAGCGGGACTTACTACCCAGAAACTAACCTTTTTCAAATTAAACTTCCAATTTTAAGTATGTTAAACAGATCTTATATCACTTATACCCTCCCAAGTCTGATACCAAAGACGCCGCAGGATCAAAGGGTACAGATCTATAGTTTAGAGTAACAGGTTTTGAAGATTTTCAATATGCATGATGTATGAATGCATGATGAACAACTGAAAAATTAAAGATTTGAATTTCTGATGCACAAGATCAGTCTAAGCCGCATGTGCAGAGCATACTTATAATTTAAAACTATAAATATGCAAATATTTAAATAATTACATAATAGAAATACTTACAAAGTTTTTGATTCAAGAAAGAAAAATTTACAAGTTTAGAAAACTCGGAGATAAGCCTCAGGAGAATTTTAAGAGAGAAGTGTGTTTTACAAGATGTGTAAATTTTTGGATGCTTTGAGAAGTGAGGGGAGGCCCCAATTTATAGGGAAAGTGCCTCACTTGAAAAGGAATCCAAGAAAATAAACTATTTGGAATCCAAGAAAAAGGAATCCAATAAAGTAAACAAATTCTAATTTTTTTATATTTTTTTTTAGTTAAATTGGGCTAGGCCCATTACAACAAACAAAATTACAATAATTACAATTAGTAACCTAATTTTGGATAGGCCCAAAACTGGACCAAACAATTTGCTGTGGAAGACATCTAGAAGCAGTCTTCTTCTTTGTCGTCTTCGTCTAGTTTGATGAGAGGATCAGAGTTGATTGAACCACTGTTTGAACATGTTTTGGATGACTCTTCCTTGCTTCTGATATTATGAGTCATATTTTCTAATAGTACAAAAAGAGTTTTGATGGAAACACTTCCATTTGTAACAGAGGCTTCTGTTTTGTTTTTTATAATCATGTTGGAGTTATTAGCTGCAACAAGTTTTTCATTAGTTTTTTGAAGAAACCTGCTTGGTACAATGCAACTTTTTAAGCAGTTTAGATCTTCTCCTGTGTCAAAAAGTGCGATTGCTTCGATTTTGAAATCTTCAGAAAAAACTAAAGTGGTTTTTTATCAAGTATTTTCTTGTTGTTACTGCTCTAAGAACGAACAAGAAATCTTGTGGAATTTTTTCTAAATTTTCAATTTTGTTTTCTTCATTTTCTTCTTCCTCGTGTTCTATTTCAGAAGAACTTTGTTCCTGTAATTTGGATATGAGATTTTGAAGAATATTGGAATCAATTTCTTGTTTTGTTTTAGTGTTTTTAATTCATGTTTACAACTTTAATTTCTTCTTGAAGTGATTGGATTGTGATATGAGCTTGCGATTTTGTTTTTGTTCTTAAGATGTTTATTAAATCATAGGTGGATTTGGGAAGTAATTTTGATGAAGATGTTGAAGGTTGACTTTGTTTTGGTTAGGAAGTATTTAGTAATTTTTCTATTATTTCTTTTTGTAGTTTGGTATCTTCAACTTTGTTTATTATATCAAGAATCAATTCTTGATCTTTTGTCAAAACATTTATTGATTTTAAACTAGATTCTGATTCACTAGGAGACTCTGAGTTACCTATGTCATCAATTTGTAAAGGTATATCTTTTTCTGATAAACCTATTTCAAAATCTATTTCATTTTCAGAGGTTTCTAGAAGTATTGCCTCAATTTTTTGAATAATATCCTCACTTATTTGTAGTTCATGAAGTTTTCTGTTTTTTCTACAATGTTTGGAAATGTGTCCTGGTTGGCCACATTTATAACAAGTTACTTGCTTTGTATTTTTTGGTTGAAATTTTCTTTCAAAAGTTTTTCTTTGTTTGTAATGTTTTTGAGGTCTATAAGTTTTGTAAAATTCTTGGTTATTTGGTTTTTAGGAAAACTTTCTATGAGGTTTTTTGTATGTTTTTGAACAAGATCCTCCACAATCTTTTGAAACATTTGTTGTGGGGAGTTCAAATTGTTTGCAAAATAACTAATTAGATCTGTACCCTTTGGTATCAAAGAACAAGATCTTTCAAATTAAACTTCCAATTTTAAGTATGTTAAACAGATCTTATATCACTTATACCCTCCCAGATCTTATATCATTTATATATATGAGTTGGAATAGACCGGACTGAGTTAGGTTTGTTAGGCTTAAGCCTTGTCTGTTAAAAAAAATTTAAGATCTAAGTCCCATTTGTGTTCTATCATAAATTTATTTTTTAGGCATGAATTTGATTTTGATAGAAATATGGTATGGTCTGTCAGCATACTTAATATTTTTAAATAAATAATTAAATATATCTTTAAATAGATTAACGAGTTAATATGTCAATGAAATTAAGTTATAACTTTATATACATCACACTTAAATTATATCATATAATAATACATTTAAATATGTCAAAAACTAAATGAAGTTAATATTCGTAAATTACTAAAAGTTGAATATATAATAAAAATATCAAAATTTAATATAACAATTATAACAATAAAAAATATTATTTATATTTATTTAAATAAATTGGCTTTAAAAACTTATTATGTTGCATGTAATCTGACCTTTTTAACTAAATAGGTTCTGTAGATTCTTGTCGGCCGGCCTAACCTATTCTCATATATATATATATATGCTAAATAGCATTTGTGATCCCTTAACTTAATTTCAGTTAACGTTTTAGTCTTTTATCTTTTTTTTTTCTTTCGATTTGGTCCTTTATTTTAATTTTAAGTGACAATTTGATCTTTTATGTTTTAAAATGTCAACAATGTTATCCTTTTTTTTTTTACAAAAATTCAAAAAATTCATCAAAATTTTCAACCAAAACCCATACAATTAATTATATTCTTCAATATAATACAAATTTCATCAAATTTGAAACTCAAATCTCCAAATAAACTCATATTTTCATCTCTAACAACATCAAATAAAGAATGAAAATATGAGTTTATTTGAAGATTTGAGTTACGAATTTGATAAATTTGTATTATATTAAAAAATATAATTAATTTTATGGTTTTTGTTGAAATTTTTGATGAATTTTTGTATAAAAAAATTATAATATTGTTGATATTTTAAAACATAAAATATCAAATTGTCACTTAAAATTAAAATAAATGATCAACTCGAAAAAAAAAAAGATAAAAAACTAAAACGTTAAGTGAAATTAAATTAAGAGACCACGGGTGCTATTTAGCTATATATATATATATATATATATATATATATATATATATATTGCTAATAATTAACCGTAAAGAAATAATATAAATAAATTAATAAGCAACAAAAAGAGAAATAGTGCACGAGGTTGTTGCTAAACTATAGGCAATGTGACCAAAATAATAGAGAAGAATTTCAAAATGGGAAGTCGGTCTTCACATATATTTTTAACCATATTTTTCAAAAAGAAATATTAATTAAATTGAACAATAACTTTTAAAATATCAAATAATTCCAACATAATAAATAATATATTCTTTTTTGTCATAAGCAATGTGGCTATCGACAAGATGAGTAGGGATGACAACATAACACGCACCTGCGGTGGGTATTCACCCAAAACTGTTTTGATTTGGACGGGGAAAATCCGCTTTTATTGGGTGCGGGTGCGGATTTTTTCCGGACTTAAAATTCAGGTGTGGGTGTGTTGATATTCACTCCGTCCCTGCACCCGAACTCGTCCCTCTAGTAATATTACTGTAATTTTTAAATTTTATATACATACACATATTGAATATACTTAATATTTTTTTTAAATATTAAAAATTAAAATCTCATTTCTATAAAAAAACATTTTTTTTAATTTTATTATTGCGTAACAATAATTATTTTATTATACTAATTATAAATAGATACGATTTTTAAATTTATAATTTTATATATACAAATGGGTGTGGGTTGGAAAACCCGAAACCTGCTGCGGGCGGAGATGGGGTCTAAATTTCGCATCCGCTAAAAACGAGAGCGGGTGCAGGTTTTATCAGATTAGTTGGGTGCGGAGTTGGGAAGGCAAAATCCGTCTCCACCTCATTGTCTTGTCTAATGATGGGTAGCTACAACCGCGCCCTGTGAACACGATTGAAATTCAAATGTAAATGACACCGACTTTTTAACTTTTATAATATGTATAAATAATTTTTTTTAATAACATGTGTAAATATTTAGTTGATATCAATTTTTGGTTATGTATTAAAAAAAGGTGTATATGCGTGAAAAAATCGCATATGCATTCCCACAGTATCTTTTATTTTTTATATATGTATGCAAAAGAAATAGAATAAGAAAAAGAGAAAAATATAAAACAATAAATGAAAAGAAATGAGATATTAATATTGATGTTATTTCTCTTTTAAATTTTTTTTTAACAAGTCAACAAAAATGTTCTAAACACAATAGGTGCTTAGAACAATAACAAAAAAAGTTTACAATTTTTTTACTGTATGACAAAAACAAATTAGAAACACAAGCTAAAATACTCAAATAAGAAGCAAACAATTAGCCACAATCGATTGATCTTATTAGTCTTGAAAATTTGACAATGAATAAGAGATTGAATGGATTTTGATTAAAAAATGTCCAATTCACATAAAAAAATATTATGATAAATCTGTGTGATTATAATATATACACTATACAAATATTAAGTCGACCTATGAATCTGTTATGATTCATTATTTATATTATAGATCAAACGACCGATCCACTTAATATAAATATTTGAATAATATAACTCATACAAAGAGATTTTTTATCTTTAAAAACTTAAATCATTATGTGATAATGAGTTGAAACTATGTTAAAAATATCTTAAAACTTATTTAAAATATGATAATTCTCACGATCTCAATGAGAAAATTATTTTTGAAGAATTAAAAATCATTACATATATTTCAACAGTTGAATCAAAATACAAATTTATAAGTATTCCGGTTGTGTACCAGAATTTTTTTTCTAAATTTTTCGATACAAAAAATTCAATTTTTTTAAAATACATCTTTGTGTACCGGAAAACTTGAAAAAAGTTTTCTTGAAAAAAGTTTTCCGGTACACAAATGTTAAGATTTAGGTTTTAAACCCTAAACTCTACTAAAACACACTTGTGTACCAGAAAATTTGGAGAAAAAAATTTCTGATACACGAAAATACATTTGTGTAGCGGAAAACTTGAAAAAAGTTTTCCGTTATACATAGGTTAGGGTTTAAACCCCAAAACCTACACACACAAAATTTGAAAAAAGTTTTCCTTTTGAAATACATGATTTTCAAAAAAAAAATTTAAAGTTTTTCAGAACTAAAATTAAATTTAATGAGATAAAAAAAATTATTTTTTTGAAAAAAAAGTAAAATAAATACTTTAAATAAAACATGAAGATAGGAGTATAAGTGTTAGGGTACAAATTTTCTTTTTTTTTTACGGATTAAAAGGGACCGAGGCCCATATCATATGGATTTAAGAAACATATTTGAAACATTGGATACGAAGGTTCTAACACTCGTCCATTAGATTCATACGGCTTCCAACTTGACAGTTGCATCCCTATTTTGTTCTTATATTTTAAAAATATTTTATCACCGATTTTTAAATATTTTGATTTTATATTATCTACTTTAATATAATAAGAGTAAAGATTTATTTGGTCCATAAATTTTTTTGAAAAACTTAATTTAGTCTTTGAAAATATAAAAATACTTTTTAGTTAATAAGAAAAATAAACATAACCAAATTAGTTTTTACGTAAAGCACAATTAGAAAATTAGGTTTTTATACTGATTTGTTCAATGACTTGTTAATTTGATTATCCAACATGTAATTTCTATAAGAAGGGACGTCATTCATAATAATTAAAAATAAACAATTAAGTTTTCGACGTGGACTCTAAGCTTGTTCATTTAATTCCTATAAAGAACTTAATGAGTCATGAAACAAGTCAGCAAATAAACTCAATTTTCTAATTGTAATTCATATAAAGACTAATTTGGTTCAATTTTTTTTTTTTAAGAACTAAAAAGTATTTTTATTTTTCTCAAAAACTAATTTGAATCTCTCAAAATTTCTCCAAAACCAAAATAGACCTTTACTCATACAATAATCAATATCATGCACAAAATATATATATAATATTAGGTAATGTATATTTTATTACTAACTTTAAAAGATGAAAAGAGAGTTGATTAGAGTTTGTATTGTTACGGAAAATGATAAGCATTTCATTTGTTTACTTTATTTTTGTTACTTAATTGATTCCCTAAAAGACTTCTTTATTCTTTCACTGAATACCTCATTCTTTTTTTTAATTTTATTTTTACTTTTCTTTTTGATCCCGTTTGAGAAAATAAACATAATCATCTCAGAATAATAATTTGTTGATGTTGGTTTTTTGACTTCACATACCCTTTTGCTCCAATGCAAAGGGGTGTCTGCAAATAAACTCTGATAACAAAGTAAAGCAGAATGATATCAAAATTTAATAATTTCGAAATGATAAAGTAAAGCAATTTTAAACCCTGGATCAATTACAAGTTAATTTAAGTGCTATATTAGTTTGCTAATTCAGGTCTTAATTTTATTTAAGATTCATTGTAGTTTCAATCACGATAAAAACTGTTGAGAGTTTTGTTTGACGCGAGTACATTATTATTGATACCGTCGTTGTAAGCAGCCTTTAAACAAGAGTGACGATCATATCCCATTGAGACTAAGATAATTATTTGGCTTTTAGAGTTTAGTTTTTTTTTTTACGTGTATTGGGCCATTGAGTTTAGTTCAAGGTTTAACGTGAACTTAGCTAGATCTACTAACTTTGATTAGAGGTTCATACCGGTACACCTTTCAAATTTTATTCACTCATATAAACCTTAAAATGAATTATTCATTTCATAATTAATTGGTTCTATCCGATCATAAATCACAGCCACAGATCTGACCCGATCAAAAGTTTATTTCATAATTAGATGGAATTTTAAAAATCAAATAAAAAATGAAAATATGAGTTTATTTGAATATTTGAGTTACGAATTTGATAAAATTTGTATTATATTAAAGAATGTAATTAATTTTATGGGTTTTGGTTGAAAATTTTGATGAATTTTTGCAAAAAAAAAGGATAATATTGTTAACATTTTAAAACATAAAGGATTAAATTGTCACTTAACATTAAAATAAAGGACCAAATCGGGAAAAAAAAAGATAAAGAACTAAAACGTTACCTAAAATTAAATTATGGGACAATAGATGCTATTTAGCCTAATTGCTAATATGAATTCACATCAACTTTTTATAACGTTTCGTACTCATCCTCAATTATTAGTTCCCGTAATTATTTTTTTTTAGAAATGCTCACAAAATTTTATTTATGAATTAATCGATGAGGATATTAATTTAAAATTTATGAGTTCACTTGTCATCAAACTCATATTTGAACTCATAGTAGTTAAATTAATACTATGAATTGGGATCCTCTTAAGTATTTAAAGGTCTATTTATTAAAAAGAAATGAAGAAAAAGGCAAAAATATAAAATTAATATTTTAATTATTAAATCAATTAATATTTTAAACAGTTACTTGTATCCAAAAATATATTTTAAACAATTATAAAAAATTAAACAAAAATTTCAATGACTTGCTTTAGTGGGAAAATGACAAACACATTGAACTCGTGAGTTGAGAGAATCAAATGTAAATTTCTTTATAAATATTATGTGAATTCAAACATCTCTTCTATATTATATTGGAATATCACTCTTATCTTAAATTTTATTTTAATGTTTTAAAAATTAAACAAAGAAACACCGTTATATCTATTTTTATAAGTATTATATATATTACAGTTCAATAGTCATGTAGTTTTACATTGTCATCTAATCATAATTCATCATTTTGTCATGTAATTCTATTTTACAATCGTTTTTAAAAATAACTACTATATCTTTAATTTTTATTGGTTGTTAATATAAAATTAATTTACACTAACCATATTTTTTTCTCTCAATATATTACACTATATTTCCTTGTACGCTCATTATTTTTCACTTTAAAATATAAGACAATATTTGTTAACTTTTTCAAAAATATTCTCGTTTATTCTGCTGAATTTATTTTCAACAATTCTAACTAATATATGTATTTTAGGTTGTACACATTATTTTACTATAAAAATTAATATAATTAATTATTTTTTTAAAAGATATCCGTGATCTAAAATGACACTTGTAACGAAACAAAAAGAATTAAAAAAAATTATATTTAATATGTTTGATATATGAATTTTTTTAAATTGGTCTTTTGAATATGGATTTATTCAACTTTAACTTCACACCACCAAAAATATTTAGTAGTATTAATTAATTAAGTATACATTGAAGAGAAAAATATATCTTGTAATTTGAAATAAGGCTATATTAATGAAGAAAAAAAAATAACGATTACCTTTCGAAAGGTACTACATACCATAAAAGTTAAATTTAAAAAAAAAATACACAATTTACCTGATGTTTTATTCTAAAATGATGTTACATAAAAGTTAAATTATAAAATAAATTATTTAGATTAAATTAAATTGTAAAAACAAAAAATTGGTTCAAACTAACATTTTAGAACAAGATGTTTTATTCAATTTTTAAATTTTAACTTGTTTCAATATTTACCTGTCTCATCACTACTAGATAAAAATTGAATATAAGAAGAAAAAAATTAGAAGAAAAATTAAACATTAAATTTGTCTTTAATTTTTACTAGCGACACCAAAGTTAATTAGAAACCAATCAATCTCTAATTTTCGTTCCGAAATTACGTTTTTCTTCTTCTTTTCTTGTCGTTAGATATAAGCAATATCTTATGGCCACTCATTAATAATCATCATATCTAAATTATATGATTAATGTGATAGTACAATAAGGGAGATTTATCAAACAGTTAGGTAATCTATTGTGTTTGTCTATTTGGCGGACGCGTAATAGGTTGGTGTTTAATTTAATGCCACAAAAATTGAGATTGCTGAAAACAATGGAAAATGGACAAGATACAGCAATCCAAATGGAATTGACATAACATTATAGCTTAATTAAATCATGATAGCATGGTAGATACCTTACCAATGGTGGTAATTTGTTTGATAAAAAAGATGGTGTAACAAATATTGTTTTGTTTTTTTGGGTATGTGCGGCACTACTTCAATCCATGGCTAATTATTTTTATCGTCTTTCTTCCACCATTATTATGTGATGGTACTTTAACTTTAGAGTTACATATAATAAAAATTGATTATGTGTTTTTTATTTTTTTAAAACGATTATAAAATAGGTATGTACATAATAAGGTTATGAATTCTACGTTATTTTATCCCGTCAATTAAATCATAACCATTGAACTCTTAAGTTTATATATATAAGTGATTCTAAACAACCATGTAAAATATAGGGTCCATTGATCATAAGTTTTTTGATAATAAGAAATGACATTAATATGCACATATAGATGACATATTTAAATGTATGTTTGATATTGCAATAGACTTGTCACAATTATGGTTTTCGATAGATTTGTTAGAATTATAATGATTAAATAATGTGATTTTTTAAAAATTACATCTTAGTATCTATCGTGATATCAAATACACACTAAATTTCACATAAAAATCGTTTGAAATTTTAAATACAATAATAACAACTAATTTTTCAAAAATTTAACCAGATGATTACACTCAATTGTTAATGAGTTTTGGTTAAAGGATAAATTGATTAGAATAAAATTCGAACTTTGACTAGAACAATCTTAACCAAATTTTATTTACTCCATGTTGAACTCTTGCAAATTTTCCCTTAAAACGGAAGGTTAAAAAAAAATTTAAAATTTCTACAAGATGTAAATAATCTAAATAACAACAAAGGAATTCACATTAAACTAAAGTGAACCATGGCTTACATGTGCATTCTTCATGCTCCCGAAAGGATGGCAACCTCTAAACCCATTTGAAAACTTGTGTTTCAAAGAGTTTGAATTAGAAGGAGGAGATCTTGATCTTGAGAATATTTTTAACTTTTTGTCACTCATCGAAAACGAGGACGACGATGACGATGAGGAAGATGACCAAGACGAACATGTAGAAGAAGAAGAAGGTGACACATGAGATTTTTTTGAACCAACAAACCTAGGCAAAATGGTCAAAATAAAATTGACTTTTGAATTTCTTCTCTTTGCATTGGACTTATTATTAGTAGTAGAAAATGAAGGTGGTGGTGTGAGAGGAGGCAGAGAGGTTTCTGACAAAGGGAGTTTAGGAGTTCCTGGTTGTGCCTCCCACATGAAAGGAACAGCAATTGATGATTCTCCATAATAGAATACCCTTCTTGAAGATGAATTTGCATTAGAAGTTTCCTTTGCCATTATCCTAGAGAAGAATCTACCATCTTGTGTTATTCTAAACGACATTTCAGATGAATGATGATTATTGACACTATCATTCACCATTTTAGTTATTGAAATTTTGTTGACTCTTTAGCTACCTAAAAAAACTTAGATCTAAAATAAAAATGGCTCTAGATTTGAGTCAAAAAACAGCTGCATGTGTGTAGACACTAGCTAGGCATTATCTTATATGGTTATTTATGACTCTTAAGGTAATATAAATAGAAAGTTCACGTTCTTCCACATAAATAAAGAATTGGATTCTTGGAGTAATTTAGACATGGTAATAAATTATCATGGAAGTGGGGGACTCTCTTCAATTTTGAAATGTTTTTTTATTTTTAAATGGGACCAATTTAATTGTCATGAAATTTAATGTGTGAAATTACTCCTTTCCCACTTAATTGAATGGGTAGATGCACAATCATTTTTCCAAGTTTCTGAGTCATTGATTAAAAGATTGATGCATGTTTGTGGTGGAACATTTATTAGTCAGTAAAATCTAGTATAGCATCATCTATGGTTGATCATCGGTAACAATTGCATGAGTAAATGCATGGTAACTCTAATACATGAAGATTTATTTAAGAGATTAACTTTTTTTTTTTTATCACATTTTTATTATTTAAAATTGTCACAATTCAAATTATCTGTACATATTTAAACGATTTAATTATTTGTTAGTTTTAAATGATTCATATTTATTATAAACTTAATATATAAAGATCTATTTAAAAAATTGAGTTCTATTTATACGTGAATTTTCATCCAAATTATCATGTTTAAGATGATAACCACATTGTTAAGTTACTCAATTATTTTCAAACCTTTGGATCATCACAATCTATTGTTAGAACATGTGCAGATGTCAGATGTCCACTCATTCCACCTAATTATATAAATAATTTGGTTACCAACACAAAAAAAATGTTGATTCATGAAACGGAAGGGGAAATTTCCAATTTGGTTACGGGTAACAACATTAATAAATGAAAACATGTCGTGGTCCATGACCCCATGAATGAAAAGCATTGTTGGTAACTAATTGGGCAGTGAAGGTTAGTACACGTTAATGTACAGAGAAAGCAAAATTAATATGTCTTGTCGAGGCCTAGGAAAAATTCATATATATCCTTGCAAAATTGTCCATTAATTCACATTATTCCTTATATGAGCACAATTAAAGAAATTTAGATAGAATTAGGCTATTAGTAGAAGAGTGTGGTTAGATAAACTCATTTTTGAATAAATGTAATTTTTTTTAAGGGAATTAAAATATTTTAATGTAAATCACCTTGTTTGTTTAATAAATTTGGATAATTTTTAAAATAAAGAAATTTTATTAGGTATTTTGTTAAAATTAATTTTAGAGAATTAAAAATACCATCTAAAACTATAATTTTTTAAATTTACAATTTTGATTCTGTATATTTCAAAAAATTTATATTAGTCTCTCTCTATATATTTTTCTGCATATTGGTCCCTTAAAAATTTGCAAATTGTTTCATGAAAAATTGCAAAATAATCTCTCAACTTTTTCAAAATTTTAGTTTTGGTTCATATTAATTTTATTTTTCTCCAAAACTTTTGTAATTTATTAATTTTAAAAGAACAATTCATTTATCTAAACAATATAAATTAAAAATAAAAAAAATTTAATTGAAACATTTAAATTGTCTAAAATTTTCAATTACTTCGTCGTCGAAACACACTATTCTAACAGTCTTATTTTATACATTCAAATTCAAATAAAATATTTTTCCAACGTTAACGAGAGTAGTTAAAGAGAAAGAGGTTGGATTTGGTAAAAAAAGAGAAAGAGGTTGCAGAGAAATTAATTAAATCCATTAATAAGATAATGAACTTTGATGCTAACAATTCCACATCATTAAATTGAGTTGAGAAGGGTAATAGCAATTTAATGTCATAGTAATGAGATGAGCTGTATGATCAGCTAGTTCTCTGCCTTTCCATTTAGTGCTATTGCTTTGCATGATCTTGAGTTCTTAATTAAGATTAAATTATTTGAACCCACCCTACAGCATCACGCTTTAATGTGATATATATACTCCATAAATTCACTAATTAATTTATTCACATAAATATGTAGAAGCTATAAAAAAAATTAAAAAATAAATATTATTCAAAGAAACTTAAATAGTAAATTAATGAATCCACAAAAAAAAATGAAAATTATCGTTTAAACACTAATAATTCATTATTCACAAATCTAAATTCGACAAACAAGATACCAAAATAGAAAGGTAACTATTCAATTAATTGTCAAATTATTAAAAACATGGATCACATAGTAACAAATATGATATGATAAAATTTAAAAAAGAAGAAATATTTTTTTTTTTAATTCGCACCACTTCATGGTTGCCCCATTTCTTTTAAGGACAGAGAAAACCTTTTTATGGGAACTCAAAATTTCAATTCATTATGTAAAAAAGAAATGTTAAACGAGTTCAATCATCGTGACTAACTCGTTTGTCATCCTAGACTTTACATATTTGGCATGTTTTATACTATTACAAATTCTTAGATATTAGATACTAATGATTTGAATTGACACACCACCTTTCCTTGCTTTAAAAGGTAAGTAATATCCAATTAGACTTTATAGTAATATTTATTCCCTCCCTCCTAAATAGTTATCATTTATTGCTAGAATATAATGTGTGAATTTAAAAATTGTTGAAGTTCCACATTGGAAAACTCTCATTTTGAATAGTTTTAATCACTATGTAAGTATTCTCAAAATTTTGTTGAAGTCCTGCATTGGTTAGAAAATATATGTGGGTTTCTTATATTTTGCTCGATTGTTACCGAGCCACTTCTCCCATTTTTTTCTATCCCTTTGATATTTTAGAGCGGTATTGTACCGTAGTCCGTTCGATATTTTAAAGCGATATTGTACCGTAGTCCGTTCGATATTTTAAAGCGTATTGTACCGTAATCCCTTCGATATTTTAAAGTGGTTGTTATACCGTAGTCTCTTCGATATTTTAGAGCGGTATTGTATCGTAGTCCCTTCGATATCATAGAGCGGTTGTTATGCCGTAGTTCCGTCGAGTTTTTGAGTGGTTTTTATGCCGAAAACCTTTAGAGTGTAGTTATTTTGATTTATGAGTGGTCATAGTACCATATTGGGAGACTTTAACCGCTTTATTGAGAGTGACATTAACTGTCATATTGAGAGTGACTTTAATAGCCATATTGAGGGATATAATTCTAGAACAGTTTTTTACGGTGAAGTGGAACTCCGATACAGTGAATCTGAACTCTTTTATCATGCATATATCGTGATTGATAGTCAGTCTTGCACAATTTGGGTAGTGCCGCGAAACGTCTTAAAGAGAACGACCTAGTCTGCGACTCAACCCAATAATATCTTCGGTGACACAAATTGTTATTTTTAAACAGTTTTTTCCAACTCAAAAACAACAATTTTAATATGGATAATTTTATGGGAAATGATACGAGAACAAAAATAACATAAATAAATGAAAGATTTTGATCGACTATTTTCATCTATCTCTCTTCATGATCTTCTTAAAATAAAGAAGTAAAAATTTGATCATTTAATAAAAAACTAACACTTATTATTTTTGTGTTTTATTAATTATTATTATCGTACTAAATAAATAATTTTATTTATGTGCAACACTATCAAGTTGATAATAAAAATAATTTTATAAAATTGTTCAACAAAAAAGAAATTTATTAATTATTGTCTATGTTAATCTACATAAAAATCCTTAAATGCCTCTTATTTAAGATCGAGGGAGTACTACTAGTAAATAAAAATTCGTTGAGCATCATCCACCTTATTGATTAGAGATGTCTTGTTGTTTTTGCATTGTATAGAATGTGGCCCATTGAAATGTAGCAGCATATAGAAATAAGATTAATGTGTATTAAATATCATATCATCTCTCTTCATAGATCCAACCAGCACACCAACATTCAGAATCAATGCTGCGCTGTCCTGCTCGACCAATGATTTAATGCAGAAATGTTCTTAAAACCTTTTTTAAACTAAAAATTATTTTTGTATCGAAAAGAAAAATTTTAAGTATTTAAAAAATAAAATTGAAAACATAAATTTTAATACATTTTCAATATAAAATTTATACATTTAATTATTCAACAAGTGTTAATTTATTTTTTATTTTTTATACTAAGCAACGTATAATTTTAGTGTATTCGATAGACAGGAACGTCTCAATATTTTTTGAGGTCTAGTTCGAATTTAAAAATTAAGTTTATAAATTTACAAAATCTTAACATTAAGATTCTAAGGATAGTGACTCCTGCTAGACTGTAGCCCTTGACTCTTGTGGTAAATTGGATATTTATTTTAAGTATATAGTGTAAATATAAAATTTTAGAACGTTTAGTGTACAAAATTACGACATCTTAGGGTATATTATAAAAGAAAATTGAACCCTCCTTAATTGAAGACTATGTGTCAATGTTCTAGTTGCACATGTTGATAATTAATTATGTCCATAAGTAATTCAATTGATGACTTAAGAAATATTAAAGAAATTTTAAGAATTAGATTTTGTGTTCAAATCTAAAAAACTAATATAACTAGTAATTTAATAACATTTATAAAAAAATTGTTCGAAAGTCCAAAGAAGGTGAACCTTGTCCATGAATAAAATGTCCAAATCTCAAGAAGAAGACACCCAAAAAGACAAAGTCACTGAAGCACAGGTATGGGCTATGACCCCTCCCTCCCCTGACCATTTTTCTGAGTACACGACTTCAATGCAGAATATTGCTCCATTTTTATTTACTTACCCATCAAAAGGGTAGTTATAGTGATATACTTACCATTTTTATTTATTTACTTCAATGCATAATATGGTATATTAGCAATCAAGTAAACTGGCCTACGTAATTTATATAACAAAGACAAGAATTACAATTCTTCAATTACAATTTTGTCAAGACTACACTAGTACATATTTAATTTCACTATTTTTATTATCTTACCTGTTTAGCAAAAAGAAATAAATAACTAGTCAATTAAATTTTGAAATAAAAAATAATTAGCTAAAAGCCTAAAAACTTACCACTGATTTATTCTTTTAAGTCGATTCATATACTAAAATATGACACAAATAAAAGATTGTGCCAAGAAAAGGCATAAATAAAAAAAGATAGGTATCTGTCTTCAATTTCATTATATGTATATATAGAGAGAGGCATTACTAGACTGTTGCAATATGTCAATTATATTTATTATTTGGCGAAAAAAATTATTTTCATTTTTTAGCTCTTAGTCATTGAGATTTTTTTTATCTATCTATGTTGAAATTACATCTTCATCTAAAATTTTAAAGCAATTTCTTTTAAATATCCAATAGATGAAAGACTCTTCACTCACACTTGAATTCCAATTATCTTCTCTTTAAATGTGAGTCACTCAGACCACTAGACTTAATCCACACTAGGATTTCACTCGTTCTCCCATCAAGCTAAATTAAGGCAATGATAACACTTGTTGTGGAGGTAGAGCACCAAAAACAACAATGAGCTAGACGTTCAAAATCCCTAAAAGACATTATTTATTCAATATTTTTTCATTTTTCAATCGATGTAGAACTAAATACTCACACTTGAATAAAGATCAATTATAACACATTGAATGACATAACAATAACAAGCAACAATGATATACAGTAGTTGGATATTAGAAGTATTGTTAACATTTGATTGTTACAAAAAAGCACTCGGCCATGATTTAAACTATGGCAAAACAAATCTAAAAGTCGTGACTAGAGATGTTTACCATGTTAATTAGAGATGACAATTGGGCTCATATCTATTAGGTATTCACAAAAATATTTACAATGGATAGTAATATATATATATATATATATATATATATATATATATATAATTCTTTGTGGCAAATACTAGTTGATATGGGTGTTTTTAGTATAGTTTGGATCAGGCAAAAACTTTTTTCGATTCAAAAATTAAAATACTCATAATTTGATTTGGTTTGGATGATATATTTATAAAAAAATGTAATTTAAATTTATGCAATTTAAATTTAATCATTTTTTAATTATCAAAATTACAATTCTAAAATATTGATTGAATATTATTATTATTATAAAGTTGCTTAACAAGTTTGAAACAAAATATAACATTTAATATACTAAAAATTAACATTGTGAAATAATATAAATGGATTATGTTTGAAATAAATGCAATAGTAAAAAAAATTAAACAAATAAGTATTATTAATAAAAATTAAGACTAGCAAATAGTAAATTAATGCAATATCAATACTTATAAGTATTAAAGTTGATATATTATTGTGATACATCAATAAATTTTAATTATCCAAAGTTTGCAATATTATTGTGAATAATATATCAACTTTAATAAATAAGTATTAAAGTTGATATATTATTGTGATACATTAATAAATTTTAATTATCCAAAGTTTGTAATATTATTGTGATATACATATCACCATGTTCAACCTTACATAATCGTTCAAAACAATAAAAAAAAAAAAGAGGCCAAAAGTGTTTGCGTACATTTATCCCCATGTTCATTCTTACATTAACTTAAAACCAACAATTAAATCACATGGCATTATTTTTTCTTCTTCTTTAAATGTCCTTTTTTTGATTGTGTCATGTTAATCAAGCAGCTAAATTGTACAACAAATACAATAGTATGTGAAAGAATATAACAATCAACACATACCTAAAAAATCAAATGAAAACAAAAAATTGGAAAGATAATTCGCGATATATTTATAGTTTTCTCTCCAAAAATACTTTAAATAATAAAAACTAAACATATCAATTCTTTTTAGATTTAATGTTGAGTTTGGAAACTATAGTCCTTATGGAAATACCAAGGCGTACCATAGAATTATGAAGTCACGTCTCATTTGACCAATCATTAATCAGGTGATAGCTGTGAACCTAAAGAAATTGATGTCACCAACATTTCAGGAGTTGGTGGGATGACTTGGAGTGCTCGAGTATACGCCCCCGAACAACCTAGGAAAAAGGAGGACCGTGAGGAAAAGGGTAAAGAAGCTATGAATCATGCTATAAAAGGGCCATAGACTAGCAAAAAGACGGTGCTTGAAGAAGAAGCTAACAAATTTTTGAAGTTTATCAAGCAAAATATAAGGTAGTGGACCAACTAAATCAAACCCCTTCCAAGATAATATATTTCTTTGTTATTAAACTCTGAAGCGCATAGAAGGGCACTGATGGAAGTTTTAAATGTGGCCCATGTTACTCATGATATCACGGTCGACCAATTTGATGGAGTTGTCGGTAATATTACCGCTAATAATTATTTGAGTTTTAGCGATGGCAAATTACCAGCTAAAGGGACAAAGCATAATAAAGCACTACATATCTCTGTGAGATGTCATGATCATATTCTGGCACGAGTGCTAGTTGATAATGGTTCATCATTAAATGTCATGTCGAAAGTAACACTATCAAAACTATTTGTTGATGGAGAATGTATGAGGCCTAGTGCTATGGTGGTGAAAGCGTTTGATGGGTCTAGGAGACAAGTTGTTGGTGAGATTGATCTACCGGTTCAAATTGGACCCCATAACTTTGGGATAACCTTCCAAGTGATGGATATTAAACCAGCGTACATTTTTCTTTTAGGGAGACCGTGGATTCATGCTGCTGGAGCGGTGACATCCACTCTTCATCAAAAGCTAAAGTTTATAGTGAACAATAAGTTGGTAATAATATATGGGGAAGAAGATATGATAGTGAGCCATCTATCTTCTACAGGCTACGTTGAAGATACATAGGAAGCCATAGAAACCTCCTTTCAAGCATTAGTGTAGCATCTGAATTTTGTCCATTCCAATTAACAATAATAATCCACAAATACATAATAAAGTAACCAGAATCAAAATACAAAATTCAAATTCAAAATTCAAATTAACAAAGAAAAATAAAAGCATTCTCCTTATTGGTCCAGGAAACTTAGCACACAGGCAACTCAACATTTTGAGAACCACAAACAACTTCATTAAGATGGCTACTTACGTACCAACGGAGAATAGCGAGGTACTACAATTACAGTAGTTACAGAGCTGAAACCTCTTTCAACCCTGTTTTGATCACTGTTTCTTGTTTTTCTTTCAACACCTATGCAGTTAATTAATAAGTTAATATTGTTATTTCTTGTTTACTTATTCAAACATAATGGCTGATTCAAACATAATGGCTAATCAGTAACAAAGAAGACATGTTCTTATCATCATCAAGAAATTAATTACAATTTTTTTAATTTTATTTAATAAATATTTTATAAACCAAAAATGTAATAAAATAAATACAAAGATTGTGGTTTACAGCTTTACAGCTCATTCCCTTATTTCAGTTTATTTCTTTTGCCTTAAAAATTTATTATTTTCACTGACTCTCTACAATAGAAAATGAAAATTGAGTTACTGCACTCCTGTTTTTTTTCTTCTTTTCAGCATACTTCTTTTGCCTTAAAAGTTTATTATCTTCACTACTTCTATACTCAATCAAAAAGATGAATTACATGTTTCTATACTTAGCAAAGGTTGCTTGTCTTTGTTGCAAAAACAATGTAAAAACTGGGACTAACTATTATCTCATAGACATAAAGAATCGTTACTTTACTCTATAAATTAAGAAAAAAATCCATTAACAAAACAGAAGATGAGACACTAACAAAAACACTTAAAAAAGCAAAAAAAGAAAAAAGCAGGCAGAATAGGAAGAACACACGGCAAGGTGATTTAAGGTATTTTTATTTTTTTCTGTCTTTGCATTATAATCATTTTTAATAAAGTTTTTTTTATTAAATAACATTGTGATTGAAAAGTAAAAAAACCAGATAAAAAATCAAACATTTAACGTCGCCGCTGTCATCGTCGCCGTCGTGGTCACTGTTACTTCCCCGTCTCCTCTTCTCTCTCGGCCCCTTCTTTTTTTTTTCTTTCTATCTCGCGGCCTCTTCCTCTTCTCTCTCAAACTCTCCTTTCTTCGTTTATCTCAGCCTCTTCTTTCTCCCTACTCGGCCTCCTCTTTTCTCTCAGCCTCTCCTTCCATCGTCGTCGCCGTTGTCTTCTTTCTCCTTTCTCGGCCTCTCCCTTATCTTTATCGGTCTCTCCTTCCTCTCTCTCGTGGCCTCTCCTTTCCTTTTTTTTTTCTGTGGTGGCTGCTGAACCCAAGCTAGGGTTTCAGCTTAACCCTTTGTTCTTTTGTTTTTAACCAAGTTGGGCTCGACCCTTTTAGATTTTTTTTAAAAAAAACTATTGATTAAGTATCCAATTCCATAAATAAAAAAAAAATAAAAAAAAATAATAAAAAAGGTATTGCATAAAAATTAATTAATTAAAAACTGTTGATTTTTAATTAAGTGTCCAATTTCATAAATAAATAAAAAACAAAAGGTATTGCATTAAAATTAATTAATTAGAATTTTTTTTTTATCTTGAAAATCTCATCTTCACAAATAAGCTAATAAATTAAAATTCATAAATGAATTAATAAATTAAAATTCATAAATTAATTTATAAATAAAAATCATTATTAAATATTAACTAAAATGACATCATTTAATCTATGAGTAGTAGAATACGAATTATAGAACCTGATAATTTTTTTAAAAAAAATTTAGATAAATAAATGAACCTAAAATTAACTTTTTTTAAATATTAGATTAATTAGATGTGACATCTTTTTAATCTTTGAGTTGTTAAGACACAAGTTGTACTACTTGGTGGCTTTAAGACTCAATTTTAAAACCGAAAATAATAAAAATATTTTTAAACGGATTAAATTAGATGCGACATTTTTTTACTCCTTGAGTTTTGAGACACGAGTTGTACAACTTGATCGTCTTAAAATTCACATTTTTAATAATTCAAATGAAACAAACTCCTTTTATTTTCGTCAAAATTAACTTTTTTAATAACTAAACACGATTTATTTAAAAACAATCAACACATCTGCATTTTCTAACTAAGAACACGTAGCTTTGATTTCTCCATCGCATCGGGAGATACGTAGGAGCAATATCATAGTCTTGTCAAGCACATTAATAAAAAATTTCTTTCTTTTTTCTCTTTTCTTTAAGCAAATATTTATTTCAAAATCACATTAAAAATAAATAATTGATATTCATATTTAATAATAAAGAGAAATAAATATATTTAAATTAATATTAATTTTGCACAATTAATTATAGGTAACCGTATTTTAACAGATGTCGTAGGGTGCTAATATCTTCCCTACGCATAATCGACTCCCGAACTCAAAATTTGGTTTCAGAGACCATTTTTTTTTTCTTTTTAAGGGTTTCCCAATGTTTTCCCTTTTTTAAATAAACTTTGCTGGAGACTCCATTGAATTCAAGAAATACTCAAAATTTAGGCCGCAACAATTAGAAATTGCAATGCTGTCTTCATGGGTGAAGGATCTCACTTAAAGGAACCAAAGTTGTCTACTACATCATTGAAGTCTACCAAATCCATGTTGGAAGGAGGAGCTTTTGATAAGTTGGGGAAATTATTAGATATACCAGAAAAGAATGATCGATACGGGTTGAGATAAGTACCTACCAAAGCTGATAAAGAAAAAGCAATGAAAGAAAAAAAGGAAAGCAGGATGACTCGTCTGGAAAACCATTCACAAAAGATTCCCATTTGTGACATTTGCCAAACCTTTCAAACCGTCGGAATAATTTATGCTGACCAGGTGGTTGTGGTGGAAGAAGAACATGTTGGTGATGATACCCTCAAATCAGTGTACCATTGTCTTCCGAATACCATCCTCAACAATTGGAAGATCATCGAGTTTCCCGTGTTTGTTAATTCATGCTCAAAGTAATTATGTATTTCAACTCCTTTTGCTATGCCTAAAGCTATAACGATAATTAATTAAGGCGCATGTATTTCAACTCCGTACTTATTATCAATAAATGCATTTTGGAATTCTCCAACCATTTCTTTTTCTTTTCTTCTTAAAGTTGTAACCTTTATTCATATTTTCTTTTTTCCCTTTTTCTTAATTTTAATAATGCAGAGTCAAAAATGAATACGTTGAAAATAGCAACGCTAGAACCCCTTGTAATTTTGAACTCCTAATTAATCATGCTGATGAGGATTGTGAAGACAATTGTGAGCCTCCCCCAGAGCTAGAAAGGGTAATGGAACAGGAAGCTAAGATAATCCAACCCTATCAAGAACTTGTTGAGGTGATCAATTTGGGGACTGAATGTGATAAGAAAGAAATTAAAATTGGTATGTCTATGAAAGGAAGTGAACGAGAAAAGTTGGTTAAACTTTTATTTGACTATGTGGACGTCTTTGCATGGTCATATCAGGATATGCCTGGGCTAGATACTAACATAGTTGAACACAAGCTACCACTCAAGCCTGAATGTGCTCCAATTAAACAAAAATTGAGGAGGATGAGGCCTGATATGTCACTTAAAATTAGAGAAGAGGTAAAAAAAGCAATTTGATGCTGGTTTCTTAGCAGTAGCAAAATATTCTCAATGGGTGGCTAATATTTTCCCAGTTCCAAAAAAGGATGGAAAGGTTCGAATGTGCGTTGATTATCGGGATTTAAATAAAGCAAGTCCTAAAGACGATTTTCCTTTTCCTCATATTGATGTTCTAGTAGATAGCACTGCTCAATATTCTCTTTTTTCCTTCGTGGATGGTTTTTCAGGATACAATCAAATCAAGATGGCTCCCGAGGATATGGAGAAAACCAAATTCATCACACAATGGGGAACCTTTTGTTATAAAGTGATGCCATTTGGATTGAAGAATGTTGGGGCAACCTATCAAAGAGCAATGGTGACATTGTTTCATGACATAATGCATAAGGAGATATAGGTTTATGTGGACGATATGATTGCAAAATCCCGGACTGAAGAAGACCATGTGGTTAACCTTCAAAATTTATTTGTGCGACTAAGGAAGTTCAGACTCCGTTTAAACCCTGCTAAATGCACTTTTGGCGTGAGATCAGGCAAGTTACTTAGGTTTATCGTTAGTCAAAATGGGATAGAAGTGGACCCAGATAAAGTAAGAGCAATATAAGAAATGTCGGCTCCACGCACGGAAAAAGAAGTCCGTGGATTTTTGGGGAGATTGAATTACATTGCTAGATTTATATCAAATCTAACTGCAACATGCGAGCCAATTTTCAAGTTGCTGCACAAAGACCAAAAGGTTGAATGGAATGAGAATTGTCAAAAAGCTTTTGAGAAGATTAAACAATACTTGTTAAAATCTCCAATCCTAGTACCTGCAGTTCCTGGAAAACCACTTATTATGTACTTAACGGTACTTGATGGGTCAATGGGTTGTGTGTTGGGGCAGCACGATGAATCTGGTAAGAAAAAGCATGCTATTTATTATTTGAGCAAAAAGTTCACTAGTTGTGAAACAAGATATTCACTGCTTGAACGAACATGTTGTGCACTAGCATGGGCTGCTCATCGGCTGAGGCAATACATGTTATGTCATACAACTTGGTTGGTGTCTAAAATGGACTCAATTAAGTACATCTTTGAGAAACCTGCTCTTACTGGAAGGATTTCCCATTGGCAAATGTTGTTATCAGAATACGACTTGGTGTATGTTACACAAAAGGCTATGAAAGGAAGCGCATTAGCAGAGTACTTAGCCTAACAACCTGTTGAAGATTATCAATCAATGCAGTGTGAATTCCCTGAAGAAGGCATAGTGACTTTATTTGAAGAGAGTAAATCATCTGATAAAGAAAAAGAAAAATGGACGTTGATGTTTGATGGTGCTTCTAATGCATTAAGGCATATAATTGGAGCCATTTTTATTTCCCCAGAGAACCAGTTCACTCCATTTACGGCTAGATTATGTTTTGATTGCATAAACAATATTGCAGAATGTGAGGCATGTGCCATGAGCATTAAAGCAGCCATTTAATTGAAGGTAAATGTTCTTGAGGTATATGGAGACTCATCATTGGTCATCCATCAGACAAAAGGAGAATGGGAAACTCGAGATTCCAAATTGGTTCCGTATCACACGCACATCAAAGAGTTGACAGAATACTTCGAGAAGATCACTTTTCACCATATTCCTCGAGAAGGAAACTAATTGGCCGACGCCTTGGCCACATTGTCATGAATGTTCAAAATAAGCATCGATCAGGATGTGTCGGTTGTAAAAATTCAACAAAAGGATAAGCCAGCATATTGCTTATCAATAGAAGAAGAGCCCAATGGCAAGCCAAGGTTTTACGATATCAAATCCTATGTTAAGAATAGGGAATATCCATTGGGTATTTCGGAGAATGACAAGAGGGCTTTGAGGAGGTTGTCAATGAACTTCTTCTTAAATGGTGACGTGCTTTATAAGAGAAACCATGACATGGTTCTCCTTAGATGTGTGGATAAAATGGAAGCAGAGAAAATCATTCAAGAGGTTCATGAAGGTTCTTTTGGAACTCATGCAAATGGGCACGCAATGGCAAGAAAAATCTTAAGAGCTGGCTACTATTGGTTGACCATGGAGTCTGATTGTTTTAGTTATGTAAAGAAATGTCATAAATGTCAAATCTATGCTGATAAAATACATGTACCGCCAACCTCTTTGAATGTCTTAACATCACCTTGGCCATTTTCAATGTGGGGGATGGATGTTATTGGACTCATCGAACCTAAGGCTTCAAATGAGCACCGATTTATCCTAGTAGCTATTGATTATTTCACAAAATAGGTTGAAGCTGCTTCTTATGCCAACGTGACGAGGAGCGTAGTGGTCAGATTCATCAAGAGAGAACTGATTTGCCGATATGGGCTACCAAATAAGAGTATCACGGACAATGCGACCAATCTGAACAACAAAATGATGAAGGAGTTTTGTGATAGTTTCAAAATTCAGCACCATAATTCTTCGCCTTATCGGCCGAAAATGATTGGAGCTATAGAAGCGAAAAATAAGAATATCATGAAAATCATACAAAAGATGGTAGAATCATACAAGGATTGGCATGAAATGCTTCCCTTTGCATTACATGGCTATAGAACGTCTGTTCGCACCTCAACAAGGGCAACTTCTTTCTCATTGGTGTATGGAATGGAAGCGGTACTTCCCATTAAGTTAAAATCCCCTCGATCAAAGTCTTGATGGAAACAAAACTAGAAGAGGTAGAGTGGGTTCAATCACGATTTGAACAATTGAATCTCATAGAAAAAAAAAGAATGATAGCTATGTGTCATGGTCAGCTGTATAAAAAAAGACTTAAAAAAGCCTACGAGAAAAAAGTTCGTCCTCGAGAGTTTCGAGAAGGTGACTTAGTGTTAAAGAAAATATTGCCCATAAAAAAAGTTTTCGTGGAAAATGGACTCTGAACTACAAGGGACCATATGTTGTGAAAAAGGTCTTCTCTGGGGAAGCTCTAATACTCGCAGAAATGGATGGAGAAGAGTTTCCACTTCCAATAAATTCATATGTAGTCAAAAAATATTATGCTTGAAAAAAAATTGAAAATAGGCTCGCTAGATTGAAAACCTGAAAAGGCAACCTAGGCAAAACTAGAGCATCCCGATGGATTGAACACTTGGAAGAGTGGTCCATGCAAAAGATAGGGGTATAAAAAAAAGGAATAAAAAGAATCAAGTAGGTCAAACTGGGACAATTATTATTCTTGGGTGCTGACCAACAGGAGTCCTAAATTATAAGAATGATTAGCGTTTGTTATCCCTTCAACTAAACATGAACACAGTCATCCCTACATTGTAACCCCTACCTCAATTATGTTGTTCCCAATATAGTAAATGTACTTTTTCCAATGTTGTCTTCAGATGTTGTACATTACCTTTTTCTTTTTTTTCTTTTATCATCCATTCTCTAAGCTAATTGAGTCTCATGGTTGTTTGTTCTAGCATTTTAAAAAAAAAAGTTATTTTATGATAATAAATGATGGAATTTGAAGTAGGTGTAAACAAAAAATATTTTTATTATTTTGATATTTGAAAATATATACACGGAAACTTGATAGATTCCCATGTATGGGGATGTAAAGAAAAAGGGCAGTAATTTTAGACAATGTACTTTGTTCGCCTCTAAAAAAAAGTCACACGACATGTATAGAGTCATCATACAAAAATGGTTGTTATCTTTATTCATCTATTGAATCTTGTGGGCGCATAGGATCGTATAAGGATCGAGGAATTAAAAAATGACAAAGATTTTATCTATATTGCAAAACACATGATTCATGCATTTACATTCATATTTTTTCACCTACTCAGAGATGACCTATGCATTTTTATTCACTCAACAACCTTTTGCAATGCATAATGAGTGAATCATGCATACTTAACAGTCTTTGTATTACATTACTCATTATACATTGTGTGTTTTTTGTTATGATTATCATAAATATATTCTCTAAAAAAAATATCTCTTTCTTACGATCATTTTTTTCCCATTCTTGTCGATCTACGCATCTGTAACCAATCCGAAGACGATCATCCCTTAATTTTTTGTCAATCTACGCACCATTAACAAATCTGGAGAGGATCATTCTTTAATTCTTGTCGATCTACACATCGGTAACAAATCTGAAAACGATCATCCTTTAATTCTTGTCGATCTACGCATCGGTAACCAATCCAAAGACGACCTTCCTTTAATTTTTGTCAATCAACGCACCAGTAACAAATATGGAGAAGATCATTCTTTAATTCTTGTCGATCTACGCATCGATAACAAATCCGAAGACGATCATCCTTTAATTCTTGTCAATCTACGCATCGGTAACCAATCCGAAGACGATCATTCTTTAATTCTTGTCGATCTACGCATCGATAATTAATCTGAATAAGATCATTCAGATTTAATCTGCTTTCACAACTTATTTAGACAAAATTTAAGTTCTTATATTTAATTACCTTTTACAACAATAATATTCATATTCTCTAGTAAATATAATTAAACAGGTAGCTGTAATACCTCAATTTTATCCGACTAACTAAAAATATTTTTTTTAAAAATAATAAAAAAATAAAAGAATAAAAAAATATTTAATAAATATTTTGCAGTTATTATTATTAAGTAAAAACTTTTTTTTAAATCTAATCCAATTTTGAATTTATATGTGTTTCCGTTACATTACATTTAACACATAAAATAAAATAATTAATTAAAATAATTATAAAAAAAAAGGGTTTACGTGCAAAAGGTACTGTTCTGCATTTTCTTCTGCACTTCCTATTTTTTTCTCCATTTTTTCTTCTTTTCTACTGCCAGCAACAATGCTTTCTTATTATTTTTATTTTTATTTTATTTTTATTTTTGTATTTATCTTAATAAATGTATTATTTTTACTATTTGAACACAATTAAAAATAACCACCTATTTCCTTAATTGTTTGAAGTTGTTTAATTTTTAAATTAAAACAATGAAAAATACAGAACCCAATTTTATCTCATAAACACTTAGATTCATCACTTAGTGATATAAATTGAGAACAAAAATCACTAAAAAGAAAGAAGTTTTTTTATCATTAAAAATCAGAAAAAATAGAGAGAATAAGGAGCATAGAAACAATAAATCAAAGAAAAAAAATCTGATACCAAAACAAGCAGATCATTAGAAAGGAAAAGCAAATAGAAAAAAGAGATTAACGTATTTGTTTCATCTTTACTCTGCAATAACTGTATTTTGTTATCCAAATGTAATATGTAAAATGAATTATGGATGAAAAATGAAACTTGTTATACAAAAAATTATGTTTTGATTTGTGAGAGTATAAACAAAGATAAGTTATGAAGAGAAGAATAGAAAATATAAAACTGAGAACTTAAGCCGTCGTTGTCGTTGCCGGAATGCCGACCATACTTTTTGATCCCTCTGTGCTCGGTTTCTTAATTTCTCTCCCTCCCTCTCAGTTTCCTTCTCCCTCTATGTAAATTTTTTTTCTCTCTTGCATTTATTCTTCAATTTTTCTCTGTTTTAGTTTTTCTAGTGTTTGTTACCTTATCCTATTCTATGATGTGTGTCATTCCCATCTCCTACTCAAGTATATGATATATGCCAATTGTAAGATGTTTTCTCAGCTTTTGAGAGTACGGGAGATGTGCTTCTGCGCTGCTAGTCTGGCCGATGGAAACAATCTACCTTCAGTTAATATATATATATATATATATATATATATATATATATATATATATATATATATATATATATTTTGTTATTTCTTTTCTTCTGCTTTATTGTTATTATGTAAATTTAGTTATTTTTATTTTAAATAAGTCTATTCTTTTATATTAAATTTAATTAATTTTTTTAACAAATATTAAATCCTTTAAAAATACAAAAAATCTTTATTAAAGGCTGATTAGATATATCATCGCTTAATCTATGAGTCTTCGGGACATAAGTTGTACAATTTGATAGTTCTAAAACTTATTTTTATAAATAAATTAATCTAAAATCATTTTTTTAAATCTGATTAATTAGATGTGACATCTTTTTAATCTTTGAGTTGTTAAGACCCAAGTTGTACTACTCTGTGGTTTTAAAACTCGTTTTTTTTATAAAAAATCGAAGATAATATAAAATACTCTTATAAAGATTAACTAGATGAAACATCTTTTTACTCTTTGAGCTTTTGAGACACGAGTTGTACAACTTGATAGTCTTAAAACTCGCATTTCAAAATAATTATTCGAGTCAAACAAACTCATTTCTTTTCGTCCAAATTTTTTTTTATTGATAACAAAACACATTTTTCTTTAAAAGTAATCAACACATCTGCATTTTCAAACCAAGAACTACGTAGCTTTGATTTCTCCATCGCGCCGGGAGATACGTAGGAGCAAGATCACACTCTTGTCAAGCATATCAATAAAAAATTTCCTTTTTTCTTTAAGCACATATTTATTTCAAAATTACATTAAAAATAAATAATTGATTTTCATATTTAATAATAAAGAGAAATAAATATGTTTAAGTTAATACTAATTTTGCACAATTAATTATAGGTAACTGTATTTTAATGGATGTCGTAGGGTGCTAATACCTTTCCTGCGCATAATCGACTCTTGAACTCAAAATTTGATTTCAAAGACTTTTTTTTTCTTTTTAAGGGTTTCCCAATGTTTTCTCTATTTTAAATAAATTTTGGTGGCGACTCCATTGAATTCGAGCAACACTCAAAATTTAGGTCGCGACACTTGGTTCTGTAGTACCCCAATTTTGTCCAAACAATTCAAAATAATTAAAAAACAAATAAAAATAATAATATGTTTAATAAACGTTTTGCAATTATTATTATTAAGTAAAAAAATAGTCATTTTATAAATGGTCCAAATTTTGAGTCTATATTTATATGAGTTTTTATTTCATTATATTTAATAATAATAATAATAATAAAAATAAAAAGTATCATGTTTGCACTGCACTCCTTTTGCAAGACCATGTTTACGCCATCCTTCATCCTAATAATTTTATTTTTTATTTATTTTATTTTATCCCAATAAGGTTATATCTTCACCATTTGTACACTCAATCAAAATGATTAGCCACTTATTTCCTTTAAGTAACTGATATTGCTTGTTTTTGTTGCAAAACAATAAAAAATCCAAAATATAATTTTATCTCATGAACACAAAGATTCACCCTTTAGTCTATAAATTGAGACAGAAAAATCAATCAGAGGGGGGCAATTTTTGGGTAGAGATCTTATACTAGTTATCATAAAAAAGAAACACTCAAAGAGGAGAGTTTTATTTTTCAGAAGATAGAAAAGAGAGTTTTTGTTTTTGTTTTTTCTTCTTTGTGAAATGTTTGATTATAAAAAAGAGATTCTGAAACAAAGATGAACTGGGAAGTAACAACAATCCAACTCTATTCTCATAATCATATATTTCAAAATTAAAAGAAAAAATAGAAAACGAGAAACAGAGAGCATCACCGTCATTTCAATTTCCACTAGTAACTGCTGCCCACCATCGTCAACTGTGCACCACCGTCTTCTTCTTCTTCTTCGCATCATATGATCAACGTCATTTACATGTTTGTTATTGTGTTCTCTATCCTTTTACTACAACACTTTCTTTGGTTTGCTTGTCTTGATTTGGTTGCTAAGTTCACTTTTAAAATGAAAGGATGAGTTATATGGAGCTTATATTAGAATTAAAAATGAGATTTTTGTTAGGTTGATATATTGAAACTGAGTTTTTTGAAATTATGTTAGCTTGGTTTAGGATTTATTGAAATGGATATGCTTGCCTTCTGTTTTGACATGATGCTGGGCTGTTTTGAAACCATGTCTAGCTATTTCGAAACATAGCTGTTTTTGAAACATAGCATACTGTTATGAAAGCATGTGTGGCCATGTTGTTCTGAAAGATGCGTAGGCAGCGTAGCCATGCTGTACTATTCTGAATGATTACTATTGGTTATTCTAAAATATTTTAGTTTATTAAATCATTATTTATTTAATATTTTTTAAAAATAAAACCAACAAAATATTGCTTCAAAATGCGTTATATATTGCGATAACTTGACCATTTTAAAACATGTTTTTATTTTTTAAATAATTATACAAAAATTATTTTCAAGTGGTTAATTAGATGTGGCATCGTTTTAATCTTTTAGCGGTTATAACACAAGTTGTACAACTTGGGGATTTAAAGCTCATTTTTATAACAAATTTATTTTATTTCATCAAAATCCACATTTTATATCCAAGAACTAAGTAGCTTTGATTTCTCCATCGCACCGGGAGATACGTAGGAGCAAGATCACACTCTTGTGAAGCACATTAATAACAAATTTCTTTTTTTTCCCTCTTTTTCTTAAGCACATATTTATTTCAAAATCACATTAAAAAACAATTGATATTCATATTTAATAATAAGGAGAAATAAATATATTTAAGTTAATATTATTTTTGCACAATTATTTGTAGGTAACCGTATTTTAACGGATGTCGTAGTGTGCTAATACCTTCCCTATACATAATCGACTCTCGAACTCAAAATTTGGTTTCTATGGCCACTTTTTTTAAAGGTTTTTCCAATATTTTCCCTATTTTAAAATAAAATTTGGTGGTGACTCTGTTGAATTTAAGAAACACTCAAAATTTAGGCCACGACAAGTTCGTTTGCTAAGTTATAATTTTTAGTTTCCTTTACATCAAACCCTAATACACAATTTTATTAATTTTCGTGTTCAGTAACCCGCATTCATATCTCGAGTTTCTACATACTCTTTTTTCTGGTGATTCAACAGCTTAACTTGTGTTTCAGAACGTCATCTTTCACTTCATTTTGGAATCATACGATTCGGAGTTTCGTAGCTTCGGTTATCGCGTTCTCCAACAAAACGTGATTTTGACTCCAATCTGTAAGTTTCAAACTGTAAGACTCTGAATTTTCTAAAATATAATTTATGCAATTTTAGTGTTATTTTTGTGTTGAATTGTTTAGGCTATTAGCCCAATTTTTTATTTTATGAATTAAGTACCAAAAATATATTTTGTTAGAATTAGTAATATGTTTAAAATATATATATATATATATTTAGAGACCCAATTAAAATTATTTATTAAAGTATAATTTAATTAAGTTACAGAGAATTTCTTATCATAAAAATTTTTAAAGTATCATATGTTACTGATAAATTCATTTGTCAATTGAGTTGCAACGAGAGTATATATTTTTATTAAATTAGATTATGAAGTGCGTGATGTAAATGTGTATAAGAGTGATTAGATGTTGTAATCATTATTTTAGTAAAAACTTAAATATTTAATTATAATATTTTTTAAAGTTATAAAAAAAAAAAGAGGAACCCAACCTTTTAAGAAAGCCGGCACTCCTCCAGGAATTTTTTTTTCCTCATTTCCTTCACTCTATTCTTCCTTCTTCTCTTAGCCAAAACAAAAAAACACACATAGTGTTGGTGCTCTAAGCGAGCTACCAAGTGATTTTGAGAGAGATTGAGAGGTCTTTTGGAGAAGTAACCAAGAAGAGACAATTAGAGCTTGGTCTTGTGAAGCTTTTGGTGTCCTTAGATTTGTGAGTTCCATTTCCCTTCTCTCTTTTCTTGTCTTATCAAGTTTTTGTTTTTAAAAACAATTGATCTTGTGTTGTTATTGGTGGCCATTACATAATCAAGTTTTCTTCCATTCTCTTTTAGTTGTGTTGGCCGAACTTGAATGAGGTTTGGAAGAGTTGGTTGCAAATTTCTTTTCTTCAAAACTTGACTCTATGTTTATTTTGTTGTTGTTATTTTTAATTTCATTTTTGCTTGAGTTATTAATGCTTGTGTTGTTGTTGTTTTTTTTTAATTTCATTTTGCTTGTTACTTTTGTTTTAAAAATGTTGAATTATAAGTGTTAGTAACCTTGAAAAAAAAATGATTTTTGATGTGTTTGAGTTATATAATGAGTTGTTTTCAAATAAATGAGTTTGAGCTGAAGTTGAAACTTTACAAGAAAATTTAGAATTGTTAGAGTGGTGAAAAATTCAAATTTTAACTAAGTGAAAGAGTTTGAGCAAAAAGTTAGGTTATGAAACTAATATGTTTAGAGTTAAAAATATTACTCTTTTAATTACTCTTGGACTAAGTTTAAAGAACAGTTTAGAGTACTTTATTAACTCAAATTTTTGTACTATAATGATTGAGTGGTATAACTTGAAAGATAAAAAGATTTAATTTTGAAATTATGATCTGGTTGGATAAATTTTGGTGGTGAACAAATTTTGATAAATCGTTATGTTTATGTAGTTAGCTCCTTGAGTTTCGAAAAGGAATTGAGACCATTGACACCGAGTTACCGGTGGGGAGAACTCTGAAATATTAATGTTGTTGTGGTGATTAAAGAAAAATGATTTTTCTTAGCTTATGCCTTTCCAAAAATAGTTGTTATGATTGATGATCAAGAATGTATACATGTGGTTATCAAATCTTTGAACTTGTGTTTTAAGGAAAATTAGTGATTATGGACTCAAGTTTTTATATGTATACTTTCAATCTTTAGAAAAGTTTGCATGATTTTGATATAAGTTTCAAGTTTATAAAGTAATGGTTAAAGTCTTGAGTTAGAATTTCATTTTTTAAAAAGATTCCAAGTTTCATGAATTAAAATACAAACTTTGTTAAAAAAATATATATTTTGAAAGTAATGAAACTATTTCAAAGAGTAGTTAGATCTTTGAAACTAGAAAAATATTTATTGATATTCTTGTGTGTGGTTAAGTTGTTATAAGGTAAATACTTTGATTGAACATTTAGTCTTTATAAATGTAGTTATTTGAAACACACAAAAATGAGTTATGGAAAATTTGAGAAAATTTGTGGTTATGTGAAAATTTTTGAGAAAAATAATTTATGACGTTTTGAATGATTGTTAATGAATGCTCTGAAAAATTGAAGGATGTTGATTTCTAAAAAATATGTTTTTATATGTTTAAAATGGGTATTGTGAATAATAATACTATTAGTCCTTACTCGTTGTAAACTTTTTTAGTGAAATATACTTTAAGGGAGTTAGGAGTAAAAAATGGGTTGTAAGGTAGTTAAAGTCTCATGGACTAATTTGACTAAGTCAAACACTATTTGATTGAAGGTGTTGGCACGAGCGAGATTTTCGTTGTGTTTGATTGTGGTAGCAAAATTTGTTGAAAAAGCTATAATTGAGGTAAGGGCTCCTTCCAAATTTTTAGTTTGCACATAGGGACCTTATATGTGTGTTTGATGTGTGAATATGTGATGATTAATATTGACGTGGTTATGCATTTTTGAGTGATAATACGTGTTGCTACATGTTATGAATTTTTATTGATGAAAACGTGTCTTGAGTATACTCTGTGAAAAGTATATAAAAAATTTGTTAGTGTTTAATGAATATTAAAAGGAGAAGTCTTTTAATAGCTACATTTACATAATGATTGTTGTGAAAGAGTCATAGTATGCTCATGCATTTCATAGTTAGTGGTGACCGTGATGGGGCACAATATTAGTGGTGATCGCGATGGGCCACATCATGGTTCCATGAGTTGATTGGTCCATCTTATCCTTACGAGGATTTTTAGTTGTGTAGGTATGTGATAGACTGCACTCTGGTAAATCGTGTTGATTTGTGATAAGTGGCACCTCGGTAATTAGTACTGGTATGTGAGAGGCGGTACATTTATGATTTACACCCCTCGAGGAGGGTTTCGAATTTCCGAAATCATGTGCAATGACATGTAAGCATTGCATTAGGCTGCTTGGCATGCGAGTCATGTTTGTTATGATATGATATATGTATATATGTGCTCTGTTATTGTTTGTTATCATGTCGTAATTGCTAAGTGTTTACTGTTTGTTTTTATGATATAATTGTTAACTGTTAATTTCAGTTTGTGACCCTTTACATTACTGTGGAAATTGGGCTTTGCCCTTAGATGATACCGGAGTTCGTTTCACTGACTGTTACCTTGACGATGGAAACGTAGCTAGACTTCCCTGACCGACATTCGCCGATTGCTTGGGTATACGACCCCATCTCAAGTAGGGCTACATATACGGGGAGAGTGGTGAGGACAAGTAGGAGAGCTGAGGCAGTATTTCATGTGGGGCTCACTCACGAGAGAATTGACTATCCTGTACCCTCGAGATTAGTACTTGGGATGAATGCAGCATGGGCAAATTGCATGGGATACTTCAGTTAGAGGTGAGACGGAGATCACCGTAAGTGTGGTGACTCCCACCGTAGGGGCGGTGGTCCAGGATTTTGTTGATAGATCGGTTGTACCTGGGTCGGTGCCACCATAGGTCGATTCAGAGCTTCCACTTCCGGTGAATGATCTTCTCCCAACTGCCACTGAGGTAGTGAACTGTTTTGAGATTTCAGCGCCGTATGTAAGACCCTTAAATTTAAATTAAATTATGGATTGAATATCAGATGTATTTTGGAATATTTGTAAAGGTATTTGATATATGTATATTTCTATATGTATATAAATATTTTTGAGATTGAGTAAAATTATTGAACAAAGGATTATTTAATTTAATTACGAGTAGTTAAAAATTGGGCAGTTGATCAAGATTTTATGTGCCAACAGAGTTGCGACGGGAGTATTTAGTTGCTTGAGGGGAAAGTTTAATTATAATATATATATATAGTAAGTGAGGGGTATGCCTATATATGCGTATGTATGTGAAAGGCAAGGGAAGGAAAAAAAAATCAGAAACACAGAATCAGTTTCCCTCACCTACCCGAGCTGCCTTCTTCTTCTTCCTGTGCTCAGTTCTGTTTGTGTTGGTAGTGAGAAGAGATACTCAAAACTCAAATTACTTGAAAATCCAAGCCCTGAATAAGAAAGTGTCAAGAAGGAAAGTTATTCCTCTCATCTTTACGGTACTAGAGTACCAACTTTGGTAGCGACGACGCGAGTGGGAGTTTCGCCGGTTTTAGTCGCGGTAACGTAAACGAACAATAAAACGTAACTAAGGTAAGGGGCACCTTCCAACTTTTTAGATTGGATGTAGGGACTTTAAATGCATGTTTGATGGATGATTGTTATGTGTTATATGTATTAAGAACGTGTTATTGTGTTGATACTGAAAACTGCCTTTGCATGTGGTTTGTGGATGATCAAAATGCATGTACTGAGATATGGCTGTACTGTTTTGTGGTTGTTGTTGAGTGTAATGTTCTTGTTGTTGTTGTGACTTGTTGTTGAGTGGATGATGCTTTTGTTGTTTTGTTGCGGTGAAAGAAATCCTTTCTGTTGTGTTGTTGACATTCTGGGTTTTGTGGTTCAAGAAATGGTGTTTGTGTTATGGTGGATGTGTTGGTTTTCAAAGAAAAGAGTTTTGAAACTGAAGTAAATTTTCTAGAAAATCCCACTATTTTCGAAGATGTATTCGGATACGGCACTGGTGTATTCGAATACACTTTTGTAAAAATTAAGTTTTTATTCAAATTTTGAACCTCGTATTCGAATACGACACTCCGTATTCGAATACAAATACGTGATTCTTGCTTCTGACTTAGCATCTGTATTCGGCTACGACCCTGTCATATTCAAATACAGAATTGTTGTTTTTGCCACTGACTTCGCTTCTGTATTCGAATACGAGGTGTATTCGGCTACGACAACCTCGTATTCGAATACAGAAGTGCTGATTTTGCCACTGTTTTAGCATCTGTATCCGACTACAAGGAAGTTGTATTCGAATACAGATTATTTTTTTTCAAAAATTCTATTTTTAAACATTGGTTTATGCACTTAATGAGTTGGGAAACATTTGGAAGGCATATGACAAACTATATGAAGTTTTTGAGATGGTTTGAGGTGGTGATGGAGTGTTTGGATTTCAGATTTTATTTGCATATTGTTTCTGTGAAGAGGAAACATAGCATGTCCATGCATTGCATAGTCAGGTGGTGACTGTGATGGGCCACAGATTTGATGCGGTGACCGTGATGGGCCGCGAAGTTAAGTAGTAACCGTGATGGATTTTAGAGTAGTTCCGCGTGTATTAGACGATCTATTCTATCCAGGTTCAGAGTAGTTCCGCGTGTATTAGACGGTCTATTCTATCCGGGCTACAGAGTGGTTCCGCGTGTATTAGACGGTCCACTCTATCTGTGCGAGGATTTAACTTCTGTGTATTTGGCCTGTGAGAGGCTAATACACGCAAATGTAGTGACCATGATGGGTTATAGAGTAGTTCCGCGTGTATTAGACGGTCTATTCTATCCGGGTTTCAGAGTAGTTCCGTGTGTATTAGATGGTCTATTCTATTTGGGCTACAGAATGGTTCTGTGTATATTAGACGGTCCATTCGATCTGTAAATCATGTTGGTCCGTGAGAGACTGCACATGTGCTAGTCCGTGAGAGTCTGCACCTTGGTAATTCCAAGAGTTGAGTACATTGACATATACATATTGCATTGGGATGGTTGACCTGTGAGTCATGAATTGATATGAGCTGATGAGTGGAAATCGATGTGTGCAAGTATCTCATGAATTCTAAGTGCCAAATGAGTGTTGTGATTGTTGATTGTATCTATACTTGCAACATGATTTATATGTTAAATTGGTTGTTTTGCAAAGATGTAGACATTATACATTTTAATAAGTGAGCATACTTATTTATTAATGTTGTCTTAACATTGGAACATGACATGAATGTATTTGTTATCTTTGACATAACTACTATGTGGTAATTGTTAATTTTGGTTGGTGACCCTTTACAATTATTGTGGAAAATTGGGTTTTGCCCTCAGTGATACCCGAACCCGTACCATCGACGGTTACACTGACGACGGATATTTCGTTAGTTTTCCCTGATCTTCACGTACAGAGTATTTGTGGACAGCGTAGAGGGACGGACAGCTGGAGTGAAGACGAGTCTTGTAGAAGATGTGGTGGAAACCGTGCTACTGTAGTTTTAGTGCATGATCAGATCAGTTTAGTCTTGTTGTATAGGGCCTAGTGCTGGTGGATGTATTTATTTGTTTTGGGATAATTGTATATCTATTCCGCACTCTGATAATGTTTTAGTGGGTCCGTGATCCGAATTTTTGAGGTATTATGACAATGACTTTTGTTGATGTACTACCTTTTGATATATTAAAAGTATTACTTCCAAAATTAAATTACTTGGCTATAATTATGATGTAATTATTTAACTACTTTTGTTGTTTTGGATTACGACGCCATATTATTTTGAAATGGTTTAATTTCAATTTATTTAAGTGGTTTAATTTTAATTCCTTTCAATTCTTTTGAATTAAGTTGAAATTCCTTTATTCGTTTTGAAAAAAAAAAATACACTCGCGCTGTTAAAAGTCGGGGTGTTACAATCGAAGCCACCTATCTCGTGGGTGGGCTTGACTTCTGAGGAGACTGATCCCTCCATGGTTGATCAGGAGGAAGAAGTTACTTTGAAGGGAGATATTGCATCAGAAGGAACTTGTGCATAGTGTGGAGATCACCCTTGTTATTGTAGTTGTTAGTGGATGATCAGATTAGTTTTTGGTTGTATAGAGCCTTAATGTTTTTTTTGTGGTTGTACTTATTTTGTTTTGGGATGACTCTATCTATGATATACCTTGACCGTTGACTTTTTTTTTTTGTGGGTTCATGTTCTATTTTTTTGACGTGACCATGGGGATAACATTCTTGGAGCAGTACTTATGTGCAGGTGTCTGCCGAGAATACCCTAAGAGTATGAGTGATGTCTGATAAGTCTCATAGCCCTGATGTATTTTCCATTTGCATATTTTGGATTATTGTCTATGTAGCATTGTCTTTTTGTGCTACGACGTATTATTTATGACTCTTGTCTTTTTGTGCTACGACGTATTATTTTATGATGTTTTAAAAAAAATATGCACTCGCGCTGTTAAAAATTGGGGAGTTACACAAACCTAGAATGATCCTTATAGTGATTCATGACAAACATGATCATATGAAGAAGGATATACAAATTTAACGTACTCTATTTTACTTCTCATTTCTATACCTTCACACCAATTAAACTTTCCAATTAACATCTGTTAAATTATGTTTTCTTGAGTGGTAATTAACTGCAATTTTGTAAACTATTTTACGTCATTGAAAAATTCAATTTAGTTATCTAATCATTAAAATGTCAGTCAATTTAGTATTTGATATTATAATGATCAATTACTATTTTAAAAATAAATTGTATCTTACATATACTTTTATGATAATAAATTGTATCTTTCATGGATTATTATGATAATTCGATAACTAATTTGAGTTTTTGATTGAGTCAAGAAAAAGTTATAACATCTAAACTTTTAAAGATTAAAATTGTGGTTTACTCATAATTAAAATTATGGTTTACTCTTTTTTTCTTTGGATAAATAACTATTTTAGTCATTGAAAATATAGAACACTATCATTTTAATCTATGATTCAATAAAAAATTCAAACTAATCATCGAATCGTCAAAATGTCATTCGTCTCTAATGTTAGTCATTGTTTATTTTAATAATAAATTATATCTTTTAAAAACTTTTATAATAGTAAACCGTATCTTGAATTGTTTTAATGGTTAGATGATTGATTTAAATTTTTAACTTAGTGAAAATCAAAGAGTCTAATACACTCTTTTTTTTCTTTTGGAATTGTTTGAGGGGAGACCTCTAAAGACAACAAAAAAAGTTTGGTATAACCGTAGATATAATTTTACTCCTTCACGGTTACAGAAGAAGTGAACTTCTAAATGGAAGAATGAATATTATCATTGAATATTTTATATACGGTTGTACCATTCTAAATTTTAATTTATTAAATATAGAATATTTTTTGAATGTAATTACTATACATTGTCAGGAAATTTTAATAATTTATGAATATGATTTTATAAATAATTTTATTAAAAATTAAATATCTTTAATGATTTAATAATTGTGATTAATTTATAGTTTATTTTTTTTATTTGACAATTATATATAAATTAAATATATTATATATATATATATAAGTACATTTAAGAAATATGTTGAATATATATATATATTAGTACAATAAAAAAATGATAAAAGAATAGTGTCCATTTGGACGTTAAATTAAAATTTTTCACTAAATATATTTAATAAAAATATATAAATTAATTAAATTTATTTTATCATTGAAATCAACCCAATAAATTATTTAAAAAATAATTATACACAACTTAAACAAAATATTTAAAATGAGACTTAAATAATATTTATTTGACTTCTAAAAAAAGTGAAAAATTAATAAAATAAAGATATTAGTGATCGATAATATCATAGTCGACTTATAGTCTGTTCAGGTTGGGCCAAAGACCTTAAAAATTTGAATACTTCAAAATATTAGTTATATATTATTAATTTTTACAATTATTAAATATTTTATAATTGTTGAATATAAATGCAACGTTTTCATGTATAATCAAAAATATTAATAATTTTATTGTCGAAAGTGACACATCTCCTTTTGAGAGGAGTCTAATATATTGAAAGGTCTAAAACAAACACGTAGTGGTTTGGCTTTGTGAAAACCTTTTCCCCGCCAAAAAATTCAATCATATCAGAACCGCGCACATCACGCTTCAAATCACATGCACTATTTTTCTTACGTGGCAGTCGTTCATTGGTCAGATTTCAATCGCAACCACCATCCAACCACCAGAAAGCGCACACTCATACACACACACACACAAAAAAGCGTCCCCTTTTCTTTTTCTTTACTTTTCCCGTTTACGCTCACTGAGTAGTAACTCGGTCCCCTTTTACTACCGAGTGGTGACTCGGTCCCGCGACACCATCATCACGATTCACGCACACCCGTATTGCATAAATTCTCCCCATGGATCTTTCTCGGGAATCAACTTTACCATTCGCGGTTTTTAATGCTTCTCTGAAATTCACTTCTTTCCGTGGAAATGGCCGAAACCGCCGCCGATGGGGTTCCCAGGACTCCTGCAATAAGGAAAGTGAATTTTCGAGCTGTGATTGATACATCACCGCCGTTCGAATCGGTTAAGGAGGCCGTGACTCGTTTCGGTGGAAGCGGGCCTTGGATTCCTCTTTACAGGCTTGGAGAAGCTTTTGTAAGGTTTTTCGCTCTTAATCTTTCAATTTGGAGCTGTAAATGTGAATTTTGTAGTTAATACAAGCTGCATTTTTTTAAATAATATTGTGCTATCATTTCTTAATGCAAATTTAGTCTATGTAGCATTGATACTTATGATCGAAGGTGTGTCTCACTATTTGATATATGTCAGTGTCCAACCCAGACACAAACACGATACTTACACTTTTATTTCATTTAATTAATTAATTTTCTCAGATTATTACGGTGTTGACATGTTAATGTTAATGTTGTGCATGGTGTCCCGGCAATATTTGTGTCTCAGTTAATTTGGTTGTTTGCTTAATGCATATTTGTATGTTTCTGTTTTAATTTCAGCCTATTGATTATTTGACTTTGACATATCATAATCATTCATGAATGAATTTATGGTAGTTAACAAATTTCCTAGGCATTGATACATTTTTTCCCCTGGTTTTGTGTGGATATTTTAATAAGTTTGCAATTTTTAATAGTTTATTTTTTACTCTATTGAGTAGTAATAATGTACTGAAATGCAAATGATCTAATTATTCAAATATTTAATATACATTTGCTTTGAGAAATTTGGAAGCCAGTTGCATGATTTTTATGATTAACAGCATTGTGCATTTTTCTTGTAATATTGTAAAATACTCCCTCCCGTCTTAAATATAAGATAAAGTTGAGTTAACAAAAGGTGACAACGTCAATTTTTGTTGACCCAACCTCTTATATTTAAAACCAAGGAGTAAGTATTGGCAAAGTTAGAGCTAAATGGTACTGACATGTACTCCACTTGCATATGTCATGGAAATATGTTTTTCTTACGTATATATTTTTCACATGTATTTCCCTATGATCTATTTTAACGTAGCATAGTTTTTGGACATTCTTGATGTCTACCCGTGTTAGTTTACCTGCTAATGTAGAAGAATACTGTCATTAGCAGAACAACTTTGAAGACTTTGATATAAAGAAAGTGGAGGAACAAGCAGCAGAGTTAGAGAAGGATTTGATTGTCAAAGAGCTTGAAACGCTTGACGTGCTCGAAGAACTGGGAGCTACCAAAAAGATTGTGGAGGACTTAAAGCAGCAGCTACAAAAGGAAGCACTGAAACTATCCGCAACTCCGGATTTAAACTCTTGTGAACATGTTGGAACTCCTGTTATTAAGGAAATGAATAAGGAAAATAATGGGAATGGTGTCAGGAATCATGAACAGATGTTACAAATTCCAAGTTCCTGCACTATGTCATCACCTGATATGATTTTAATGGAATTGAAACAAGCCAAAGTGAACCTTGGTAACACTATGAATGAACTTGAGGCGATACAATTGTCTGTTGAATCTTTAAATAAGAAGATGAAGAAGGAGAAAGTTTTTCTGGAGAGGACGCGTGAAAATATAGCATCAAAGTTTGCATCTGTCTCTGCTCAAGAGAAGGTTCAAGAGCAAGCAAGATTAAATCCACCACCAGCATCTCATGTGGAATTCACTTTTGATACTCCTGCAAATACGAGGAATTTCAATTTCAATTGCGATTCTGAGCAGCACAATAGAATGGTTGAGACAAGAAGATCTGAAGTTTCAAATCCCTTATCTGTGTATGAAGAGCACGGATTTAGTGTTAAGACCGCGGAGATGAGGTGGCTTGCAGCCAAAAAGATGGAAGAAGCTGCAAGGGCAGCAGAAGCTATTGCACTTGCTGAAATCAAGGTTCTATCTGGTGCTGAAAGATCATATGAATTTGCTTTGCCACTGCCTCGGAAAGTCACTTTTTCTTTACCAGAACACTCTCCTCGAAACCCGAAAGCTGTGATACCTGGGGAATCTACCCTGGAGAAGGTAAAAGATTCAAGGTTTCAAATTGATGAATCAGATATTTCTAAACTGACAATTTTGAAAAAGTTGGAGGAGGCAGCAGAAGAAGTTCTACACAGCAAACAAGTCTTAACTGATGCTTTAAACAGAATTGAAAGTGCAAACAGAAAGCAACATGCTGCTAAGGAAGCACTGCGGAAATGGATACCGTTGGATGATCTAAAGGAGAAAGAAGTTTATAACTCTTATAATTTTAACAAGTTTAATCAAGGTGGACTTTATCAAGATTCTTCTCTACCAGATGTAACCAGGTCAACAACCAGAAACAATGTTCCAAAGCCTGTTTTGAGGCCTACAATTTCGATGCGAGAAGTACTTAGCAAAAAGCAAGTTCCTGAAGGATATGCTGCAAGAAAGGAGATGGAAAAGCATACTGAAAGACAAAAGGTAGCATTGAGTCAAATGCTTCGAGCATTTAGGGAGGATCTGACCCTTTCACCGAAAGATGAGAAAGATAACGAGAATGATCAAAAGCAGGACATGCCACATAGGAAGAAGTTTGGATTCATCCATATATCACTCCCTATGACAAGGCCAAGTAAGAAAAGGACGTGAATTTTTCATCCTAAATCTCTATGCAGGGTTGAATAGCATGCACCTTTATATCTTACCAGTTACTGTGCCATTCATGATTCGTTATTGGTTCATGTGTTTGCTTTTCCTAATATTTATGTAGAATTAAGTTTGTGAGGGTGTCTGATTTTGTTAAATATGTTGTGTTTGGGACTTTTAGTGAAGGTGAAACTAGCTTTGGTGGAGCTAGTAGATTGTGTTATTCTCATTGGATTTGGATGCATTAGAGTGAATGCTAAATTTATATTATGGAAGTCTTACCATGGGCTAATCTGATTGTAAAATTGTTACAAATATAATGATCGTGTTCATGTGGATGCCCTGTTAGTACGAGTATATATATATATGAGCTTGTGCGAGATAGGTTGTCCGTTATATATATAATATTAAATTTTAAATTTATAATTAAATTTTATATAAATTTTAATTCACAAAGTATTATCATTAAATTAAATGATATTATAATATATTAAATGATCTCATACAATATTTTTAAATAATTATTATTCATAAAAAAATTACACTATATATAATTTGAATAATCAAATTATAAATGGTAAAAAGTTAAAATTTTATATATAGCATGATATTGAAATAATAGGATGTAAGATATTTTATTCAATCACAGTAGGTTGACTATGTCCTAATAAAACAAAGAGTTTATAACCAGTGAAGTTTAATGTAAATAGTTGGTGCACAAAGTGTTCAAGGCGCTGAATTACATTTCTATGAATAAAAAGAATAAATGGTTTATATTTTAAAACCAAAAAACTATGAAAATAGATTGTTCAATAAAATTGATCTCTCAAACTAATATATATATATATATATATATATATATATATTATTTATAAAGACATTCTAAAGAAATAGTAATTTTATAAAAAAATTATTAAAATACTTTTAAAATATTGATATAAACTTTTATTATATCAATTATATAAATAGTATTTTATCAAATAAATTAAATATTTTTGTACTGATAAATGTTTCATGTACGTAAGAAACTGCTATAGTACGTAATATTTATACAAAGGTATATATATAAAAAATAGTTATAAAAAACACAATGTACAACAATTTAAATAATCACGCCACCTAAATATTATAAATATTATGAGATTAAATAATATAATCACAAATGATTATTTAAAAGATTGCACAATATGAATGTTTATTTGTTATCAAAATTTACGAGTTTTAATAATTTATATTTTAACGAATTTATAATATAGATAAATGACTTTTCAAAAGAATTTGTCGAATGAAAACACCAATGTAATGTACCTGAGTACATTAATGAAGGAGGAGATATTTCTAAAAAAGACTAAAAGACTAATGCTAAATGTATTACAAAATCTACATTATTCATTCATTTTTTTGGTAATAATTACAATAACTATTTTCTTATTTATAATATAGAAGAAAATATATTATAGTATAAGATAAAGGATATTCTAACAAACTAAACAATAAATCACTTTAATGGATATATCTAGATCTTTCTATATATAAGAGACTCATCTTATAAAACATCTAATGAAACTTGGACTTAATCTTAAATATATTTGGGCCATAATATAACAGTAGATTGAAGTTTATAATTAAATTTATACAATGAAAATAGAATTAGGTTAAATACAATTTTGTTTTATAATATTCTATGTTCTATAATTAAAAAACATTGTAGGGATTCAATGTCCATATTAATTGAAAATATTGAGTATTCTATAGTCACAAAGATTGTGGCATCAATTATGCAAAATCTTTTTTTTGAAGGGAACAATGATGCTAAATCTAAAGTTGAAAATATTATATTTTCTCAATCTGACATTGATGGAAAATAATTGTTATTAATTAAACTGTAAATTTATATATTTTGGTAGATCGAGATTCTTAAAAAAAAATTAAATTTAAATTTGAGTTAATTGTATTGTATTTTTTTTAATAAAATTATTAAAATGATATATATGTATTTTAATAAAATTAAAATCATTTTGTTATAAAACAAAATTAAAATATTGATGAATAGTTTTTTATTTTATAGAAATTCTCCAAGTTCTTCTTCACACTAATAATCTCTATTCTTACACCATTGTATAAACCCTATATATAATTATTATTTTGTTTTATTTTCAAAATTTAAATTTTATTTAAAACTGGAATTATTTCATTTTATTTCAAAATGTAATTTTCTTATAAATTATAATTAAACTCAAAATAATAAATCATGGGTAAATTTATTTTACTATAAGCTCCTTTAATTCTCTTATTATTTATATATTATATACACGATTGATTCATTTCTTATTTTATATACATTTTAATTACAAATAATGTTAATAATATATTATCTAACACACATTTTTTAATATTATTTGTTTAATTTATTAAAATTCACACATATTTACATAATTTAATAAAATTTATGTGAATTTTAAATAATTAAATAATTATTAGAAATTTTATGTTAAAGAGTGTTATTAACACTTCTCTTTTAACTAAATTAAATATATTTATAATATTTTTACGCAATAATTTTTTTTAGTTTAATTCATATATATTTGTGAGTGTAAAGTTTTATACACAATAAAAAAATTATAGCTTATTATATAAATGTAAACAAGTTTTATTTTATAAATTAAATATTTTTTAATTGTTTTCTTATCCCACCATTTATACCAAATTTCTTATAACAATATAAGATAAGATAAGAAGTCTTGGTCAAAAAAAAAAAAGATAAGAAGATGTCATGGATATAAGTCACGTGACTAGAAAATAACGACAAGAGAAAAGTGCACGTGAGCAAAAAATAAGAGGCACAACCGCAAAATAACCACTCACACTTTTTTTTGACCAACACCACAACCACAATAATATAATATTAAAACATCAAAATTTGGGAGAAACAGAAAGAAAGAAAGAAAGAAACAGTGAAAACAAAACACAGCAGCAACAAACAGCTTCTTCTTCTTCTTCTTCGTCTTCTACTTGTCTTCCGTAACATTAACGTTGTTTCCGTGTCCTAATACAATGGAATCCACCACTTTCTCCAATTGTAAAACCTCTTCCCGTGCAATTCCTCTCTCACAACCTTTTCGTCTTCAATCCTCTCCTTTTTCTCATCACGCCTCATTTATGGTCTCTACCAATTCTTTCTCTCTATCTATCTATCTCCATCTATTTCTTCTATTTTTTTTTTCATTTATTTATACTAATTTTTATTTGTTTTACTTTTTAATTTTTCAGAAATTTAAGCGGTCGGGGTTGGTTAAGAATCGCTTAATTGCCCGTTGCACTTTTGAATCTGATGAATTTGATTCTCTTAATGGGTTGCCGTTATCACCCAATAAACTTTTCGTGCAAGAGGTAACTGTTCTACTATTTTATTTTATTTTTTAATTTTTAAACTTTGTTAAAGTGTTCAAATTCATGTTAATATGTTATCGATTTTTTCCCCAACCTTTTGTCGAAGGTTGTATTTTTATTAGTCCTCTTTTGTGTGCGCTTTTTTTTTTGCCCCTTTTTATTATGGAATTTCATTGGAGCAGTGAATTGAGTGATGTAAAGTGATTGAATTTGAAACTTTTTGTATTTGGTGTTGTTTTCTTTAATTTTAGGCTATTGGGGCTGAATATGGGGAAGGTTTTGAAACTTTTAGGGCTGATGGACCATTGAAAGTTGATGTGGTAAGGAATTTTTTGTCACCATAATGAAATTAATTATTCTAGTGTCGGTGTAATTCATGACTGATGTATGTGTTAATTATTGTTGAAATTGAACATAGGACTACTTGAATGATAAGTTACAAGATGGTTTTCTTCAGCGCATTCGCTATGCTATGAAACCAGATGAGGCTTATGGTCTTATCTTCTCTTGGGACAATGTTGTGGTAAGTTATTTGACTCATAATAACACAAGTTTCTAGGTGATTTATAATGGATTTAATTCATATACACACTTAGACAGTTATTGTAACAATTTTTTACATTGTCAATTATTTATAACCGTCAGATCATTAAAATCGTTTGCCTTTAATTATATTATTTCTACAGTCAAACGTTATTGATTGTGATTTGTTGATGGTGTAAAACTTGTTACACGGTAGAAACTTGAACTCTTTTTTTGTTGGACTGAAATGTGACTCACGGATGTTTTTACTATTAGAATTCAAGTGTGAGTGGTTAGTCCTACATCGACTAGGAATGGAGGAAATTTTGGATATATTAGAGAGGTGACTCATATAATTAATTCTTTAAGATTTTGGGTTGAGATGTGGTGTTAAGGTCTCTTAGAGATCCTGAACGTTTAGCTTATTGCTACTGCCGCGCTCCCTTGGACGACCCCAACAAGTCTTCACCCTCAAGTGTGTTTAAGGCATATTAAATTATGCTAATTGAGTTTGACATTTATTGCTGTATCACATATACCACGTGCATTGTTCTAGTTGTTAATTACTCGTCCTTCACCAAAAAATTTAATCTTAAGTCAAAACAGGGAATCAATACTTTAAAAGTCAGCATAAGTTATTGTAGATATCATAAAGTGTTGTATATTTAATTTTTGTGGTATTGGTATTTCCATGTCTGTATTGGTATAAAAGTTCATAAAAAGGGAAAAGTTGTACAGTGCAACCAAAAAAGTGTCCCTGAAGTGTTTGACTGGTAGAGTGTCCAACAAGACAAGGCTGCTCTTTTAAAGTGTCATTGCTTCCTTGCTTGTGGGAATGGAACAAACTTCTAATATGACTGTAGGTCTTTTAGAGAAGAGAATGTGATTGCATCCACTCAATTTAAATTAGTTATTATATGGTAAATAAATGCAATTTGTTTCAGGCTGATACTCGTGCTCTGAAGAGGAAGGCATGGAAGCAGCTGGCTTCTGAAGAGGGTATGTTAATTGTTTGAATTGTGTTTTAGCATGCCCTTTTGGATAGATGGAAGTAAACAAAATAAAAGGATACAGTTACCACTACATGAGAAAGTTTAACAAACTTTTCCATGCCCTCCACTTTCTTCCTTTTTTAAGGGAATCTGACGTTACAGAAAAATCCTTCCTAGGGGATACGTATTTTTCCTTTCATTCCTTCCAAATGAGGACCTCACTGCTTCCTTCAATTATTTACCATACCATTTACCTCTCTTATTCTTACCTTCCCTCAGTCCATATTGACATCAGTGTTGTCAATCGATGATCGTGGATAATAGCGGTTTGTTGAAATTCCGCTATACAATAGTGCTATATATAGTGCCGCTATTTGATAGCATTTTGTTCTATAAGTAAATAGTGTATCGTAGAACAATGGTGATTTGTTTAAATTCTACTACGTTGAGAGCTCTCTAGCGCTGTTATAGCTGCTATTTAACAACACTAATTGACATTTTCTATATTCTATCAAACATGTTTGATGAACAAAGGGAATCTAGGTTTCTTATATAAGAAGGGAATTCAGCCATATTTTCATGTAGCCGACCCAAATAAATTATATTGTGAAAATGTATCAGCTGTAATGTATCAAACTGAAGGAGATTAGAAGAGAGTTTGTAAATTGCTTGATGATTCATATACATCATTGCAGAGAAAGATAATTGTTGAAGAATTAAGGAAAATCAGATTTGATTTGATTTGATTTTATATTATTCTATTTATTTTTATTTTATGATTATGTCATTATTACTCAGTATTACTATTGTAATTTTCTTTTCTATATAAACAGCTTAGGGCTGTAGTAATAATATATGAAAGTATTTTGTCTTTTACTTTCTTCATGGTATCAAGAGCTATTGGTTAGGGTTTTGTAAAGCTTTTCACAACCCACTAAGGTTTGCTGCGTTCTAACCAACAACTGAGCTATGACACATAATACCTCATGGAAGGCATCCCTTACGGGTAGCGGCGACTATGGTTTGGGTGAAAAATCAGAAGTAGCCAACAACACCGGTTTAGGCACTGGCGGCGGCCCAAGGGGCGGTGGTAGTTGGAATGGTTTATCTAACAATGGTTTTTCCAATTTTTTTGGCCATGAGGGAACTTCTAATGCCCTCAAAGTTGAAATCCAAAAACTTAATGGAAAAAATTATGTCGAATGGTCCCAAACCGCAAGATTGATCCTAGATGGTAAGGGAAAATACGGTTTCCTCACAGGAGAGGTGCAAATACCTGCCACAACTGATCCTAATTACAGGTTTTGGAAATCTGAGAACTCTGTTATTATTGCTTGGCTGCTTAGTAATATGGAATCAACGATTAGAAAACCTTTTATGTTTTTACCTACTGCGAAGGAAGTTTGGGAGGCTGTCAAAGAAACATATTCTGATATTCAGAATTCTTCTCAAATTTTCGATCTCAAATCACGATTGTGGCATGCCAAACAAGGAGATAGAGATGTCACTACCTATTATAATGAGTTGATGACACTATGGTAAGAATTGGATCTCTGCTATGATGATCATTGGAAGTGTTGTGAGGACAGTGTTTTGTTTCTTAAGAGACAGGAGAACGACCGAGTATTCATGTTCTTGATTGGGCTTAATAAGCGACTTGATGAAGTCCGAGGCAGAATATTGGGAAAGATTCCATTGCCATCACTTCGGGAAGCGTTCTCAGAAGTTAGAAGAGAAGAGGCAAGACAAGGTGTTATGATGGGTAAGTCACCTTCTGTTGTTGAGGTTGAAAGCTCTGCCCTAGTCACTAAGAATGAAGACGGGAAGAGAGATGGCAAGAAACCATGGTGCGAACATTGCAAACGTTCATGGCACACACGTGATACATGTTGGAAGCTCCATGGAAAACCTCTAAATTGGAAGAAAAAAGGAGGAAATGAAGGTCATGCCCTCCAAGCTGGTACCTCTGATCAAGAGAAGCAGTCTCCTTCAAGCCCATCTCCTTTCAGCAAGGAACAATTAGATCAATTGTACAAACTCCTTGAGTCTCAAACTCCTTCTTGCTCTATAGCTCAGAGAGGTAATTTTCCAAATACTGCTCTACTTAGTGTCTCTCCCAGCCATACTTGGATTATCGATTCTGGTGCTACTGATCATATGACTGGGGAGTCGAGTCTGTTTTCTTCTTATAGTCCTTGTGCAGGTAACCACAAAATTAAAATTGCAGATGGCTCTCTTTCAGCCATTGCAGGGAAAGGTTCTGTTATTCTGTCACCTGTGTTAACCTTAAAAGATGTCTTACATGTTCCCAATTTATCATGTAATTTGTTATCCATTAATAAATTAACAAAGGATATAAATTGTCAAACTAACTTCTTTCATTCTCATTGCACTTTTAAGGATTTGAGCACGGGGAAGATGATTGGCAATGCTAAGGAGAATGGAGGACTCTATTATCTTAACAATGGACTCGACTTCAAAGACCAACCAAAAACAAGTACCTGCTTTGAATCTAGTTTTGTTTCTTCTAATAATGATGATATTATGTTATGGCATTTACGGTTAGGACATCCTAGTTTTCCGTATTTGAAACATTTGTTTCCTAAATTATTTTCTCAGAAGGATCCGTCTTTATTTCATTGTGAAACTTGTGAATTTGCTAAACATCACCGTTCTTCTTTCTCTACACAACCATATAAAAAATCAAAACCGTTTGCAGTTATTCATAGTGATGTTTGGGGTCCTAATAGAATAAACACTTTTTCTAATAAAAGATGGTTTATAACCTTTATTGATGATCATACTAGAATTTGTTGGGTTTATCTATTGAAAGAAAAATCAGAAGTTGGACAAGTTGTCAAAAATTTCTTTAAAATGGTGCACACTCAATACCAAACAAATATTCAAGTCTTTAGAAGTGACAATGGTAAAGAATATTTTAATATATTTTTGTCTGATTTTTTTCTTGCCAATGGAGTTGTTCATCAAAGTTCTTGTGTTAATACACCCCAACAAAATGGAATTGCAGAGAGAAAGAATAGGCATCTTCTTGAGGTTGCTAGAGCTTTACTATTTGCAAATAAGGTTCCAAAATATTTGTGGGGTGAAGCTGTTTTAACTGCATCATATTTAATTAATCGAATGCCATCTAAAGTTTTAGATTTTCATACCCCTCTTGATGTTTTTCGAAATTATTTTCCTTTGACTAGTGTATCTGCTGATTTGCCACTAAAAGTTTTTGGTTGCACTGCTTTTGTTCATGAACATAAACAACTTGACAAACTCGAGCCAAAAGCAATAAAATGTGTGTTTACCGGTTACTCTCCAACTCATAAGGGGTATCGGTGTTTTGAACCAAAATTAAAAAGAATTTTTGTAACCATGGATGTTACTTTTGTGGAAAATCAACCATTTTTTACTGACATTCATCTTCAGGGGGGAAATTATAAGGAAGATTCATCTTTTACTTATGAAAACATCATTACTTTAAGTGATATAGTGTCGCAAAATTCTGAGACTTATATTGATGCACCAAAAGAAAATGCCCAAGAATCCATATTGGAACTCAATCAACTTATGAATGAGGTTTCGACAGATTCGGGGGCGACAATTTTAAATCAAAATCACACTGATCAAATTCTTGATCTCAATAATAATGAAGGACCACCTGAAATGCCACAACATAATGACTCAGATAAAGAGACACAAAACAGGTTTACTACCATTGACCCTACTTGGAAGGGAAATGTCTTTAAAAGAAGAAACCATAAACAGAGAAATGAAGGACCCATTCTCCGACCCTTCCAAGATTCCGAACTAATAGATAATCCAACACATCATCTTGATACAGGTAAGTCCTCTTCTGTTCTTAAGAGTCATGTCGAGTATCCTGATATAGATCTCCCTATTGCAATTAGAAAACCTGTTAGATCATGCACTAAATATCCTTTGTCTAATTATGTGTCATACTCAAAATTGTCTTCTTCATTTGCTGCATTTACCTCTAAGTTGTCTGCTGTAGAAATTCCAAAAAATATATAGGAGGCTCTAAAAATTCCAAAGTGGAAGGAAGCTGTTCTTGAGGAGATGAGAGCTCTTGAGAAGAATCAAACTTGGAGAGTCATGACGTTACCTACAGGAAAGAATACCGTTGGCTGTAAATGGGTATTTACTGTGAAATATAATTCTGATAATACAGTTGAAAGATACAAGGCACGCTTGGTTGCTAAAGGGTTTACTCAGACATATGGCATTGATTACTTAGAGACTTTTGCTCCTGTTGCCAAGTTAAACACTATTAGAGTTCTCTTGTCTTTGGCGGTGAATTTAGATTGGTCTCTTAACCAACTTGATGTAAAAAATGCTTTCCTGAATGGTGAGTTGGAAGAGGAAGTATACATGGATAGTCCACCTGGCTTTGAAGATAAGTTTGGTTCAAATGTATGCAAACTACAAAAATCCCTTTATGGTCTCAAGCAATCTCCAAGGGCTTGGTTTGAGAAATTCACTCGCTCTGTCAAAAAGCAAGGATATATGCAGGGACAATCAGACCATACGTTGTTCATGAAGTTCTCTAATGTTGGTAAAATTGCAATTTTAATTGTATATGTAGATGATATTATTCTCACAGGAGATGACATTGTTGAGATGGAAAGATTGAAGAAAAACTTGACAAAAGAATTTGAGATCAAAGATTTAGGTGCAATGAAATATTTTCTTGCTATGGAAGTTGCTCGCTCAAAGAAGGGAATTGTTGTTTCTCAAAGGAAATACATCCTAGATCTCTTGGAAGAAACTGGGATGAGTGGGTGTAGACCAGCAGATACTCCTATGAAATTAAATACTAAACTTTGGGAGATAGGCAGTGTTCCTGTTGAGATTGGAAGATACCAGAGGTTGGTTGGCAAACTTATTTATCTAGCCCACACTAGACCTGACATCGCTTTCTCTGTGAGTGTTGTAAGCCAATTCATGCATTCTCCCTATGAAGAACACTTGGAGGCAGTTTATCGAATCTTAAGGTACTTGAAATCCAATCCTGGAAAGGGTTTGTACTTCAAGAAAACTAATGACAGAGAAGTCTCTATATTTACAGATGCTGATTGGGCAGGATCAGTTACTGATAGAAAATCCACTACTGGATATTGTGCCTATGTTTAGGGAAATTTAGTCACTTGGAGAAGTAAGAAACAAGGGGTTGTTGCTCGAAGCAGTGCAGAAGCTGAATTTAGAGCAATGGCTCAAGGAATTTGTGAACTTTTGTGGATTCGTAAACTCTTGGATGAACTGAAAATGAAAGTTGACTCACCCTTAAAATTGTTCTGTGATAGCAAAGCAGCAATAAGTATAGCTCACAACCCCGTACAACATGATAGAACCAAACACATTGAGATTGACCGCCATTTCATAAAAGAAAAAATTGATGCCGGAATTATATGTCTGCCATTTGTGACTTCCAACCAGCAAACCGCTGATATCTTGACAAAAGGTTTGGCAAGACCCAATTTTGAGCGACTTATAGCCAAGTTGGGCATGACAGATATCTATGCACCAACTTGAGAGGGGGTGTTGAAGAATTAAGGAAAATCAGATTTGATTTGATTTTATATTATTCTATTTATTTTTATTTTATGATTATGTCATTATTACTCAGTATTACTATTGTAATTTTCTTTTCTATATAAACAGCTTAGGGCTGTAGTAATAATATATGAAAGTATTTTGTCTTTTACTTTCTTCAATAATGTATACCATTTCTATGCAGGAAAGGATATTTCTGAAGGTATTGAAAGGTTAATGCTTTATGCAAGTGGTGATCATTTATTGCATAAGGTTAGTTGGCTTTTTCTTTTGACACTTGGTTTTATATGGGCATTGAATTATGAAGCAATACTTTTTAGAAGATAGTCCCATCATTAAAAATCTCAAACCTTATATCAAGCACATCTTATTTTTGCTGACTAGACTTTCTTAATTGCAGCATTTTCTCTCAGATAAGGAAGAAAGTGAGCTGGATAGACTGAAGTTGAGGTTTTCTCAAATATATTATGAAAATCTTCTTAAAGTAAGTTGTTGCCTTGATTTGTTGTGATGGCGGTTATCTAGTATCTTGATGAAATAATCCTGATATTTATTGAATATAACATTGTCTAGGTTGAAAGACCTATGGAGGGCCTGAAAGACTGGTTGGAAGCGGTTCATACAGCTCGCATCCCCTGTGCTGTTGTTTCAAGTCTTGATAGAAAAAATATGGTCGACGCGTTGCAAAGAATGGGGCTCGATAAATACTTTCAGGTTGGTAATATTTAACAAGAGTCAAAAATATTAATTCTTCCCACATCCCAACATTTAAAAGCATATAATGGTATTAATCACAAACTTCAGTTGATATTTGGTTATAATCAAAGAGCAAAAGATCCTTTTTGTCTTTATCATGGCTAATTATTATTATAATATAATAATTAATTTACGTAGTTTGTTTAGTGAGGGTTATAAAGTCTACTTCAGTTTGAGTCTTGGTCAGTATATTTTGGAAGAATGCTGTTAACATGTTCTGATATAGAAAATAGAAGTTTGTTTTAATATGATTTAAAATCTAGAACTATGATATGGAATTAATTCTTTTTTTAAAGTTTGTTTTTCATGAGTATACCCAACTCGGCCTCTTTATGGCTAGAAGTAATTTTCAATTTATTACACATACTAGATAATATAATTATATAAATATGCTTAACATGCTCATGAATTTGCCTTGTTGATTTTGCAGGCAATTGTGTCAGAGGAGGATGGGATGGAGTCAATAGCTCACAGATTTCTTTCTGCTGCTGTCAAGGTACAATTCCACCCATATATTGCATTTTGATGAAATATTTCAGTCTTACAATGATTATTGTTTTGTTAGCACTAAATATATTTATTTCAGTCTTAGAATGATTATTGTTTTATTATCACTATATATATATTTATTACGCTATTTTCACACTTATCTTTGTAAATACAGGATAGTTACATTTGGGCAAAAATATAGTTCTACTAAATACTGTAGTAAATACTAATTGTTGGTTAAATCTTCCATAAATTATTTCTACAATTTGCTGCTAGTTTTTTACTTGATTGCCTAAAATACCTTGCAGCTTGATCGGAAACCCTCCAAATGCGTGGTTTTTGAAGATGATCCTAGAGGAGTAACTGCTGCGCACAATTGTACAATGATGGCTGTAGCATTGATTGGAGCTCATCCCGCGTGAGTAATTCTCATTAATGCATAAATAAATAACATAAGATGTTACTATGAAATATAACCTTCATGCATGTTAACTATTTAATGCTTGCAAGTTGCAAGAGGAAGCACTGTTTCCAACTTACACTAGTACATAAAGTTCAGTTTGGTATTCATTAGCTTATAAAGCAGTTGTATTTCCCTTCCATTGAAATTAACACTTAAGGGCTTGTTTTCTTTTTAACAATAGTGAGAAAATAGAAGCTAACTAGAGATAATGCATTTCAGGAACAAAAAAAAACAATGTTGTGAAATTTTTCAGAATTTTCAAAAATATACAATCTATTCTTAACGTGCATTTTAAAAAACTTCTGTAATGTGTTCTCTATTGTTTGTTTTATCAGTGAAAATAGAAACGGGAAACACCAGAAGTAAACAGACCCTTATTACTTGAAATTTTTTTATGTAATTATTCTTTTGGCATTTAGAAACTGATTGATGTTGAAACCTCCAGGTATGATTTGGGGCAGGCTGATCTTGCTGTTGCTAACTTCAGTGATCTTTCTGTAATCAACTTGAGGAGACTTTTTGCTAACAAGGGATCTAGATTTATGGACCTGCAGAAGCAGATCATAGATAAAAATCCTCCAAAAAGGAATCTTTCTATAGACACCATTTTCTAATATTTTTACCTGCCCATTCTTTTTGTCTCCCCTCTGCTAACTTTCCTTGTAATTAAATGACTATGCAGCCTAATTTTTTATTATCAATAAATTTTGCAATCAGTACGATCTCATGTGATACATATGTTCTACATAGTTTTTATTTTCTCTCTCTACTTTTTAACCTTCCATTTTTGCCTTATTGAAAATGGAATATGGGTTCCCCAAATTACCTCTATGTGGATGCAATGCAAACCCCTTTTTTCCCTCACAAGGTCCTTATCAATGTAAAATGTAAATGTATCTTCTAGCTATTTTGTTTGCCTTAACCTTATGGTTGAAAGAGGTGATAGGAATATAGAGATCGGTTGAGAAATATGTAAAGTCCGACTAAAGATTGTTTTAATCAAAATTTGAATTCGAATTCTTTCGAATGACCTGTCTTATATGTCTGCCAAATCATATATTTAGCATTTGCTTGACATATAAAAGAATTACATATTACATTTAATAATTTTCTCTTTTTATACTGAAACAAATATAAAACCTTTAAATTTGTAATGTTATTTTGTTAAGTTGAGATCAAATTACTTGATTATTACATTTATCAAGCACTAAAATATTTGTTTAATCATCATTTTGGTATAAAGTGGGAAACCTAATAATGGTCAATCAAAAAGTCAAATTAAATATAAAATGCCAAAAGGATAACATGCCAAAATGTTGTACAAAATCGGCTTCTCTAATGAAAAATGAAGGTATATATAATAAAAAAGTTAAATAAATTTTTAGTCTTCATAAAATTTTACTATTTTGCTTTTAGTCCTTATAATTTTTTTTATTAACTTTTAGTCTCTTAAAAAATTTTATTTTTGTTTTTAATCTCTAATTTTAATCTAATTATTGTGTATCTTTTGAATTTTTGAAGAACATTTTTTAGTAATGTTTAGAATATATTTAACGACTACCTTGCAAAAATTTAAATTTTTTTAACGAATGATGAATTAAATATAAATTTTTAGGCTTTTGATGCTTAAAAACTTATATTTAATTTATCGCTCGTTAAAAAAAGTTAAATTTTGGTAGGAAATTTTTGTAATATCTTAAACATTAATGCAAAAAATTACTCAAGAATTTAAAGCATAAACAATAGTTAAATTAAAATCAAAGACTAAAAATAAAAACAGAAATTTTTAAGAGATTAAAAGTTGACAAAATTTTTTATGAAAATTAAAAATAAAATTATAAAATTTTACATGAGTAAAAATTAACCACTTAATTCACTCCCCAAATATATATTATATGAAAGTGGAATGCATTCAACACTTTGATATCTTGATATCAACGTGGCCTTTTTAATTTTTTTTTTATTGGATATTGTTATGCAAGTTAGAGATAGATTTTTTTGAAAAATATAATATAACTAGTGAATCCTTGAATTTTCAACCTGTCATATTTTTGTTGTTGAAAGATACTTGCCATTATTATATAACACACGTGTCTTTATTATCTCTAATAGAACCGTGTTCTTTTTTTTCTTCCAGCCAATAGAACCATGTTCTGTTATTGAAAGTCTACGAGAATCCAAATATATCATTATATCTTTTTAATAACTCACAATCAAATAGGCACGTTACCGAGCGTATAGCAGGAAGACGAGAGAGAGAGAAGAATTGCACTTAATAACTTGGATGATGAAATAATGAGTACAAGAGCCTTGTATAGACTTTTTTTTTTATAGGTGAATCCATTTAACTTTTGACTTACATTTAAAATATTAAAACGATAACAAGTTAGATTAATGGATAAAGTTGGTGAATACTTCATACTTTTGCAACCAAAAAATAGTAGAAAATAAAGGAAATGCTAACATAGGGCACATGTTAATGATTTAACGACACTTTTATGGTGTATTGTCTAATTCTACTCTTTTGATAAAGTTAATTGTTTCAACCAATTATAAGAGGGCAATAACATGTCAACAATTTTAATGTTGGTAGTCTACAATAACAATTGTATCTATAAATTTTTTTAGTAATTGCGTATCAATCCTACTTTAAAATTTATCTGCAGTTTTTTTAAATTATTTGTATTTGTTGACAAATTTTAAACAAATTCTTTTTAATTTATTTTGAGTAATTATTTATAAATCAACTTAATCATTTTGTATTGAATTTGTTTTATTTATGTTTTCGTATTTATTTTTTAAATTTTTAAATTATTTGCATATTTACTTTGTAATTTATTAACAATTTTTTTTAAAATTATTTTTGTTATATTTCGAAAAATTATTTTTTTATGATTTCAAGTAACTATTTTTAAGTCATTTTATAATTATATTGTATTAAATTTGTTTCCTTTATTATTTTTATATTTATTTCTCAAATTTATTCCTATTTTTGTACTATTTTATTGAATTTAAAAAAAAAACATTTTTACATCCCAAAAATAATAAGAATGAGGTTTGAACCCATGACCTTATACTCTCATAAATCATCTCTTAAACATCAATTATGAAAAGTGTGAACAAAACTGATATATATTACATTAATTCAATTTTTTAAGACTAGTGTGGATATGTGTGTGTGTATATATATATATAATTTAAACTTTATTTATTTATATATGATATATTAATTATTAATTGAAATAAAAAATTGTATCGTTGGATCATTGAAATTAAAATTTTTAAGTTATAGTTTGTCTAATTAGTTAACGTTGAATCATTGGATCATCAAAATTATAATTTCTAATTCATAGTTAGTCTAACTAAGTTAGATTGAACTGCTGAGTTTTCAAAATTAAATTTTCTAAGATATTTAGTCTAAATAACTAATATTGAGTTGTTCGATCGTCAAAATTTAAATTTGTATCTCATAGTCGGTCTAATTATTTAAGTTCAGACTATTGGATCATTAAAATTTAAATTTCTATATCATAGTCACTCTAATTAGTTAACATTAAACTGTTGCATCCTCAAAATTTAAATTTCTAAGTTATAGTGAATCTAATTAGTTAACATAGAACCGACATATCCTCCAAATTAGACAAGATAGTATGACTTAAAAAAAATTGTACTGTTGGATCATTGTAATTAAAATTTATAAGTTATAGTTTGCCTAATGACTTAAGGTTTAAACATTGGAATGTCGAAATTATAATTTCTAAATCATAGTTAGTATAATTAGGTTAGATTAAAATGTTAAATCATCAAAATTAAATTTTTAAGTCATAATCAAACTAATTAGTTAAGATTGAATCATCAGATCATCAAAACTAGACTAAATATGACTTAGAAAATTATAATTTTGATGATCTAATATTCAATCCTAACTAATTAAACTAACTATAACTCGGAAATTTTAATTTCGATGATCCAATGTTTCAATCTAAACTAATTAAACTAAATGCGACTTAGAAATTCTAATTTTAATAATCCAACGATTCAATCTAACATAACGCCGCGGCCTAAAATTCGAGTGTTTTTCGAATTCAATGGAGTTGCCACCAAAATTTATTTAAAATAGGGAAAACATTGGGAAACTCTTAAAAAGAAGAAAAAATGGTCTTTGAAACCAAATTTTGAGTTCGGGAGTCGATTATGCGTAGGGAAGATATTAGCACCCTACGACATCCGTTAAAATACGATTACCTATAATTAATTGTGCAAAATCAATATTAACTTAAATATATTTATTTCTCCTTATTATTAAATATGAATATCAATTATTTATTTTTAATGTGATTTTGAAATAAATATGTGCTTAAAAAAAAGAAGAAATTTTTATTAACGTGTTTGACAAGAGTGTGATCTTGCTCCTACGTATCTCCCGGTGCGATGGAGAAATCAAAGCTATGTAGTTCTTGGTTAGAAAATGTGGATGTGTTGATTACTTTTAAAGAAAAATGTGTTTTGTTATCAATAAAACAAATTTCGGCGAAAGAAAATAAGTTTGTTTAACTTGAATAATTATTTTGAATTGCGAATTTTAAGACTATCAAGTTGTACAACTCGTGTCTTAAAAGCTCAAAAAGTAAAAAGATGTCTCATCTAGTTAACCTTTATAAAAATATTTTATATTATTTTCGTTTTTTAAAAATCGAGTTTTAAAACCACAAAGTAGTACAACTTGTGTCTTAACAACTCAAAGATTAAAAAGATGTCACATCTAATTAATTAAATTTAAAAAAAAATTGATTTTAGATTAGTTTATTTATAAAAATTAGTTTTAGAACTATCAAATGGTATGACTTATGTCTTAACAATTTAAAATTTGAAAAGATATCATATGTAGTTACCCTTAAATAAAAATTTTCTGTGTTTTTTTTTATTTATAAAATTTGGTATTTAACTAATAAATAAATTAAATTCAAATTTTTAGAAAAAATATAACTGTAGTTTAAAAAACAAAAAAAAAGGTTTAATTGTTAAAGTTAAATTAAAAAAAAAAACTAGAAGATATTATCAAAAGGTACTAATAGTGGTTATATAGCATGCAGAGCATGGACGAAGCAAGGCTGGCAGGTAGAACATGGATATAATAGGAGCAGAGCAAACAGAATTGGAAAAAGGCCCAACACATTTCATGGCAAGCATAATAGAAAGAAAAGAAAAAATAACTGTAAAAGAAAAAAAGGAGAGAAGAGATTCAAATAGAGAAATAGGAGGATTGAAAGGGAGAAAGAGATTGAGAGAAAGAAAACACATTGAGAGAAAGAAAAATAGATCGAGAGGTTGAGCAAGGCGGCACAAAAAAAATGATTTTTTTGGCGACACTATCGTTGGAAGTTTGAGTTTTTAGTATTATATTTTCTACTCTTTTATTCATAACTCATCACAGATCGAGATATTATATTTGTATAACAACGAAAACATTTATCTTTCATTCATAACTAATTTCATATATTAACATTACATCGGGATAACATATTACAAAGGATAAAGAAAATACTTTAACTCTGGTTGGTGTTTTGTTTTTCTTTGCTATTACTCCTTATTTACTTCTTTTTTTTTTTAAGTATTTTTGTTGGTATCAGATCTCCTCAAAAAAATAATCTCCTTTTACTAATTTTTTGTCTAAATTTATCGATTAAAGTGGTGAATCTTTGTGTTCATTAGATAAAATTAAGTTATGGATTTTGTATGATTTTGTTACAAATTTTACACAACATCAGATTTTGAGTGCACAAGTGGTACAAGTAATAACCTTATTAGTCTGAAATGAGGCAAATAACTAGTTTGTAACATGTTTGTAGTAGGATGATAACAAGGCCAACAAGATAAAGAAAGGTCTGCAGTAGAATGCTAACAAGGCAAACAAAATAAAGGAATGTATACAATAAAAATAGTAAAAAAAGAAGAAAAAAAGAAAGTGTGTTCACAACTTTTCTTTTTTATTGTATCTTAATTTATTTTTGGTGTTAGATGGGGACACTTATGTGAATTGAACAAAGTTGTAAGAATTACGATCTTCAGATTTTTTATAATAATATTTATAAAGTATTTATTAAACATATTATTACTTATTTTTGAATTACTTTTAAATAGTCGGACAAAATTGAGGTACTACACATAATTAGACTAAATATGTCTAAGAAATTTCAATTTCGATGATTCGGTTGTTCAATCTTAACTAATTAGACTGACTATGATTTATAACTTTTAATTTCGATGATACAATGTTTCACTCTTAACTAATTAGACTAACTATTACTTAGAAATTTAAATTTCGATGATTCAATAATTTAATCTTAATTAACTAGGCCGACTATGACTTAGATATTCTAATTTTCACGATTCATCGGTTCAATCATAACTAATTAGACTAACTATGACATACAAATTTTAATTTCAACGATCCAACAAATTTAATTTTAACTAATTACACTAAATATGACTTATAAATTATAATTTAAATGATCCTAGAGTTCAATCTAACATAATTAGACTAACTATAACTGAAAAATTTTAATTATGATTATCTGACAGTTCTATCTTAACTAATTGGATTGACTATGATTTAGAAATTTAAATTTCAATAATCCAACATTTCAATTTTAACTAGTTAGACAAATTATGACTTAGAAATTATAATTTAAATGATTCACAGTCGAGTCTTAAATAATTCAACTTAAATATGACTTAGATATTTTAATTTTGATGATTTGGCGGTTCAATCTTTACTAAATGAAAATTAAAGATCTACATTTTTTGATGAAGACAAAAAGTTCATTGATCAAAAAGCAAAAGGATATTAAGCAACTCATCCTTCAAATTTATATTTAGGTAAAGTATTTAATATTAAATCAAAATACATTTCAAGTACAATATTATGAGAACCATCTTGATAGCATATGCATTAAAATGTTTTATAAAAATATTTAAATACATAAACATATGTTTGAAAATAAAGTTTTTACTAAAACTGAAGATCTGTATTCGAATACGAAAGTATTGTAGCCAAATACAGATTACAAGTCAGAAGCTAATACTGAAGATCTGTATTCAAATACGAAGTGTCGTAGCCGAATACAGATTGCAAGTCAGTAGCTAAATTTAAACTTCTGTATTCGACTACAGCTTCATGTATTCGAATACAACTCAAGTCAGTGGCAAAAATCTTATACTTGTATTCGACTACGAGGTATCGTATTCGAATACGAAGTTCAAATTTTAAATAGAAACTGAACGTTATAGAAGTGTATTCGAATACACTAAAGCTGTATTCGAATACAACTTCGAAACAATGCAAGTTTTCAGTTTTGAAACATTGCATAAGTTCATCAAATCTTTTGGGAACCATTGCCACTGATCTGAAGTGTTACCTTGGAATATAAATACTTCAAAACTTCAGTTTTACTTATAACTTTTCGACTTACCTTTTAGAATCAATTTTCTGAAATTTCAAACACTTCAAAAACTTAATTTTCATATTTTCAAGTACATGCTTTTCATTTTCATATCATTAAGAAAGGTTCTCAGTTGTACTTGGAAGTGTGATTGATTAAGTATCAAATACTTAGTATTATTACCTTGTTCTTAGTTAAGAACATCATTACAAAATCAATCAAAGTCATTGTATCAGTTGAAGAATTTAGTGTAGATTCTTCAAGTTTTGTTAACAGAGACATTGGTGTATTATCTTCTGTTAAGTGTTAAAAGAATCTGTAACTTAAGTCTTAGGGTTAGACTTATAATATATTCGAACAAAGTGGAAAATCTCTTGTGGTGTGCAAGAGGACTGGATGTACCCTTGGTTGTAAGGGGAACCAGGATAAATTCTTGTATGTTTTACTTTCTGTCATTTACAAGCTTTCATTCACTAACATAGCAAATTAAACAAATTCAAAACAGTCACTTGAACAATCTCCCAGAAACTCTAAAAACAGAAAAATTGTCTAACACGTAATTCACCCCCCTCTTAGGTGCAACTCTGTTCTTAAAATTGGTATCAGAGTAGGTTTTTGGTAATTTGCTCCTAGATTCATGGCTTCCACACAACCTGTTTTTAGAGATGGTGGTAGCAGTAACAAACCATCATACCTTGAGGCTCAAGGAGATGACATATGGGAGGCTGTAGAAAATGGTCATTATATTCTAACAACAGTCATCAACAATAAAGAAGAAATAAAAATAAAAGTATCATGGACAGATGATGAAAAGAGAAAAATACTGTTTGACAAGAAAACAAAAAATATGTTACAATCAGCATTAGGAATGGACGAATTCTTTCGTATATCCCACTGCAAAACAGCAAAAAAGATATGGGATACTCTTGAAGTAACCCATGAAGGAACAATTGAGGTAAAACGTTCAAAACTGAACACTTTGTCTCAAGAATATGAAATGTTTCGAATGCAACCAAGAGAAACAATCCTGGACATGCAGAAACGATTTTCTCATTTAACAAACCACTTGACAGCACTTGGCAAAAGCTTTACTAATGATGAATTGAACCTAAAGGTTCTGAGATCATTAACTAGAGCATGGCAGTCTAAAGTGACAGCAATTTCTGAAAAGAAAAGTTTGTCAAAAATGTCACTCTAATCACTTTTTGGAAAGTTACAAGAGCATGAAATAGAATTAGAAAGATTGGAAAAGAATGAGAGTTTAGAAAAGAAAACAAAGAATATAGCATTAAGAATAGAATCAAAAGAATTGATGAATGAAGAAGATACAGATGAAGAACAAAACATCACCCTTCTTGTCAAAAAGTTCGGTAAATTTCTTCAAAACGATAAAACGTTTACAAGAAAGAAAAACTTCAGGAAGAAAGTGAAGGTGCAAACGCGAGAAGGGGGGGTTGAATTGTGTTTGACTTAACTTGAATACTTTTCCTGTTTTAATACTTTCAAAACAAAACTTGAAGTATAATTAAAACAGAGTTAGCAGCGGATAAAAATAAAAATAAAACTCACAGATTTTATACTGGTTCACCGTTAACGACGCTACGTCTAGTCCATTCGCCTTGAAGGATTTCACTAATTCAAACCTTGAATTACAACCGTGCTACTGACCTTCCAAGTCAGTCTTCTCAAATAGTCTAACAATCCTAGACTTCTTTGAGGAAAAACAACTCCTGTCTTCATCCAATCTGACACCCCAGATTGTAGAAGAATTCACAATACTATGAATCTAATTGCTAAGTACCTTGCTACCTCCTACTGACTCCCTCAGTTTGTAGACTCTACTTCAACAACTTAGATTTGACACAGTGGAAAGAAAATAACACGAGTACTTGCTTCTTGAAAGCTAAAACTCACAATTGAATTATATGAAAATTTGGGAGCGTTTGCTTTGGAAGTGTATGACTCTTTTGTGATTTTCGATGATGAGCATTCTGCCTTGAGCCTCCTTTTATAGATGCTGATTAGGGCCTCTTCCAATGCTTAAATTCGAGCTGAATCTTGCTGGATTCTCTGGCAAAAGTAACTTGACCAATTGGGCTTCATTTAAATCAAAAACATATCTTTTTTAAGCCTTAGATTTCTTTCATAAATTAACTAGCCAATCAAATCCTTTTATTGCTTCCCGCCATAGCTTCTGACTTCCATGATACTCCACTTTAATTTATAACAAATCTTTAATAATACTTTGATAAAAATAACATAAGATCTTCACCTTTAATCCCCATGATCAAATCTGCACCCTTGGATCTTCATGCGATATTCCACAACTGGACCAGCCGAATTGATATGCTGTGATCCTCTGATTTCGGCCATTCCTGGACCACTCTTCCTAACCCTCTGATCTTCTAATTTCGGCCTTCCTTGGACGCGCACCTGATATGCTAAAATCCTCTGAATTCGGCCTTTGCTGGACTGCACAGTCTGTCCCTCTGATTTCGGCCACCACTGAGCCATGGTCTGATTTTCTGATCTGGACCATCACTGGACCAAATAATTATTTTTGAACCATTGATCTGGAAGTTTTTACTCTAATCTGGACAGATTCTGGACTTTGGTCTGGAACAAACTGAAATTAACTTGAACACAAAATATTTCAGTCTGGACATTTTACCTTTAATTTTGGACCAGGTCTGGATTGATTTTGGAACTCATTTCTTTTGTTCTGGACTTAGTTCCATGCCCTGAATCATGATATCTTATGATCTGGGCCAAATCTGGATTGGTCCTCTTGTTCTGGACTCATAAACATACCTTCAGGTCAAGTCTGGAACAAGTGTGGACTGTGTAATTTTTCACTGCCAGACCATCTTCTGGTCAGAATAACTTATGGAATAAAATTGATATTTGATTCCTGTTTGTCTGGAACAACTCTCCTTATGGCAGGCTTTCCAATGGTATGATCCATGTTTCATTCTGATTTTTATTCCTTCTGATCTGGGCCATCAAGATATCTTCTGGTCATGTTTTGACATTCCTGGAGTATCTTCTGGTCATTCCAGAATTCATTTTTCTAGAATCCTTTGATCACTGCTTCTGATTCCTTCAATTTCTAGGGCATTTAACTTAATAATTCAAAGTACAAAATAAGTTTACATAGAGTACATTTGTAAGCATCAAAATCCTAAGTACTTAGAACCAACTTGGTTCCAACAATCTCCCCCTTTTTGATGATGACAAAACCTTAACTTATTTTTCTAACTTATGACTCGAAGACTTTGAATTACTCCCCCTCAGACCAATCTCTCCCCCTAAGTCTGATACTCTCCTTTTCTACTCCTTCTTTGTTCTCTCTTTCTTTTCTTCTCTTCTCCTCTCCTTTTCAACTCCTTCTTTTTGCTCTCTTTCTTTTTCTCTCTTCACATTTCCTCTCCTTTTCAACTCCTTCTGTTTTCACTCTTTCTTTATTTTTCTCTCTCCCTGTTTCCTCTCCTTTTCAACTTCTTCTGTTTTCTCTCTTTCTTTTTCTCTCATTCTTTCTTTTTATCTCTCCTTTTCTACTTATTTCTCCTTTCTTTCTCTCTCTCTCTCTTTCTCCCCCTTTTTGTCATCAGCCAAAAAGTTGTCCTACTATTTTTGTATTTTTTTTTCTCTTTACAAATTACAAAAAGTAAAAACTGAAATTAAAAGACATAAAATAAAATTGCAAGAAATTTTAAAAACTCCTAAGATGACTACTTGAGCTAGTCAGATATGGAGGTCATGCTGAGATGCTTCTTAATGAACTCGAACCTATCTTCTGGTAATGCCTTGGTGAAGATATCAGCCCATTGATGATCAGTGTCCACAAACTGGATGCTCAAAGTCCCTTTTTGAACATGGTCCCTAATGAAATGGTGTTTTATTTCAATGTGTTTGGCTCTAGAGTGTAAGATAGGGTTCTTGGTTAGGTTTATGGCTAAAGTGTTATCACAGAACAAAGTGCAGTTGCCACTTATACTTTTCCTTTCCAGCTCTGTATGTTTTCTGGTCTGCCTTTTGGCTGGTTTCATCTTTCTTAAGTGAGCAGGTTGGGTGCATGGGGGTGGCCATTGGCTTACAGTCACTCATCTTGAACTTTTTGAGAAGTTCTTTAGTATATTTTGATTGGTGAATGAGTATACCTGATTTGCCTTGATGAATCTGAATTCCCAGGAAGAACTTAAGTTCTCCCATCATGCTCATTTGGAACTCCTTCTGCATTAGGTCAGAAAACTCTTTGCACAAAGTGCCATTAGTTGATCCAAATATGATATCATCAACATAGACTTGAATATTCAGAATATCATGTTTAATGGATTTCCTAAATAGTGTATTATCAATCTGGCCTCTATTAAATTCATTCTTAAGTAGAAAGTTACTAAGCCTGTCATATTATGCCCTTGGTGCTTGTTTTAAACCATATAAAGACTTTTTAAGTTTGAAAACATGGTCTGGAAAATCAGAATTTTCAAAACCAGGGGGTTGTTTGACATAGACTTCTTCACTTATGTAGCCATTTAAGAATGCACTTTTGACATCCATTTTATACAACATTATATCATGATTAGCAGCAAATGATAAGAGAATTCTAAATGCTTCTAACCTGGCCACTAGAACAAAAGTCTCAGTGTAATCCATACCTTTCTGTTGACTGTATCCTTGAGCTACAACTTCACCCTTTTCATTGAATTTGTTTCTGAATACATACTTGGTTCCAATAATGCTTCTGTTTGGTATGGATACCAGATCCCAAACATCATTCCTTTGAATTTCATTCAGCTCTTCTTGCATTGCAAGTATCCAACCTTCCTCTGCCAAAACTTCATCAACAATGCTTGGTTCGCATCAGCTTCTGGTTCTGGTGAATCTGTAATAGCTTTAGATTCTAGTAAATATCCAGATTTCTCTTATGACTTATCTTGGCTGTTTTTGACTTGATCAGATTTATCTTTTGAAGATTTGTCATATGTTGCTGACTTGCTTGTATCCTTTACCTTTCCAGGTACTTCTGTTTCTTGTGCTTCTGCTCCCTGCACTATTTTTTTATCTTGCTTTGATTTGTTAAGATCAAGCAGTTTGTCATTTTACATAATGCAAATCAAATAAGTTAAAATTTAACTCAATACAGCCAAACCATTCGTTCTGCTGCTGCTTCTGCTCTCTTTGGTTATGATGAACCTGTACTATCTTTATCTTGCTTTGATTTGTCAAGCAGTTTGTCATATACCATAATATAAATCAATTAATTTAAAAATGAACTTAGTACAGCCAAACCATTAATTCTGCTTCTGGTGGTTTCTGTTTGTTTTTGAAATCACTGGAATGCTGTTTCTTTTGAGTGTTCAATTCGTGTGAATCATCTGGTTCTTCTGACAGTTTTGAAAACCTGCAGAATACTTATCTAGCTTTGATTTGTTAAGATCAAGCTTCTGGTTATCACAGTAAACATAAGTATTAAATAATAGTATTTACAGCAAGATGTAGCCTCAGTTTTACTCTGAAAATCCTCTTGCTTCTGATTTTCAGATTCCTAATCTATATGTTCTGAGATTACATGGTTTGGATGAGGGAATTTGAATTCCCTTCTAGGTTGGTAGTCTTGATGAATCTCACTGGAGTGTTTGAAGAACTCTCTTGATTCTGATTCTTTAATTTCTGTTTTGGCTCATACACCATATTCCTCTGGTGATTCTGGAACTTATGGTGATTCTGATAATCATACTTATTTTGATAATTAAAGTAGTTTTGATGATCATACCTCAACCTTTGATATTGATACCTGTTCAGGTTCTGGTTCTGGTATTGATTCTAGTTCCAGTTTATGTGCCTCCAGTTCTGGTTCTGGTTCCAGTGTTGGTTCTGGTTCCAGTGTTGGTTCTGGTTCCAGTTCCTGTACCTCTGATACTGGTTCCAGTTCTGGTTCTGGTTCCAGTTTCTGTGCTTCTGGTACTGGTTCCAGTTCTGGTTCTGGTTCCAGTTCCTGTTCCTCTGATACTGGTTCCAGTTCTTGTTCTGATTCGTGTGATATCTTTGATATTTCCTGTTCCTCCTATGATTCTGGTTCTGGTTCCATTGACCAGACCTTCTTCCATCAGACTCATATTGCTTTTGCCTGGTTGTAGCAGGAACATAAACTTTCTTCTGCTTGTGCATTGCCAACATCCATTGTCCAGGCACCATTGTTAGTGTCTCCTTCTAGTTGCTCAGAACATCTGCAACATAGACAATTTGATCTTTTGGTACCCAAAACTGATTGGGTCCAGGTTTGTTAGTCTTAACAGCTCTCTGATCTTGTTCAGATATTAATATTGGACAAGATAATTCAGAGTGACCTTTCTTAGCACAAACAAAGCATAAAACATCAGAATGAACAGCTTTACTTTCAGGAATCGTTTCTGTAAAACCAAGACCTCTCTTTCCAGTGTTACTGTTTCCATAAATCATAGATGCATATTTACTTCTTTCCATTCCATTAGAAATCAAGTTTTGAAAAAATTGTTCATGCATATCAGATTCACAAACAGTTTTGGAAGTGGAACATATATTACTTTTGAGAGTTTGGTTTTCAAATTTGAGTCTTGCAACTTCAGTTTTAAAATCTTTGTTTTCAGTTGCATACTCAGAATTTTGATTCTTTAAAACTTGGACTTCTTTGGTTAGATTTTTCTTATCTTCCCTAAGAGTTTTCAGTTTTAAAGACCTCTTATTGTTTGCATTTAACAAGTCGGTTTTAGAGAGATCAGAAAATACCTCATTGTCTTCATCTTCTGATTCTGTTCCAGAGCCTGAGCTCTATCCAAAACTTGAGTTTGTATGAGCCATCAGAGACAAAATTGCTTCCTCTGATGTGCTTCCAGACTTGCTTGAATGACTACTTTGTTCCTTCTGCCTGCTTTCCTTCCTGAACTCATACCTTTATGAGGTCCAGAAGCAGACCTGATGTGAGCCATCATTGCTGTTTCTGCCTCTTCTTCATCAGATGAATCTTCTTCTGATTCTGATACATCCCAGGCAGCCATCAGACCCTTCTTTCTGTATCTGGAACTTTTCTTGTTCTGTTTGCCTTTTTCCAGATTTGGACATTATGACTTGATATGTCCAGGTTCATTGCATCCATAACAGATGATGTTCTTTTTGTCAGATTCTTCCTTATCTTTGCTGTTATGTTTCTTCTTGGAACCTCTCTTCTTCCTGTTTTCCCAGATCTTAACCATCTTTTTGGTTAAGTAAGCCATATCATCACTGTTACTATCCTCTGATTCTGATGCTGCCCTTGCAGCTTTCTTTTGTTTCGACTTCAGAGCCAGATTCTTCTTCTTCTTAGGTTCATCTTCTTCCAGTTCTATTTCATGAGACCTGAGTGAGCTGATCAGGTCTTCAAGCCTTAAAGTTTTCAGATCTTTGGCTTGCTGAACTGCAGTAACCATTGGTCTCCACCTTTTTGGTAAACTTCTTAGAATCTTACTGACATCATCAGCAGTGGTATAGCTTTTGTTTAATACTTTTAAACCTGATACCAGAGTCTGGAATCTGCTGAACATTGTTTCAATGTCTTCATCCTCTTCCATCTTGAACAGCTCATACTTTCTGACTAATACGTTAGCCCTTGCTTCTTGAACCTGCTAGGTTCCTTCATAGGTCAGAACCAGACTGTCGAATATGCTCTTTGCTGTTTCTTTATTTGTGCATCTATCAAATTCCTTGAATGTGATTGCATTGACATGATGTTTCTGGACTTGTGATGAAGTTTGTGTAATCTTCTCTGATCTGGTGTCATATCATCCATGTCTAATTTCTTAGTTGGATCTTCTGGATCAGTAGGTACAGTGTATCCTTTGACTATCATCTTCCATAGTTCAGGATCTTGAGATATGACAAAACTTCTAATTCTGTCCTTCCAATACTCAAACCTTTCTCCATCAAACATTGGTGGTCTGTTGATGTTGCCTCCCAGTTCATCTCTGGATTCTTCCATGTTGAACCCCTTGGACCTTTCCTCAAACACTGTTAAGTGCTCAGCCTTGAGACCGAGCTCTGATGTCAATTGAAGGTGCAAACACGAGAAGGGGGGGTTGAATTGTGTTTGACTTAACTTGAATACTTTTCATGTTTTAATACTTTCAAAACAAAACATGATGTATAATCAAAACAGAGTTAGCAGCGGATAAAAATAAAAATAAAACTCACAGATTTTATACTGGTTCACCGTTAACGACGCTACGTCCAGTCCCTTCGCCTTGAAGGATTTCACTAATTCAAACCTTGAATTACAACCGTGCTACTGACCCTCCAAGTCAGTCTTCTCAAATAGTCTAACAATCCTAGACTTCTTTGAGGAAAAACAACTTCTGTCTTCAGCCAATCTGACACCCCAGATTGTAGAAGAATTCACAACACTATGAATCTAATTGCTAAGTACCTTGCTACCTCCTACTGACTCCCTCAGTTTGTAGACTCTACTTCAACAACTTAGATTTGACACAGTGGAAAGAAAATAACACGAGTACTTGCTTCTTGAAAGCTAAAACTCACAATTGACTTATATGAAAATTTGGGAGCGTTTGCTTTGGAAGTGTATGACTTTTTTGTGATTTTCGATGATGAGCATTCTGCCTTGAGCCTCCTTTTATAGATACTGATTAGGGCCTCTTCCAATGCTTAAATTCGAGCTGAATCTTGCTGGATTCTCTGGCAAAAGTAACTTGACCAATTGGGCTTCATTTAAATCAAAAACATATCTTTTTTAAGCCTTAGATTTCTTTCATAAATTAACTAGCCAATCAAATCCTTTTATTGCTTCCCGCCATAGCTTCTGACTTCCATGCTACTCCACTTTAATTTATAACAAATCTTTAATAATACTTTGATAAAAATAACATAAGATCTTCACCTTTAATCCCCATGATCAAATCTGCACCCTTGGATCTTCATGCGATATTCCACAACTAGACCAGCCGAATTGATATGCTGTGATCCTCTGATTTCGGCCATTCCTGGATCACTCTTCCTAACCCTCTAATCTTCTGATTTTGGCCTTCCCTCGATGCGCACCTGATATGCTAAAATCCTCTGAATTCGGCCTTTGCTGGACTGCACAGTCTGTCCCTCTGATTTAGGCCACCACTGGGCCATGGTCTGATTTTCTGATATGGACCATCACTGGACCAAATAATTATTTCTGAACCATTGATCTGGAAGTTTTTATTCTGATCTGGACAGATTCTGGACTTTGGTCTGGAACAAACTGAAATTAACTTGAACAAAAAATATTTCAGTCTGGACATTTTACCTTTAATTTTGGACCAGGTCTAGATTGATTCTGGAACTCATTTCTTTTGGTCTGGACTTAGTTCCATGCCCTGAATCATGATATCTTATGATCTGGGGCAAATCTGGATTGATCCTCTTGTTCTAGACTCATAAACATACCTTCAGGTCAAGTCTGGAATAAGTCTGGACTGTGTAATTTTTCACTGCCAGGCCATCTTCTGGTCAGAATAACTTCTGGAATAAAATTGATATTTGATTCCTGTTTGTCTGGAACAACTCTCCTTATGGCAGGCTTTCCAATGGTATGATCCATGTTTCATTCTGATTTTTATTCCTTCTGATATGGGCCATCAAAGATATCTTCTGGTCATGTTTTGACATTCCTGGAGTAACTTCTGGTCATTCCAGAATTCATTTTTTTGGAATCCTTTGATCACTGCTTCTGATTCCTTCAATTTCTGGGGCATTTAACTTAATAATTCAAAGTACAAAATAAGTTTACATAGAGTACATTTGTAAGCATCAAAATCCTAAGTACTTAGAACCAACTTGGTTCCAACAGAAAGATGCTTCTACTGCAAATTAGAATTTTAATTGCTTTGAGTGTGGCAAACCAGGACATATGAAAGCAGAATGTCCTAACATCATCAAGAAAAATACTACTAAAAGAAAAGAGTTCAAAAAGGCGTACATAGCATGGGAAGATAATGAAGTAAGTTCTTCATCAAATTCAGATAATGACGAATGCGCTAATGTTGCTTTGATGGTATCTCATCATTCTGATAATGAAGAAGAGGTGATAGCGTTTTAGCAAGTGTACTGAATCGTTGCAAGTAATAATTAAAACGGTAGTACCGAGTGTTGAACTCAAGGATAGCGTTTTACTATCGAATTATATTTAATTACTGAAATTGAACAAAAAGTTTCTAGATTGAGTAGAATAATATTTGAAATAACAACAGTAATAAAATTGAACTTTTATAATGAGAAAAATGTCAGGGATGAGTTTCACTGCGAGTCCAACCTTGGTCTCTAATTTGATCCTAGTTACTGAATTCCTTTATTGATTTATTACCAAATTTTCTTTAGTATTCTTGCCCTAATGTCTTAGTGACAGAACCTTTAATTCCAAAATAACCCCTAATTCCTTAGTGGATTTAAAATTAGGATTAAGCTTTACAGTACAAAAATTCTCTTTTTAAACTATTGTCTCTGCAACTAATTCAATTGGTTTCATGACCTGCATCTATCCCTAGACTACAATCTCATGAATTACTTATCTCAAGCATTCGTAAAGTCCACTTCCGTTTCAAATTACGAATCGTAGAACATTTTAAAGTTGATCAGGCAATAAAAAGCATTAAGTACAGAGATGAGAAAAATAATTCAATAAATTTATTCATATAACCAGGAATCAAATCAGACAAATAAGGGTTTCATCTTGTTTCACTCATCCCTAACAATTAGAGTTTAGTTACTCATTACAGAGACTAAAGAGATAGAGATTAAAGAAGAATTACAAGAAAGATTCATGAATGATTCTTGATAAAACTCCTTCAATGGTGTAGAACAGCCGTATCTGAGTTTCTCTGCTAGGGCACAAGTCTCTAAACTTCCCAATTGACAAAAAGATCCCTAAAAAAAGCAGAAAAACTCGATTTTATGCAATCTACAGCGTGTCACACGCCCCAGGCGCATGCCTTGTGCTTCAAGCGCATTTAAACAGAATCAGCAGTGCAGAAATGCGCTTCAGGCACATGCTTTGCGCTTCAGGCGCACAACATCTTCTATCTGATGTATACTGCATATTTCTACTATTTTGTGTCCGAATTTGGCTCCAATGTCTTCATGAAAGTTGTAGCTATGGATGTTAGCTTTCATTTTCACTTGGTTTCACTCCAATTGGACATCTAAAACTCCATATATCACTGAAATACTCCGCATAGGTCATGTTGATTTCTCACCAGAATTCAGCACTGCACTAAAAACAAAGAAATGACGCAAAACTCCGAAAAATCTCTACTTAATCAAGGAAATAAGAACATAAGTATTTTTATTAAATCCAATAACTAGAATCAACAAAATATATCAAATAAATCATTAAATTAACTAATGATTGAAGATAAATAAGACTAAAAACAATGAAAAATATGCATATGATGAAGAGTCATCAAGAGGTTAGTAGTAATATTATTTGCTATGATAATAATGATTCTTGTGTTGAAGATAATGATGTACAACAAGCCATTAAAGAACTACTTAATGAATGTAAAAATCTGTACAAAGTAGTGTCAAATCAAAAGAAACAGATTTTATCTCTAAATAAAAAGATTGACACTATGGAACAAAATTCTGAAAAACAAAAACAGATTTCTACATGCATTAAATGTGATTCACTTTCTTTTAAAATTGTCCAAATGAATAGAATTATAGAAAGGTACAAAAAGGGACAATTTAGATTGGAAAATATACTTAGCATGCAAAGATATTCAAATGACAAAAGTGGAGTTGGTTACTCAAAATTTGATAAACCAAGTATTGGTAAAACTATCTTTGTAAAAGCAAGTAACCAATCCAAAAATGAGAAAGTAATAGCTGTTCAAAAGAATCATCTTTGTTTTAAGAAAAATATTATTCAAAAGAAACCATGCTTTCCTAAAAAGTGTCCAAAATGTTTCTATTGTGGTCTTAATGGTCACACACCTAATGCTTGTCATGTTAGGAACATTGGCGTTCCACAAGGGCATTATGTGTGGGTCAAGAAAGGTACTAATCTTCAAGGACCTAAAACACTTTGGGTTCCTAATAAACTATAAATCTTGTTTTGTAGGAATACACACAAAGTACATCAAATATGTGGTACTTGGATAGTGGATGTTCGAAGCACATGACCAGTGACAAAACAAAGTTTTCAGCACTAACTCTTGAGTCGAAAGGTTATGTGATCTATGGAGATAACAACAAAGGAAAAAATTTGGGCATTGGAAAGGTTGGCATTGCTCCATCTCCTTCATTTGAAGATGTCCTATATGTTGAAGGGTTAAAACACAATCTCATAAGCATAAGCCAACTTTGTGACAAAGGTTACAAAATCACTTTCAACAAAGATGATTGCATTATCCAAAATGAGGTAACAAATGAAATTCAGTTTATTGGTAAGCGTTTCAAAAATATTTTTACAATTAATCTTGATGATTTATCCTTAAAAATGAAATGTCTTATGGTAAGTGACAACAATGATGCTTGGCTATGGCATAAAAGATTTGCACATATCCATATGGATCACTTAAACAAGTTAGTCAAGCATGAACTTGTTGTAGGCTTACCAAAAATGAAATTCATTAAGGATAAATTATGTGATGCTTGTCAAAAAGGTAAACAAACTAAAGTTTCCTTTAAACCCAAAAATATCATATCAACTTCAAGACCACTTCAATTAATACATATGGATTTGTTTGGACCATCAAGAACTAAAAGTCTTGGTGGAAACTCATATGGACTAGTAATAGTTGATGATTTTTCAAGGTTCACATGACCTTATTTTTGGCAAATAAAAATGAAGCTTTTAAAGCCTTTACGAAATATGCCAAACTAGTCCAAAATGAACAAGCAACCAAAATTGTATCAATTAGAAGTGATCATGGAGGAGAATTTCAAAATGCTTCTTTTGTAGAATATTGTGAAGAAAATGGAATCTTCCATAATTTTTCTGCACCAAGAACACCTCAACAAAATGGAGTTATTGAGAGAAAGAATAGATCATTGGTAGAACTTGCAAGAACTATGCTAAGTGATTCAAGTCTACCAAAATACTTCTGGGCAGATGCTGTAAGTACAGCTTGTTATGTATCCAACCGAGTCATAATCCGACCAATGCTGAAGAAAACTCCATATGAACTTTATAAAGGAAGGAAGCCGAATATCTCTCACTTTCACATATTTGGATGCAAATGCTTTGTGTTAAATAATGGTAAGGATAATCTCGGCAAATTCGATGAGAAGGCCGATGAAGGTATTTTTATTGGTTATTCCTTAACTAGTAAAGCATTTAGAATTTTTAATAAAAGAACTTTGATAGTTGAAGAGTCTATACATGTATCTTTTGATGAAACTAACCCCTCGAAAGAGGATAAAATTATTTATGATAATGATGATGAGACAAGCACAGAAAATCAAGTTGATCAAACAACTCAAAAGGACGAAATCAACATAGAACAACTAGATCAACACACTGATCTTCCTCAAGAATGGAAAACCCATCGTGATCACCCAATTGACAACATAATAGGTGATATCAACAAAGGAGTCACTACAAGGCTGAATCTCAAAGATGCCTGTTTAAATATGGCATTTGTTTCTCAAATAGAACCCTCCAAAATAGGTGAAGCTCTCAAAGATGATCAATGGAAACTTGCCATGCATGAAGAACTAAATCAGTTTGAAAGAAACAAAGTTTGGGAACTTGTTCCAAATCCAAAAAATAAACACATCATTGGTACCAAATGGGTGTTTAAGAACAAATTAGATGAAAATGGAATAGTTATCCAAAACAAGGTAAGATTGGTCGCACAAGGATACAATCAAGAAGAAGGGATTGATTTTGATGAAACATTTGCTCCAGTAGCAAGATTAGAAGCAATCCGACTACTACTTGCTTATGCTTGCTCTATGGATTTTGAACTATTTCAAATGGATGTCAAGAGTGCGTTCCTAAATGGCTATATCAATGAGGAAGTCTACGTCAAACATGTCTACAAATTAAAGAAGGCGCTTTATGGTTTGAAACAAGCTCTAAGAGCTTGGTATGATAGGTTGAGTAAATTCTTATGTGAACATGGATTTGAAAAAGGTAAAGTTGATAAAACCTTATTCATTAAAAGAACAAATTATCATACTTTACTTGTTCAAGTCTATGTAGATGATATCATATTTGGATCAACCAAAAATGAAATATGTGAAGAATTCTCATTGATGATGCAAGGAGAATTTGAAATGTCCATGATGGGAAAATTAAATTATTTCCTAGGACTTCAAATCAAGCAACTTAAGAATGGCATCTTTATTCATCAGACAAAATATTGTAAAGAATTATTAAAAAGATTTGAGATGGACAGCAGCAAAGAATGTGCAACTCCCATGGGATCTGGAATGTATGTTGATAAAGACGAATCTGATAAATCAATTGATATATCAAGGTATAGAGGTATGATTGGGTCTCTCTTATATCTAACGTCCAGTAGGCCAGATATTATGTTTAGTGTTTGTTTGTGTGCAAGGTTTCAAGCAGATCCGAAGGAATCCCATCTTGTAGCAGTAAAAAGGATAATGAAATATCTAAAAGGAACAACCAATGCTGGCCTATGGTATCCAAAAGGTAGCATATGCAATCTCATTGGTTATTCTGACTCTGACTATGCAGGATGTAAGACGGACCGAAAAAGCACAAGCGGCACTTGTCACATTCTAGGACATGCACTAGTATCATGGTCTTGTAAGAAACAAGCATGTTTGGCCTTAAGTACTGCAGAGGCAGAATACATAGCAGCAGGCAGTTGCTGTGCTCAAATCCTTTGGCTTAAGCAACAACTATGTGACTATGGACTTGATCTGGGGTGTATTCCTCTGAAATGTGACAATACCAGTGCCATCAACATCACTAAGAATCCAGTCATGCACTCTCGAACCAAACATATCGACATACGTCATCATTTTTTGAGGGATCATGTGCTCAAAGGAAATGTTGAAGTTACCTTCGTGGACACTCATAATCAACTAGCATATATTTTGACAAAGCCACTACCTAGAGAATCATTTTACAAGATACGAAGGGAACTAAGCATCCTAAATGAGAATGATCTCTAAAAGGTTTGAAATATTTGTAAGTCATATCACTTTTAATTTTAAACTTTTCATCTTCTCTTACTTGATATATGATTCTTTGACATCTATGTATGTTTTACTACATGTTTAAAATGTTTTTGGTTTATGTATTGTTAAAAATTTCACTTTGGAAACGAAATTTTTACTGTCGTATTCAAATACAGACAGTTTGTATTCGAATACACGTTCCCAGAAAAACCTGTATTCGAATACACCAAGTCTGTAGTCGAATACAGATTCGAATTTTTTTATATAAAAGGGTTGTTAAACAGTTTTTAGGTTACGAATACAAAAACTGGTAGCCGATTACAATCAAAATCTCTGATTTCCTTTCTTCAAAAAAAACTTCATCCAAACCTACATACAATCATCTCTAAACCTTCTCCTCATCATACATTACATCTAAGATTACTCTGAAATCAAACCCAAAACCCTAATTTCCCCAAACACCGTAAACTTCATCTTCTCAAGAATGGATGCATGCAAAAGAAGACCAAAACCAAGGTTGCTACTATGGGTCCCTCAAAGAAACGAAGAAATGACAATATGGCTGAACTATCTAGATTACTTCATTCCCCAGAAGAGTTGGACAGATTCAGAACCCATTTTTCTGACAAAAAGATGATAACTCCAAAAATTGGTACGTTTAATTCCTTTTCTGCGTTTAAATTTCCTGAGTTATTGAAGGCTCAAAAATTAGAAGAATTTATTGGATACAATGGTCCTATTTATCCTGGCCTAGTTAGGGTATTCTTCTGTAACCTTGAAAAGGATGGGTCTAAATTAGTGTCTAAGGTTAAAGGAAAGATTATAAATTTAGACACTAAACTTATTGGAGAAATTCTGCACATACCTTATGAAGGTCAAAAGATGTGTCGTTGTATTTCTTAAGCTATATATTGATACCAAAAGCAGGGAACTACAATACAAAATATGATGCTTATATTTCGCTGTGTCGTTTTGACAAAGATATGGAAAGAAAACGCACACAGGCTGGTCTAAGTTTGCTAGACAAATATATGGTGTTGGTAATCTAACTGTTGACAACATATTACTGCATTATTTCTTAAGCTATATATTGATACCAAAAGCAGGGAACTACTCACAGATTTCTGAATTTGAACTTCAAGTTATGATCTTTATGATAGAATGGACTGATTTAAATTGGGCATACTTCGTCCGCTCAGTTCTATATGCTTCCAAAGACTCTATAGCCTTACCCTACGCAAGAGAAGTCACAAGAATTCTGGATCATTTTAAAGTTGATTTCTCAGGCAAGGTGTTGTACCAGACCACCAAAGATAATCTGCTGGATTTAAGTGTTCTGCCTAGTATGAAAATAGTTTGGAGTGAATCACTTCAAGTTTATGTCCAAAAGGGTGATCTTGGACAAAGTTCATCTACTGTCCAAAATGACAATGCAGAAGAAGCAGAACCAACAACAGGCCCAACAGTAGCACCAGAAGCAGCACCAGAAGATGCACCAGAAGCAGCAACAGCAGTAGCACCAGAACCAGACAACATAGCACATGCTGAAGACATCATCTCAAACAGAATGATCATGGACAAAATTAACTTCATTCAATCCTTTGTCACAGATCAATTCCAACACTTGAATGAGTCTTTCAGTAATCAAATGCAAAACATGACTGCTTCCTTCAACAACAAATTCCAAGATCTTGACTCAACCATCATTACACATCATACATTCTTTCATCAAGAACTTACCAACCTATCAGAAAAAATTCACCATCTGCATCTCCCACCAGACTCAGATGACTAAATTGGCTATTTGCAGTTTCTACTACTATTTGACTTTCCCATAAAAACTCTTTATTTCTTTTAAATGTAATTCTGAACATGGTTATTTGAATTCTTGTTGTGATTACACATCCTTCTATATATCATGAGATGCTTCTATGTCTATTGTGTTTTATCATCTTCCTTTTTGATAATGTCAAAGGGGGAGAAAAAGTGTACATATATTGTTGTTGCTAGTTATTTTGTACAGATCCTCCAACACTTAAGAAGGAGAAAAACATATATCAAGGGGGAGTAAGTGTAAGACCCTTAAATTTAAAATTAAATTATGGATGTAATATTAAGTGTATTTTGAGGAATAATTGTAAAATATTTAATATATGTATATTTTGTGTAAATATATATATAAATATTTATTTTGGAAGTTGAATTAAAAATTGGATGAAGGAGAAATTGAATTTAATTACGAGTAATTAAATTATCGGGCAGTTAATTAAGGGATTATCTGCTAATTGCGACAAGACTGGTTAAGTGATGGAGGATCAAGTAATATTATACTATTAATGTGCGATGAGGTGGCACATATATGTGCCTAAATATAGATGATGGAATGGCAAGAACAAAGAAGAAAACCCATTTTCCCTCTCCTTACTGCATTTAAAAGTAACCATCTTCTTCCTCTTCCCATTCTGTTCCCATTCGTAGAAAAAAAAAAGTTACTCAAAAGTGAGATTACTTGGAAATCCAAGCACCAAACCACCAAGTACCAAGAACAAAAGTTGTTCCTCTCCTCATTACGGAGCTAGAGAGCCCACTTTGGTAGCGGCAAACGCAAACGGAAACTTCGCCGACTTTTGTCGCGAAAACGTGAACAGGACCAGAAACGCAACAGAGGTAAGGGGCACCTTCCACTTTCTAGATTGCATTAGGGCTGTAAATGCATACTGTTATGGCATTAATGATGTTTCATTATTGTTTTTGAAGAAAAACTGTTTTGCATGTCGTTTTGAAGGATGGAAAATACATTCTGTTGATGTTTAAAATGATTCTGTAATGGTTGTTGTTTGGCTGAATGCATTAACGTTGTTCTGTTTATGTGGGAAAACTGGAAAATGCTTTGCATGTTGTTTTGGGGATGATCAAAATGCATGTGTTGATAAAACTGTTGTGTATGTTGTTATAAAATGCGAAAAATGCATTTTGTTGATGTTTGTTGATTCTGTAATGGTTGTTGTTTGGCTGAATGCATTAATGTTGTTCTGTTTGTGTGGGAAAGTTGGAAAATGCTTTGCATGTTGTTTTGATTGTGTAAGGATACTGGAAAATACTTTGCATGTTGTTTTGAGAAATGATCAAAATGTAAACGTTGAAAAATGTCTGTTTTGTTGTGGTTGACATTCTGTTTTGGGTGGTTTAAGCAAAACTGTGATGATGTTTTGGTGTTGGTGATTCTGTTTCTGTTATGTTGAAAACAATCTGGTGTTGATGATGGTTTTCAAAAGAAAAATATTTAAAATGGTGGAAGTGTTTTCTGGAAAATCTGTTATTGATGAAAAATGTCTGAGTTCTGTGGTTCAAAAGAATGTTGAATCTGTTTTGGTGTTGTGTTGGTTTTTCAAAGGAAAAAGTTTGAAAATGCGTTGAAGTTTCAGGAAAATTTCACTGAATTCGAATGTGTATTCGAATACGGCATGAGTGTATTCGAATATAGCCTGCAAAACTTCAGTTTTATTCAAAATTTTGAACTTGTATTCGAATACGAGCCTCTGTATTCGAATACAGATAAGGGATTTTTTCTTCTGACTTAGCCTCTGTATTCAGCTACGACCCTGTCGTATTCGAATACAGGACTGCAATTTTTGCCACTGTATTCGCATCTGTATTCGACTACGACAGCCTCGTATTCGAATACAGAATGCTGATTTTTCACTATTTTTGCCTCTGTATTCGAATACAGCTTGTTTTTTTTCAAAAATTTCAGTTTTAAACAATGGTTTATGAATTTAAAGAGTTGAGAAAACATTGGGAAGGTTTGTAATGAATTAAAATGGAGTTTTTGAAATAGTTTTGAAGAGGAGATGATGAGGTTTTGGAAACCTTTAATGATGTTGGGAAAATGCTGAGTTTACACTGTTTTGTCTTCTGTATTCGAATACAAGGATGTTGTATTCGAATACAGAGTGTTGAATTTGCACTATTTTAGCTTCTGTATTCGAATACAAGGGAGCTGTATTCGAATACAGATTCGTGTTTTGCAGAAATCCAAAGTTTTAAACATTGTTTTATAAACCTTAAGTGTTGGGGAACATTGGGAAGGTTTGTGATGAATTAAAATGGAGTTTTTGGTGATGGTTTGAAGTGGTGATGATGAAGCTTTTGAGATCTTTACTGATGTTGTGAAAAATGCTGATTTTGCATTGTGTTAGCTTCTGTATTCGAATACAAGGAAACTGTATTCGAATACATATTCGTTTTTCCAGAAAACTCAGTTTTAAACATGTGTTTATAAACTTTAAGAGTTAGGGAAACATTGGGGAGACTTGTGATGAATTAAAATGGGGTTTTGAGATAGTGTGAAGTGGTAATGATGTGGTGCTTGAATACTTTTGTTGATGTGATGATAATGAAATTATTTGGATTGAGATGGTTTTGGGGAAGTGATGGAATGGCTGAATTTTTCTGATGTTGCATACTATTTTTAGTGAAGAGAAAACATTGCATGTCCATGCATTGCATAGTAAGGTGGTGACCGCGATGGGCCACCGAGTTGAGGCGGTGACCGTGATGGGCCGCGAAGTTAAGTAGTAACCATGGGTTATAGAATAGTTCTGCGTGTATTAGACGGTCTGTTCTATCCGGGGTCAGAGTAGTTTCGCGTGTATTAGACGGTCTATTCTACTCGGGCTACGGAGTGGTTCCGCGTGTATTAGATGGTCCATTCTATTCGTGCGATGATTTAACTTCTGTATGTTCTGGCCTGTGAGAGGCTAACATACGTGAAACGTGCTGGTCTGTTGAGCGACTGCACTGGTACTAGTATGTGAGCGATTGTACCTTGGTATATGTAAAACGTGCTGGTCTGTTGAGCGACTGCACGAGTGCTGGTCTGTTGAGCGACTGCACCTTGGTAATTCCAAGAAATTGAGTACATGAGCATATACATATTGCATCGGGGTGGCTGACCGGTGAATTATGATTTGGATATGTGTTGATGATTGGAAATCGATGTGTGTAAGTAACTTATGAAATCTTGAATTTATGATGAATTGGTGTAATTGCTAAATTGTTATTCGTACTTACAACTTGAATTTTGTGTATTAAATGGTTGCTGTTTTGCAAAGGTACAAATGTCATGTATTTTCAAAATTGAGCATCCTTATTTCTCATCATTGTTATATGATATGCCATGAATATATTTGTTATTGTTAACATAAATGCTTTGTGGTATTTGTTAATTTCGGTCGGTGACCCTTTACTATTATTGTGGAAAATTGGGCTTTGCCCTCAGATGATACCCAAACCCATCCCACCGACGGTTACACTAACGATAGAGATGTCGTTAGTTTCCCCTGATCTTCATGTACAGAGCATTCGTGGACAACGTAGAGGGACGAACCACTGGGGTGAAGACGAGACTTGTGGAGGAGGCGGTGGAAATTAATTGCTGCTGTTGCTTAGTGCATGATCAGACTAGACTTTTTGTATAAGGCCTAGTGTTGAGGGTTGTGTTCACTTATTTTGGGATTACTATATATTTTCTTTCCGCAACTCTGATAATATTTTAGTTTTGGGATAATTGTATATTTTCCGCACTCTGATAAATATTTGGTGGGTCCATGATACAGTTTTGATGTATCTTTATTTTGGTATATTTTGAAAATCAATTTCCCAAATTTTTCTTACGTGGTTATAATCATGGCGTAATTAATTAATTACTTTTAGTCGTTTTGGATTACGACAAATTATTTTAAGAAATAATCTTAATTTTATTTTAATTCCTTTGAATTAAATTCCGAAAATTCATTTATTTATTTCGGTTGAAAAAAAAATACACTCGCGCTGTGTTTTAAACTCGGGGTGTTACAGTAAGCACACATCTAGGGGGAGAAATCAAGACGTTGAAAAATTCAAGCAACAAGATTTTGTCATCATCAAAAAGGGGGAGAATGAAAATTAAAGATCTACATTTTTTGATGAAGACAAAAAGTTCATTGATCAAAAAGCAAAGCGATATTAAGCAACTCATCCTTCAAATTTGTATTTAGGTAAAGTATTTAATATTAAATCAAAATACATTTCAAGTACAATATTATGAGAACCATCTTGATAGCATATGCATTAAAATATTTTATAAAAATATTTAAATACATAAACATATGTTTGAAAATAAAGTTTTTACTAAAACTGAAGATCTGTATTCGAATACGAAAGTATCGTAGCCGAATACAAATTACAAGTCAGAAGCTAAAACTGAAGATCTATATTCGAATACGAAGTGTCGTAGCCGAATACAGATTGCAAGTTAGTAGCCAAAACTGAAGATCTGTATTCGAATACGAAGTGTCGTAGCCGAATACATATTGCAAGTCAGTAGCTAAATTTAAACTTCTGTATTCGACTACAGCTTCGTGTATTCGAATACAACTCAAGTCAGTGGCAAAAATTTTATACTTGTATTCGACTACGAGGTATCGTATTCGAATACGAAGTTCAAATTTTAAATAGAAACTGGACGTTATAGAAGTGTATTCGAATACACTAAAGCTGCATTCGAATACAACTTCGAAACAATGCAACTTTTCAGTTTTGAAACATTGCATAAGTTCATCAAATCTTTTGGGAACCATTGCCACTGATCTGAAGTGTTACCTTGGAATATAAATACTTCAAAACTTCAGTTTTACTTAGAACTTTTCGACTTACCTTTTAGGATCAATATTCTGAAATTTCAAACACTTCAAAAACTTAATTTTCATATTTTCAAGTACATGCTTTTCATTTTCATATCATTAAGAAAGGTTCTCAGTTGTACTTGGAAGTGTGATTGATTAAGTATCAAATACTTAGTATTATTACCTTGTTCTTAGTTAAGAACATCATTACAAAATCAATCATAGTCATTGCATCAGTTGAAGAATTTAGTGTAGATTCTTCAAGTTTTGTTAACGGAGATAGTGGTGTACTATCTTCTGTTAAGTGTTAAAAGAATCTGTAACTTAAGTCTTAGGGTTAGACTTGTAACATATTCGAACAAAGTGGAAAATCACTTGTGGTGTGCAAGAGGACTGGATGTACCCTTGGTTGTAAGGGGAACCAGGATAAATTCTTGTGTGTTTTACTTTCTGTCATTTACAAGCTTTCATTCACTAACACAGCAAATTAAACAAATTCAAAACAGTCACTTGAACAATCTCACAGAAACTCTAAAAACAGAAAAATTGTCTAACACCTAAATAATTAGACTAAATATGATTTATTATAGTTTCGATAATTCGACGGTTCAATGTTAATTAATAAGATTAACTATGACTTAAAATTTTAAATTTCGATGATCGAACAACTCAATGTTAAGAGTTTGACTCTGACTTAGAAATTCTAATTTCAATAATCCAATGGTTCATCTTTAACTAATTAGATAAATTATGAGTATGAAACTATAATTTCATTAATTCTACTCTTCAATCTTAACTATTGGACAAAATATGATTTAAAAATTATAATTTTGATGATCCGATTCTTCAATCTAACTTAATTAGAGTAAATATGACTTATAAATTTTAATTTCAATGATCCAATAATTTAATTTTAACTAATTAGACTAAATATGACTTAAAAATTATAATTTTGATTATCTAATGGTTCAATCATAACCTTTAGACTAACTCTGAATTTGAAATTATTATTTCGATGATTCAATTGTTCAATTTCAATTAATTTGACAAACTATGATTCTAAAATTATAATTTTGATTATTTAATGGTGTAGTTTTTTTTACTTCAATTAGAAATTAATATATTTGCTCATATTTTTTAAAATAATCACTTTAGTTTGGTGACAAAGAGCTAACATTTAAACTCAATGTCTTGGATTCGATCTCTCTTAATAGTATTTTTGAAATTTAAAAACGTTCAAATCGATTATTGATTTAACTTTATCAGAAAATTTGTTTTGCCTACTTAACCATAGAATTTTCCATGATTTAAATTTAGAAATTTTACATTGAAATTTGTATTTTCACCTTTTTAAAAGTCTAAACATTTTTTTAATAAAATATTTGAATGGCAGTAATAACTTTTGAAATATAACACGGGTTGGCCACAATTATTTTAGAGTATAACACTTTTTATACTATAGATTTGTTCATTACATATTATAAAAAAAAGTAATTTTTAACATTTTATAATTTAGAGATTTTTATCCTAACACTTGCATCCGTCGTGATTGATTTGTTATTTTAAAATGAAATCGCTCAAACTTTGGCTGTTCATTGTGGTGACGTGGCAGAAATGAGAACCCACAAGAATGCAGTGGTAGTTTATGATTGGTTGTTAGATTCCCTTATCCTTCCCGTGGTTCTCCCCATACCGTAACATAATCAATCTAAGTAACTAACTCTCGCGATTCAAAGCCCAATACAGTGTCGTGTCTGAACATTCAATTCAATTCAATTGAAACATGTTATACGGCGTCAACACCACTTCCTTCACTTCAATCTTACCCTTTCCCCCCAGAAAACAACAACCCACTCTCTTTTTTCCATCCAAATCCATTTCCTGCACCCTCCCAGGTATCTATTTTTACTATTAACACCCCCCTCCCCATTCTATTTATTAGGGTTTTATTTTCAATTCCTTCTTTTTATTCGTCATTTTTTGGTCAAATCATAACACCTATTCTTGTGTTATACTTAATTGATGATGTTGTGTTTATCAATTTTGGGAAATCATGTGCAGGAGCTGTTGCTGAACCAAAAGCTACAAATGCTACTGAACCGCTTTTGCTTAATGCGGTTCGTGGGGTAGAAGTTGAAAGACCCCCGGTTTGGCTTATGAGGCAAGCCGGGAGGTACATGAAGGCAGGTTTATGAACCTACTTGTTTTCCTTTCGTTATTAATCTTGTGCATTTCTGATATTAGAACATCTAAATTTTAGGGTCTATTTGGATTGGCTAATTTGAGCTTATCTAGTGACTTCTAAGACTTTTTGAGATAGCTTATAGAAACAACTTATAGATAGTATGAGAACACTACGACGTCTGGTATAGAAATATCTAAGCACTAATATGATAAGTGTTTTGTTAATGAGCTTAGATTTCACTCCCAAAAGCTAGCTCAAAAGATGAAGTGCCCAAACATATACCCTATATACATATATGTGTATCAAAGCCGGGTTAAGTTAAGGATGACATTGCGAGAATTGAACCCAAGACCCAGGCGTGAAGGTGAGTATTGAAGTTGTATTGGTGTCGTGCATTACCAAGGTTTGTGACTAGCTTTTGGGAGTGAGATTCAAGCACATTTGACACGCTTTTGCTATAAGCGTTTAATTCAGCCGTTTATCCAAACAAGCCCTTAGTGTTTGGTGTTTGTAAATTTTCTAGTATTCTTATGAAGTTAGTAGTTTCTGTTCTGAGTTACTTACTTTAACCCTTTTAATCAAAATGAAATACCGGAATTGACTCTGTTTAACATGTGCAGTCGGAATGTGTTGCTTTATTAAAAGAAGTTGCATTTGGTATTATTAGCATATATTTGTGTTTAACTCTTCACTTTTCACTTCATCTGAAACTAAGAATGGTTGGAGAGATGTTTGACATTTTCGATAACTTATCTCCATTTTAAAAAAATTCTATGGTTTTTCAATCTGAATTCAGCCCAAGTATTTGTTTGAATTGTCACATTCTCTGACTGGTTTCATGTACTTATCCTGTTTTAAATGCCAGCAAACGTTAAATTGGTTTTGATTTTATCCTTCATGATTAAGTTTGGTGAGTTTTTTTCTTTACTGAAAGGAGATCTGATTTTCTTTTCAATCTTTATTAACCAGAGTTACCAAGTCATCTGTGAGAAATATCCTTCATTCCGTGAAAGGTCTGAAAATGTTGATCTTGTGGTGGAAATTTCATTGCAACCGTGGAAAGTTTTCAAGCCTGATGGGGTAACATAGCTCTCTATCACTTATATGTATTTTTATGCTTTACGCAGTATTTTTGTGACCCTACTTCTTGTGTTGTGTTGTGATTCTGATTATGTTGTCAATAATAATTTGCTTGCTACTGATTATGTAACAGGTGATTATATTCTCAGACATTCTGACCCCACTTTCTGGAATGAATATACCCTTTGATATTGTCAAAGGTAAGGGTCCTGTCATATTTGATCCCATTCACTCAGCAGGTCAAGTTGATCAAGTTAGGGAGTTTATTCCCGAAGATTCAGTTCCATATGTTGGTGAAGCACTAACAATTTTGAGGAAAGAGGTATGAGGATCCTATGTTTTCTTTTGCATCTCTGTTTTTACATTTCACACCACATTTTTTTTTTATAGCTAAATAAAAGTAAACCTGTCTGTTTAATCAAATACCACAAGACTGTAAGTTCTTTAGATTTATTTCAGTTAAAAGGCACTCTGCGTTTTGTGGATGTTTTTTGGTTGTGAATCATAGACGGAGGGATGTAATGATATTGATTGATTGAAAATGTGATCAAAGGCATATCTGATTTGGTTTTTGAGGGAACGTATAATCTTGAAAACTCACAGAACTATCCGTGTTATTAAACTGTCTGTCCTGCCGGTGGCTATCAAGATAATGTGAATCATTTAATTGATTTGTATGTCCTAATTGTATTAAAACATTTTTTCATATATTAAATAATATTTCCTAGAGACTCTAATTATCTAATCTAAATTTCATATAGTTGTTGCTTTATTGTTATTCTGTGGCCCAATTAATGTATAATGCCTCTGATTTAAATTTTTTTTATCAAATTACTTGGTTACAGGTGGATATGAAAGCTGCAGTCCTAGGTTTTGTGGGGGCTCCATTCACCCTAGCATCGTATGTGGTTGAAGGTGGTTCATCAAAACACTTTTCAAAAATAAAGAGATTGGCTTTCTCTGAACCTAAGGTATTCTTCAGACATCTTCCTCTATCTCATAGTTACAGTAAATTTGTCACCATGGAAACTTATGAGGTGCTTAGGATGTGCTTATCCAATGAATCCTTAAGATTTGTAAAATGTTTGTTATGCTTTTGATAAAAATCAGAAGATGGAAAAAAAATCAGATTTATTTTGAGAGGCTACTTTGAGTAGCATTTGAATGAAAGCTATAATTTGTCAGATTTTTTCTTCTTTTCAATGTTGTGAATTACGGTGGGGCTGTGGGGCTGTTACATCTGCGGAAAATCTTGAATTATTGATTCTATGATTAAAAAACGGTCAGCGTGATTCATGTTTACCAATTCATATGCATTTTTATTATCATTTAGTCCCTAGTACTATATTCAAACTAATATGCTTTCAACTTTCAGAGTGCAACAAGTTCTGCATTATTATTACTTTAACTTATGTCACTCATTTACTTTATTGAACTGTGATTCGTCCACAGATTCTCCACTCATTACTGCAGAAATTTACAACATCAATGGCAAGATACATACAATACCAAGCTGACAATGGAGCTCAAGCTGTTCAGATATTTGATTCGTGGGCAACAGAGCTTAGTCCTGTGGATTTTGAACAATTCAGTTTACCTTACTTGAAGCAGATTATCGATATTGTGAAGAAAAGCCATCCAGAACTCCCTCTTATCCTCTATGCAAGTGGATCAGGGGGATTGCTTGAGAGAATAGCTTTGACCGGTGTGGATGTAGTTAGCTTGGATTGGACGGTTGATATGGCTGATGGGAGAAGGAGATTGGGACCAAATATAGCTGTACAAGGTAATGTTGATCCTGGTGTTCTCTTTGGTTCAAGAGAGCTCATCACTGATAGGATATATGATACTGTGAGAAAAGCTGGTAGAGGGAAACATATCTTGAATCTTGGTCATGGCATTGTAGTAGGTACACCTGAGGAGAATGTAGCACATTTTTTTGAGGTTGCAAAAGGAATCAGATACTAAGAAGTTAATTATGATTTTTTAATTACTAGCATTTTTATTCATCTCACTCAGATAATATAAGATTTTGGTTAATTTTTTTGTTTTTTTTTGCAGTAATAAAACAAATAATCATGTTAACGACACTTTGCCAAGTTAACATTTTAAAATATTTACTTTTATCTATTTGAGTCAATGTTATTAGAACCAGATTCGAGATAAAACCGATGAAAGTTTCAGGTCACGGTTCTATTTGAGTCATGGTTAAATTAGATGACTAAAATAAATAAATAAATGTTTAAAAAGGAAAAAAAACTGATCATTTGAACCTATTTCAGGTCAATCTGGTTCTATAAGATTGTGAACCAATAGTTGGAATAGACTAGTTTCCTTAGTAAATAACATTATTTTTTATATTTTTTTTAAATGAGGTGAAATTTCCATCACTTTTGCTACCTACACCCCCCAAATTGTTTTCCACACTCACCCAAATTTTTAAAAAACCAAAATTCCTATAATATCCTTCCATTTTTAAGAAATTTTTTAACCATTTTCTTCCTCTTCTCCACCATTTTAAACACAAAACTCACATAACCTAAAAATTATCCATAACTCACCCACCATAACTCATTATCATTCAAAACTCACAACATTCACCATAGCTTACAACTCATCAATATCATATTCTCATTGTGGTTAAAGTGTTCAAAGAAAGTATTTTTATTGTTTTGTATTTGCGTTAAAGTGTTTTTCGAAATCTGGGAATTTTGCTTGAACTCAACTCACATATGTTGTGATCGTACGTGAACTGAGTTTACGTATGTATAAAATATTATGAATTTGAAGAAAGTACGTGAACTGAGTTCACATAAACGTACGTGAACATAGATTGCGTAAACAATGGAGTTTATGAAATCAGTCTATGTGACTTTTATTCACGTATGTTTACGTGAACTCATTTGAAGCCAATGTACGTGAACTCAATTCACGTAGACGTACGTGAGTTGAGTTCACATACAATACATTTAAGTGACTATTTTAACAAGTATGAGAATTGAGTTCACGTAAAGGACATTTTTGTGACAAATACGTGAACTGAGTTCATAGAAGTTTATCTGAACTCAAATCAAGTAGAATTATTGCATATTACTGAATTTTTTATATGTTATTTTTTGGATACATGTGAATGGATCAAGAGGGATACCATAGTGACAAAATGTATGAGGGTTTGGAACATTTAGAGGAAATTTGTGATGAAATGTATGATGATTTTGATGCAATGAATGATGGTGTGGTGCCTGTAATTGAAGACGCCGTGAATGAAGGAGTTGAACCGGTTATGGTTGATTTGACTGATGTGTTTACCACCGACATGATGTTTGACATGAGAGATTATTTATTGAAATGGGCTAGAAATGTTGGAAGGGAAAATGGAGTTGTCGTTGTAATTTTTAGATTTGAAACTGCGATAGCATGACCAAGAACAAAGACAAAATTAATTATTGGTTGTGAAAGAAGCGGTAAATATAGACCTTGGAAGAATCCTAAACCGATGAGAAGTACTTGTACTAGAAAATGTGAATACCCATTTAGATTGAGAGGAACACTATCAAGTGTTGGTGAGAGATGGTATTTGCATGTAATATGTGGTATCCATAACCACAAATTGGCCAAAAAACTGACTGGGCATGCATTCTTATGACGATTATCTCATGAAGAGAAAAATTTACTTGGTGATATGACGAAGAACATGGTAAAACCAAGAAACATATTGATGACACTAAAGGATCATAATGTTGAAAGTTTGACGACAATAAAACAAGTTTACAATGTACGTCAAGCATATTGTTCATCACTTAGAGGTAATAGAACATAAATGTAACCTATGTTGACATTGATGGAATGTGATAAATACATCTATCGATTTAGGAAGGTAGATGGTTCAGATGAGTTGAGGGACACTTTTTGGGCCCATCCAGACGCTATCACTCTTATGAATAATTTTCACATAGTATTGGCTATTGATAGCACATATAAGACTTGTATGTATCGAATGTCATTACTTGAGATTATTGGTGTTACATCTACTGAAATGACATTTTGCGTGGGATTTGCATATCTGCAGTCTGAGCGTGCTGATAATTTTGCGTGGGCATTACAAATGGGCACTACAAATGGTGAAAGAACATATTACAAGTGGAGAAGTTGAAGTCATCGTAATTGACAGAGACCTTGCTTTGATGAATGCGTTGAATATGTTTTTCCAAACGCATTCAATTTATTATGCTTGTTTCATGTATGCAAAAATGTGAAAGAGAAGTGTAAGATGACCGTGTTTCCAAAAAAGAAGCAGGTGCAAGTAATGGAGGCATGGGAGGCTCTTGTATACAGTCATGATGAGTCTCAATACTACACGAAGTTGGCTATGTTTGAAGGAATTTGTAGTAGCTGTTCTATTTTTTCTGATTATGTACATGAACAATGGTTAAATCCTCACAATGAAAGATTTGTTGCAGTGTGGACAAATAAAGTTATGCATTTTGGGAATACCCCAACACAAAGGGTTGAGTCGGTGCACTGGAGTTTGAAACGGATATTACAAGATAGTGTTGGTGATATATGCAGTGTTTGGGAAAACATCAATAACATGATTACATTACAACACAACGAGATAATAGAATCATTTGAAAGGAGCATAATTCAAAAGGTGCATCGACATAGTAACATATTGTACGCCTATTTGCGTGGTATTGTGTCCAAAAATGCAATTGATCACATTGCCGCAGAATATGATCGGGTGAAATATGTGCGTATTGATAAGTCTGAATGTCGTTGCACGATAAGGACGACACATGGTCTACCTTGTGCATGTGAAATAGCCAGATATAGTATGGTCCCACGTTCTATTCCATTAGACGCTATTCATGTTTGGTGGAGTAAATTAACTTTTCATGATGATGGATCCAATAAAACTTCAGAGTTATTTGTGAAACATGAAATAGACGTGATAGTGAAAAAGTTTGAAGAACTTGATGTACCTTGCAAAATTTCACTTAAAGGTAAATTACGAGAGATCGCGTATCCATCCACTACGTCGATGTGTCCACCTGTTCACAAGGTTAAAACTAAGGGTGCACCAAAAAAAGGTAAAAGTAAGGTATCAAAAAGAGAAAAATCAACCAAGCGTGATCATTCTTAGTGGGAGTATGTGGATACAAGTGTTCGATGTAGTGGCACAAATGCATGTAGCACTGTTTCATCTAGTAAAGTGCAGCAACCTCATTGATCAGTCAAAAAGTTGACACCTCAACCATCATTATCTAAAGTTCAACAACCAAGAGTTGTTATCTTCAATGGATGGTTGTCGGTTGAAATTCATAAATTCATATATGACATTATTGACGTCAGTTCAGATGGTAATTGTGGATATCGTGCAATTGTAGCTTTACTTGGAATGAGTGAGAACTCTTGGGCATTCATTCGTCAACAATGTATAGTAGAGCTTCAAGAGTTCATGTCTCATTACGATACAATATATGGTGGAGTTAATTTTGTTCAAAACCTTATAGATAATGTATATGTTGAACAAGTTGCAACTACGGATAATTGGATGACATTTCTAGAAATTGGTTATGTGATTGCTTCAAAATTTAACTTGGTATTCGTCGCATTATCACTTAACCAATCGCAAACATTTTTTCCTCTAAGTCCACCACCAACATCTACAATAGATCATCGTGTAATTGTCATTGCATTTGCTAACAATTGTCATTTCGTGCAGGTATTAATCATGATATTTAATTTCATTTTATCAATTTTTTTAATAGTTTAATAAATTATTAAAAATTCAACAGGTTTACTTAAAGCCCGATTCTCCTATACCACCAACAAGTAATTTGTGGAAAAAGTATTGCACTTAAGAAGTACGACAATGTGAGTTTATTTACATTGGTTGCAGATATTTCCACAAACTTTAAATGATTTTATTGTAAACTAAATAATTAATATTGATCACACATGAAATTTAATATTGATCACGATGAAATTTAATATTTAATATTGTATGATAATTAATATTGATAGTACATAACCCTAATTAGTATATAACCATAATTAGTACATAACCCTAATGTCCATTTCTACGTCTCCTAGTAAATGATATTACATATGTCCAATCTCTACGTCCACCACCCCTCTGATTCCTCAGCACTGTAATTAACTCGTTGATGAGTTCGATGCCATTAGGTAATATCAAATTACGACCGAGAATCTGTTCCGCAATTTCTATTGCTTGATCTTACATTTAAAAATACATTAAATAAATTAAAAACACAATTAAATATTAAAGTTAAAAAAAAATAGATAAGTAATTAATTTATTTACCATCAAATCAACAGAAGGTGGACCATCGTCGGGTAGTCGTTCATTAGTAGGTTCAGCAACCGAAGGACCTACATGGACATGTTCTCTATATATGAGAATGGATGTGAAATCCGGTGAAACCAATCCATGTAACCGTTCGCACAGTTTGTAGCTCCCTGTACAACTACGCCAACGTCAACAACATGCACCACATATTGCGTAAACATAATGTCAATTTCCTTTGGAGTGGTCGTCTGACCTACTATCTCCAAAGGTGAACCAGGAATAGTCTGGAGATGTCCGTATTGACGCAATACTCTGTCTGGCAAGTGAGCGTACTGTTAAGACAAAATCTCAATTAAAGTGTTTTGATGAAAACAAACAAAGATTAATTAAAGACTCTAATTATGATTCTAAGTTAATTGTTATTTAACATGTGTATTTGAGTGAATTAATTCAAGATAGGTACTAAGCAGAATTAGTTTAAAAAACAAAGCCAAAAATGGACAGCCAAGAACCAAGAACGTTCTGGACGTTTTCTGAAAAAACCAAGAACGTTCCCTAGGATTCTTTTCACTTCATCAAGACTGTTTGAACTTGATTTTTATGCAAGGAAAAATCATGTTTATTTTAAACGGATTTCCAGTACATCATCATGGGATATGAAGCTTTAAAGATATCAAAAGAAACACTCTAAAAGATCTAAGGAGAAAAGATTTAGAGCACGACAATACAGAGGAAACAGCTTATAACGATCATTCTCCAGCTTCTATCATTCTGCAACAGAACATTCTCCAAGTTCTGAATCTGATCAGGAACGATTCTGAATTGCTGTACAACATCACACTCTAACATGTATTTTTTTGATCAAACTAATCATATAGTGTGCACAAATCAGATAGCAAACAATAAACAAATATAAGATAGTCAATAAGTCAAAAAAAAAGCAGTAAAAGTTAAGTCAAAGGTTTAAAATAAGAGCTGATTATTTTATTATGCCCTTTGACCAAGGGAACTTCCTTAAACATTAATATTGAGCATACAAGGACTTCCAGAAAATCCATAAAAGGAACTTCACTGCTGAAGAGAAAAAAAGACATTCAAGTGCCAAGAAAATCATCAATCACTCACACTAACACTTGAAAGCTTCTCAAAGTAATCAGTAACCTTCTATTTCGAATTCACTATCTTTAGTTTACTGAAACCATTTGTAAGGAATCTAAACTCAAACAAGAGTTGAGTCAAAACAGATTCTGTTTTAAAACCTACCATTATCATACAACACTAAAGATTATAAGGCTTGTTTATAGCTTGAGTGATTCGTTTTTAGAAAAATCCTTTTAAGGTTAAAAGTGAGGTGTAAAGTGCTATCAAGGGTTGATAGGTGATCTGATTGAATCTCTTTCTGGGTGGAAAGGATTGAAAAACTGTAACAGATCTGGATTAATCTGAGCTAGGTGTTGTAAAACCAAGAATGTACTTTGTTTTAAAACACTTAGTGGAAAAACTCATTGGTGTGAGGACTGGACGTAGCCCAAGTTGAGTGAACCAGGATAAATCTATATGTGTTATCTCTTCCCTATACGTTTTATGCCTTTATTATTAAGATCATTCTGCAGTTTAAAACTAACCAGAACATTCTCCTATTTTTGTTCCCAGAAACAAGAACGTTCTCCAATTGTGGTCTTATTAACCAAAATTATTCTTGAGTTATTTTTTAAGTGTTAACAAGAAAATTTTAAAAGACAACTTTACAATTCAAACCCCCTTCCTTGTCAAGCAACATTTCTACTTCACGTACATCTTTGGACCTCAACGTATCCACCCTCTGAATAACGAAATTGTCTGAAATGGTCGATTCAGTCGATGCTCTCTATAAGGTGTCCAACATATCTCATGAGCATCAATTTCGTCAAGAGCTTTCCTAAATGGAGCAACCAACCCCTATTCCATCTTTGGCCTCCATCTAAGTGTTCTAGGGTTGTCCTCCACATAATTAGGAGAGAGTCTACAACAATCTACACATAATGTAGGAAAATGCTCATAGACCCAAGCCTGAACATATAAAATAGCATATCATTAGTTAACAATTAATAATAAAAATTAAACAAAATAAATAAAAATAGAATTTACATGTAATAGTGTCACATACCCTGATACCGTTCTGGTTTGATGCATGCTCGCTTCTCGAAGATTGTCATACAAGTAGGCAAGAGCAGCAACACCCCATGCATATCCACCACAAATATTTAGATCTCTAAAGCAGTCTAGATAGGCAACGCTAACTACAAAGGCACTCTTGTCGTTGAACAAGGTGCAACCGACCAAAAATAGCAAATAAGCCCTCGCAGCCATATACCACTACTGCTCACCGCACTGCTAATACTATACGTCAAGCAACCAACTAAACCTCACAGTGGTTGTCCGCATGACGTTAAACTCAGCACACACAACAACACGACTAACTCCAAGCAGATCAGCCAATATCCCAGCACTGTCATCCTTGTTAAATACATTCACGCTGAAGAATGCACCGATAATGGGGATATGCAACAGAGAAGCGACATCATTTAAAGTAATTGTCATCTCCCCAATTGGAAGAGGGAAGTTGTTGGTGTCACGATGTCACCTCTCTACGAATGCAAAAATGATCCCTTTGTCAATCATTTTATAGCTGCATTTTATCAGCGAAAATAATCCAGAGGTTTTAACCAGTTGCTCAACGTCTGGATTAAAGGTGCAAACACGATAAGGGGGTTGAATTGTGTTTGCCAAACTCGAATTCTTTTTGCTTTTTTTGATGAATGTTGATGTAAGTTACTTGTTGAATAAATAATCAGATTAAGCAGCGAATAATAACAACATAAGAACACAACAATTTATCCTGGTTCATCATTAACTTGGCTACATCTAGTCCCTTCATCCTAAAGGCTTTAATCCACTAAATCAAAACATTTGAATTACAACACCTGACCCTCCAAGCCAGTCTTCTCAACCAGCCTGACAACTCCAGACTTTTGAGGAATAACAACACCTTGACCCTACAAGTCAAGTCTTCTCAAACAGCCTAACAACCCCAGACTTTTGAGGAACGATAACAACACCTTGACCCTACAAGTCAAGTCTTCTCCTACCAATCTAACAACCCCAGATTGAAGAAGGAATCTACACCACTATCAGGTTAGATTACAAGGGTTTGGAACTTTGCAATATTGCTTCTGGAAAGCTGATTGTTGCACTGTTTCTCACTCTCGAAAAATCACTTAGAGAATATTTCTTTTGCACTCAAGTGTTTCTCTCTTTTGAACTCTCAGATGACTTTGAATTTGAAGCTTGAGTTCTGTGTTTTTCGATCTCTTTGAACTCTAAGATGAATCTAGATTTTATGCTTGAGTTCTTCTACTTTTAAATGCATATTGCTGCAGCCTGAAGCCTCCTTTTATAGCTGGAGTATGGGGTTTGTCCAAGCTTATTTTCGAGATAAATCTTGCTCAAATTTCCTTTGAAAAGTCTGTTGGTCAATCGTGTTTTACTTTAATTTTGAACCGTATCTTCTTGCTTCAGATTTCATTCGAATTTCCTTCAAGTCTTCAGTGATTTTTGAATCAAATCTCCTTAATACTTTGATCAGATTTCTATTAAAAATCAATCAAGTCTTCTTCGAATTTTAATTAAGTATCCATTGATTTGCATCATGATTTAAATTTGGACCATATGATATGTTAATCTGGACCAAGTCTGTACCATGTGATCTGATGTGTACCATTTGGTTTCCTGATCTGGACAATGTAACCTTCTGATTTGGACTATGTGATATTCTGATCTAGACTTGTGATCTTCTGATCTAAACCATGTGATCTGCTCTGGACCATGCTATCTTCTGATATGGACCAAGTCTAGACCAAGTCTTCTGTTCTGGAACATGTCTTTTGTTCTGAACAAGACTGGAACATGTCTTCTGTTCTGGACCAAGACTAGAACATGTCTTCTGTTTAGGACTGAGTTATCTTCTGAACTTTGTTTTCTTCTGGTCTGACCAAGTCTCCTTCTGGACAACATTACCTTCTAGTCTTACCAAGTCTTCTTCTGGACAATGTTTCCTTCTGATCTGGACCAAGTCTCCTTCTGGACATGTTTCCTTCTGTTATGGACCAAGTCTCCTTCTGGTAATGTCATTGTTTCTTCCCTCTTATGATATCCTCTGATGTTTGCCTTTGATGACATTCTCTAATTCTTGCTTCTGATGGGATCCTCTGGTGATATCATTTGATATCCTCTGGAGGTATCTTCTGGTATCCTCTAGAGGTATCTTCTGGTGACATCCGCTAGTATCCTCTAGATGTATCCTCTGGTGATATCTTCTGGCCGTATCTTCTGGTGACGTCATCCTCTGATGACATCTTCTGATTTGTATCTTCTAGAGGTATCTTCTGGTTGAATCTTCTAGAGGTATCTTCTGCAGACGTCATCCTCTGATGACATCCTCTGGTGTATCCTCTGGTGACGTCATCCTCTAATTTTTCACATCCTCGAATTTTTCATATCCTCTAATTTTTCATTCTTCTTCTAAGTCAAAATATGATTTTCATAAAATACTTTTGTTAACATCAAAACTTTAATTGAAAGAACCAACTTGGTTCCAACATGGATGTTCAATGACAGCTTCTTTTAGTTTTTTCCCATTGCTAAACACTCTCAAATCTCCGCGATCCTGAAATAAATTATACGAATAAATAAGTTATAAAAATATAAGTTAAATAATTAATAACTTATAAAATTACCACGCCATTCCATAGATTATTCGCGACATGATCAGCAAATGTCCTCAGGATTGACGTGTCAACGGGACCACCAGGATATCTGTCATCCTGCGGAGCTTCTTCCTGTGGAGGTTATTCCTATGGAGGATCAATATATTCAGCATCCTCTTGGGCAGCCGATTGTGCCTCTTCCTGTTGGGCCTGTTCAGCTTGTTGCTGCCTTATATGACGTTGTTCTCGCAGAGCACGATGCACCCGTGCCGAAGCGGTTGGTCTAACACGACGACCACCGTCCCTTGAAGTATTGTCATCAATTATCACATGACCCTCTCTATCAGTATGCATACTTCGCACCATTTCTGCATAACCAAATCATAATCAATATCATAAAATAAAAAACAGTTTAATAAGTCAAACGTGAAAAATTCAAAATTTCAGAACCATTAACCCATACGTGAACTCAGTTCACGCAAGTTTACCCGCACTCAGTTCACGTAAACTTGTGTGAATTGAGTTCACGTATGGGTTACTCAGTTCAAATAATGAATCTGAGTTCACGTACGTTTCTGGGTTTCTAAACCTAGACTTCACGTACGTGAACTCAGATTCATACATTCAAACATCAACATAACAAATCCAACGCTTACATCAACAAGACAAATTAAATTCATAAGACAAACAAGTACAAATGCAAGGTTTACTTGATTGATTGAAGATGATGATGAAGTTGTTGAAGATGATGAAATTGTTGATGAAATTGATGATGATGATCAAGTGTATTTTGGAATATTTGATATATGAATATTTATATATATATATATATATATATATATATATAAATATTTTTGAGATTGATTAAAATTATTGGACGAATGATAAATTAATTTAATTACGAGTAATTAAATATCAGTAGTTGAACAAGATTTTATCTGTCAACATAATTGCTACGGGAGTAGTTAGTTACTTGAGGGTCAAGTAAATTTATAATATTATATATGTGCATAGTAAGTGAGGAGCATGCCTATATATATGTTGAGTGTGAGAAGGAAACAAAATAGAAAATCAGAAACAACAGCAGTTTCCTTTCCTTCCTTCACCTGCCGCGTGACTTTCTTTTTCTTTCTTCTTCATTCTGTTTGTGTTGGTGGTAAGAAGAGCATCCTCAAAACTCAAATTACTTGGAAATCCAAGCCTCGAATCGAAGAGTGTCAAGAAGGAAAGTTATTCCTCTCAGCATTATGGTGCTAGAGAACCAACTTGGATAGCGACGACGCGAGTGGTAGTTTCGCCAATTTTAGTCGCGGTAACGTAAATGAGCAAGAAAACGTAACGAAGGTAAGGGACTCATTCCAACTTTCTAGATTGCATATAGAGCTGTAAATTCATGTTGATGGATGATTGTTATGTGATGTTATGTTCTGACCATGAATTGCCCTTCCATGTTGTTATGAATGAATAAACTGCATGTGGTTTCTGTTTTGTTGTTGTCCTGTTTTGTTACTGACTTGGTTGATGAGTAAAATGCATGTACTGAGATATGGTTGTACTGTTTTGTGGCTGTTGTTGAGGGTAATGTTCTTGCTGTTGTTGTTGACTTGTTCTTGAGTGGATGATGCTTTTGTTGTTGGGTTGTGGTGAAAGAAATCATTCATGTTGTGTTGTTGATATTATGGGTTTGGTGGTTCAAGAAGTGGTGTTTTTGTTATGGTGTTTTTGTTAGTTTTCAAAGAAAAGAGTTTAAAACTGTGTTGAAGTTTTCTAGAAAATCTCACTGTGTTCGAAGATGTATTAGGATACGGCACAAGCGTATTTGAATGCACTTCTGAAAAAAATTCAGTTTTATTCAAATTTTGAACTTCGTATTCGGATACGACACTCCGTATTCGAATACAAATACATGATTTTTGCTACTGACTTAGCATTTGTATTCGGCTACGACCCTGTCGTATTTGAATACAGAATTGCTGATTTTGCCACTGTTTTCGCATCTGTATTTGGCTACGACAACCTCGTATTTGAATACAGAATTGCTGATTTTGCCATTGTTTTTGCATTTGTATTCGGCTACGACAACCTCGTATTCGAATACAGAATTGCTGATTTTTGCCACTGTTTTTGCATCTGTATTCGGCTACAAGGTAGTATTCGAATACAGATTGGTTTTTTTTTCAAAAATTCTATTTTTAAACATTGATTTATATACTTAATGATTTGGGAAACATTTGGAAGGCACGTGATGAATTAAATGAAGTTCTTGATATTGTTTAAGGTGTATTTGGAAAACATTTGTAAGGCATGTGATGAATTCAATGAAATTATTGAGATTGTTGAGGTGGTGATGAAGTGTTGGGTTACATATTACATTTGCATAATGGTTTCAGTGAAGAGAAACATAGCATGCTCATGCATTGCATAGTCAGGTGGTGACCGCGATGGGCCACAGAGTCGATGCGGTGACTGTGATGGGCCATGAAGTTAAGTAGTAACCGCGATGGGTTATAGAGTAGTTCCGCGTGTATTAGACGGTCTATTCTATTTGGGTTCAGAGTAGTTCTGCGTGTATTAGACAGTTTATTCTATCTGGGCTACGGAGTGGTTCCGCATGTATTAGACGGTTCATTCTATTCGTGCGAGGATTTAACTTCTGTGTATTGAGCCTGTGAGAGGATAATACACGTAAATGTAGTAACCGTGATGGGTTGTAGAGTATTCCGCGTGTATTAGAAGGTCTATTCTATCTGGGTTTCAGAGTGGTTTCGCATGTATTAGACGGTCCATTCTATCCGGGCTACGGAATGGCCGCGTGTTCGTGGTGGTCCATTCTATCCATAAATCGTGCTGGTCCGTGAGAGACTGCACCTTGGTAATTCCAAGAGTTGTGTACATTGGCATATACATATTGCATTGGGATGTTGACATGTGAGTCATGATTTGATATGAGCTCATGAGTGGAAATCGAGGTGTGCTAGTATCTTGTGAATTCTAAGTGCCAAATGAGTTATTGTGATTACTTGATAAGTCATGTTATTATGAATCGATGTGTGCAAGTATCTTATGAATTCTAAAGTGCCCAATGAATTGTTGTGATTGTTGATTATATCTGTGCTTGCAACATGTTTTAAATGTTAAATTGGCTGTTTTGCAAAGATTTAGATGTTATATATTTTAATAAGTGAGCATACTTATTTATTACCATTGTCATAGCATTGGAACATGCCATGAATGCATTTGTTATCTTTGACATAACTGCTATGTGGTAATTGTTAATTTCGGTCGGTGACCCTTTACAATTATTGTGAAAAATTGGGTTTTGCCCTCACATGATACCCAAACTCGTACCGCCGCCGGTTACACTAACGACGGAGACGTCGTTAGTTTTCCTTGATCTTCACTTACGGAGTATTTGTGGACGACGCAGAGGGACCGACAGTTGGGGTGAAGACGAGACTTGTAGAGAATGCGGTGGAAACCCTTGCTACTGTAGTTTTAGTGCATGATCATATCAGACTAGTCATTTTGTATAGACCTAGTGTTGATGGCTATAATTATTTATTTTGGGACGATTGTATCTTTTGCGCACTCTGATAGTGTTTTGGTGGGTCCAGGATACAGTTTTTGATGTATATTATTTTGGTATATTTTGAAGACCAATTTTTCAAAACTATCTTACTTGGATATAACCATGATATAATTATTTAATTACTTTTGTCATTTGGATTACGACGTATTATTTTATTAAATAATTTAATTTTTAATTTTTTTTATTGTTTTGAATTAAGTTGAAATTCTTTTATCTGTTTTGGAGGAAAAAAATGCATTCGCACTGTTTAAAACTTGGGGTGTTACAAAGAACAAAGGGTTTAACTTAGGAGATGATGAATATGGAGAATATATGGTTTTGAGGAAGAAGATAGATGATGAATATAGAAAAGGAAGTGGGTTAATGTTTAGGAATAAGGAATAGTATTATAGAAATTTTGATTTTTAAATTTTTTAATAGATGTGGGAAGCAATTTGGAGGATGTAGGTAACAAAAGTGAATATCTATAGGTCTTGCTATTTAAAATAATGGATTATAAGACTATTTTTATATATATAAGAAAAGGTATTGGAGTTGGTGTTGCTATCACCTTTGTTGTCAAATTACTTATCAAGATTTTTTTTTTTGACAAAAAGAAAAAGAAGACGTTGATTGTTGAAAATAAACTCTTTGAATGACTAAAATTATATATTAATTATGCAAACCTTTAAATTATTTAACTAAATTAAATTAATCCTTTAAATTATTTTGCTTTTTGATAGATCATTTAAGTCATATTAAATATATACATAATTACCCTTTTTTTATGCATTTCATTACGAAATATACCAACTATAGCAATGGTGTACATGTTATGTAAATTAAAACAAAAGAGAAATTTAAAGAACTAATTTAATACAATGAAATAATTCAAAGAGAAGCAGCATCATGTATTTTGTCTATTAATTATAATAAAATTTAAAAATCTAATAACTAAGAAATACGGATGTAATTTTTACAGAAATCTTAAAAAAATAAAATAAGATATATATAATTAGACAGCGTGAGTGCAGACAGACAGTCCATTTTGGTTTGAACTGTGAAACTGAAGAGTCGAGCGAGCAATTAAAGACAAATATGCTTACACAAACTTACGTGATGTACCCTAAAATGATTCATAATCCACATTATATGTATGTAAGCAGACAGCGACACAGACAGTGGGACATTTCAAGAACAAACAAAACTTCCAATCCTTTATCACTTATGTGCCGTTGTGCACACTTCACTCTAACCCTCTACATTCATTTATTCAGTTTAATGGTCAAACTAAACTTTCAACGGTTTCACACCTATAACATAAACCGTTGTTTTATATCGAGAGTTACAATCATGAGTTGTTTTACATAAATAATTATTTATGTAAAATTAATTTATATTTATAGGCTGTATATGAGTTTTTCGCTTTGTTATTTGCCAATATATTTACTTAAAAAAATACTTTTATAATGTTAAAATAATTTTTAAAACTATATTTTGGTAACTTCATAAAATGTTGTTATTAAATTTATGCAAACATATTTTATAACTGAATTTCTTTTTGGAAACAATACGACTGTGAGTTTTAAACTTTTGGTTATTTATTTATTTTTTGAAACGGCTATTTAAGCTTTTGTTTATAAATTCCTCTTATATATTTTTTTTACATATATATCCTTTTTACTTCACTTTAAATATATATCTTATTTGACTATACAAACAAGTATATTATAAAACAAAATTTAATTTATATCGTTAGTATAAATAGTTTTATATTGATAGTGAAAAATAATTATCAAATAATTTAGTGGTGAAATTCACGTAGAGATTTGTCATTGATATGAAATCTAATTTGAAATTGAAACAAATTCATATTCTTGTTAAGATATTTTCATGATTCACCTTTATTATAACGTTAATAAAACGGCTCTCTAGAGTATATCATATCAACTAATTATGTTATTTTATTTTTAAAAATGCTAAAAAATAATGTATTTTTTAATGTAATATTCAGAATAAAAAGTTTCACTAGTCAAATGCATAATATTCTCGCGTGAAATTCATGTGGAGATTTGTCATTGAAACGAAATCTAACTTGAAATTGAAACAAATTCATATTCTTACTAAAATATTTTCATAATTCACATTTATTATAACGTTAATGAAACGACTCTCTAGAATGTGCCAAATCAACTAATCATGTTATTTTATTTTTAAAAATACTGGAAAAAAATATAATATACAGACTAAAAAGTTTCACTAGTCAAATGTATAATAATATTTACCTGCAACAAATTCCCACCTGGTAATGCCAGGAATACATAATTAATTATGATCATTTTGATATTCATATACTATTAGTAATTTAATACTATAAGATTCATAAAATAATAGTAGCCGCAAAATATTTGAGGTGGCGAAGCGCGAGTTTCAACGTGGTATCTCTTTCTAGTAAGAGGATCATGCTTTTTGTTGTGATGCCACAGCTTCCACCTACTTGGCAAATCTTCATGATGGTAACTTAGAGTGGTAGAGAAAGTTTTTGTTTGAATGTTGTTTGATATTACAAAGACTACCCTTTACCCCTACCCCACATTATATGTAACCTTCATTTTGTCACTATGTGGAAACTGAAAACTGCTTTTTTATATATAAACAAGCATGTTGTTTGCTGCTTGCTATAACATCATGTCCTTTGCTCTCAAACTTTTCCATCACTTCAAGGTTTTCCCTTCTCTTCAAACGGTATGCTTTCTTTCTCTCTATATCTCTATTCTTTAGTTTTCTATGTCATCTTCTTAATTAGACTTGTTAATGTTGGAATTCATGTAAATTGTCTTAAACATGGCTTGGTTATCTTTATTTTCTTCATATTTGAATGTTTGATTGTGTGGAGTACGACTCATAGTTTACTGATACGTGGACAGGTCGCTCGGGATATTTAAGCACCAGCTATAATTTGTAACCATAAGCTTGAAGGTCCTGCAATCGTTCTGCAGTTGGAGAGGTACGCACAATTTTCCAAACTTTGTGATCAAATTTTGTGTGTTGTTTGTTTGCTTTTTTCGTCAAATCTAGTGTGTTTTTTGCTTGTGTTTTTCATATCTATTTTCTTTTGAATCGGAGTCGTTGTTCTAACAAATCGAGAGAAACTAGACTTGACCCTTTTGATTTTGATTTACTTTGAATTGTTTTGTTTGCTTCTTTGTTTCCTATGATAATCTGATTGAGTTATAACCTTGTGAGGGTCCAAGTTTCAATTTTTGCAATACCCTTTGTGCTTTCACTGGATTTTTTTAAGAACATTGCCAACTTTCACTGGACTATTTATTTCCATGAATTTCTTTTTGTTCTAATTAAACAGCATATACGTCATATATTTTTGTTCACTGATTTGATGTTATAGTCTTAAAAAGGGCCTTTTTTATGTTTTGTTTTTCTTAGTCTTTAAGGTAAGCATATGAATTGACACTAATGATACAAAAATATATGCTGAACATTGAGTGCATCTTAATTTGTGTTTGAAGGTTTATGCCTGATATGGAGAAAAATGGGAATATCTTGATGAATAAATATGAGTTTGGCAAACTATTAGGCCAAGGAAACTTTGCAAAGGTTTATCATGCAAGGAACCTGATAACTGATGACAATGTTGCTATTAAGGTTATTGAGAAGGCGAAAGTCCGAAAAATTGGAATGGAGCTTCAAATGAAGCGAGAGATCTCTATCATGAGACTGATCAAACACCCGAATGTTTTGCGGCTTTATGAGGTTTTGGCCACCAAAACCAAGATCTACTTCATCATAGAATACGCCAAAGGGGGCGAGCTTTTCGCCAAGATAGTGAAAGGTAGACTTTCTGAGGACACTGCTAGGAAGTACTTCCAACAGTTGATGAGTGCTCTTGAATTTTGCCACAGAAAGGGCGTTTATCATCGGGATTTGAAGCCTGAAAACTTGCTGTTGGATGAAAACGGAGACCTTAAAGTTGCAGACTTTGGATTGAGTACACTTGTGGAATCTCATAGCCGAAACAGCATGCTGCAGACTGTTTGTGGAACTCCGGCGTATGTAGCTCCCGAGGTTGTACGTAGAAGGGGTTATAACGGAGCAAAAGCTGATGTTTGGTCATGTGGAGTGATCTTATATGCTCTTTTGACAGGTCACTTACCTTTCTATGATATGAATCTAATGTCATTGTATAAGAAAATAGGCAGGGGAGAATATGAATGTCCAAGCTGGTTTCCGGTCGAACTGCGGAGACTATTAGCTCGAATTCTTGATCCTAATCCATTTACTAGGATATCTACTGCCAAAATTTCGGAAAATACATGGTTCCGAAGAGGATTGGATACCAAATCTTTTCAAGTGAAAAGAGAGGTTACAAATGTGGCAGCAGTTGTTGATTCTGATAATGCTGTTATTGGCTTGTATGAAAATGGAAGTGATTCTGTTGAGGCAAATCAAGAAGCATTGGTTCTTCAACCAACATATCTTAATGCTTTTCATATACTTTCTCTGTCTGCTGGACTTGATTTGTCTGTCCTTTTTCCAAGTACTGATGAAAGGGAAGATATCATATTTACATCCATGAGTTCGGCTGTGTCTATCATATTTGCAATAGAAGACATTGCTCACATTTTGAGGATGAAGATAATTGAGAAGAATGGAGGGTTGATGAAATTTGAGAGGTCTAAGGAACATCGAAAAGGGCCGCTTGCCATTACTGCTGAAATATTCGAGTTCGCCCCGTCTTTCTATCTGGTCGAGATAAAGAAGTCCTGTGGCGATGCATTGGAATATCAGGAGATATTGAAGGAACATATCAAACCAGGTCTCAAAGATATTGTCTGGATTTGGCAAGGTGAGCTGAACAACGGTAGCATCAAGGTGGCAATGTCTAGTATTTAAAAGATTCATTGATTTCGGATTTCGAATTACTTGCTTCAGTGAAAAACTTATTATGATGATTGAATTGTTGATGATTATACCAAATATTTGAATAAATTTTTTGTTCCTGTAATATACATTTTCTTTGGTTTTAGTCCCTGAAAAAATCCTACTAGTTTTAACGATTATAAGAGGCAACCAGGATTCGAATTAATGGAAAACTGTTGCCTGAAAACCCCTTTTACTCAATAGGTTTTCACATAATCATAAATGCTTGTATTTTGCAAATATTTCAACCCTTGAATTTTCATCAATAGCTGTCCACTCCATATTTTTTCTGTAAAGCTTATAGGGTATACTGTATGGATTGCAATTTGCAATCCCTCTTTTCAAGTTAGAGTGTAAGCTGTTAGAGCTTGGAGCTCTATAATATCTTGTTTGAAACCAAAGCATTTTGAGGTTCTAGTCTAGTTATTCATTCATGTAGTTTACTAAGTAGAAGCTCAATGCTCTTAATAGAATAAAGTTTGTCCCCAACTTGCAGCCATGCTTAAGAGCAAGTGGCAAAAGGAAATTAGTAGAAACTAGAAATTGTTTTTTACATTTTACTGTTTTAGTGATGTAGTTCATTATTGTGTTTCTTTTTATAGATGATGGTATTGATGGTATTGATAATATTTTAATGAACTCAGTTCAAGTTTTGTGCAGTTTTGAATTGATAAGTTTTAGGCATCTCCCAAAAATTGCATGCAGATTTGTCAAGCGATTTTTCCAAATAAACGCCATTTTCTTTAACGCAGGCGAAGATATACAAGTGCTTCAACTTTCTAAGGCATCTTTTGTTCATACCATTAATTAATTAATTAGCTATTTTTGGGGAAATTGCATTTACTTTATGCACTTACCTCCTCTAAAAAAATTGTGCATAACATTTTTTTGATCACATTTTCAATTCTATTTGTCGTTTATCAAAAAGACATTAGAATATATACTTCGTTGTGACACTAAGAACATAATCATACTTTTCAAAATTGCAAATATTAAATATATGGTCGTACATTTACAAATTAAAACGAAAATCCTAATTGTGTCATATAATAAATGACAGAAATAGATGTTAGTGTGACAAAAAAATTGTTTGATGCAACTTTTTTAATAAGTATAAGGAAGGCGAATACATTTTCAAAACCAGAGAGATTGTTACTGTCATTTGAACAGAACGCAGAACTCGAGGAAGGTTAATATAGTTTCTCTTTAAGTTTTTGTTTTTATCATTCTGCCGCACAATCTATTTTAGGCCATGAAAAATTTTCATCCACCAAATCATCTAAATAATTGAAATTTCTATTTAACATGTTCTTCTAATTGAATGCATTCCTATAGTGATTCGAAATATATCCTATTCCATAAATAAAAAGATATTGAAGCATTGTATTTGTGCATGAAATTCTATTGGCAAAAGCAAGCAAGATAAATCAACATTGCAAACATAATTTACAAAATATTACACGAGGTGTAATGAGGATATTTTATATTTACATATAAATTTTTCATAAATTCTACCCAAACTTAAGTATCTGAATTTCTTCAGCTCCATCTTAAAAGAAATGGAAACATAGCCTTAAAATCACCGCTGGTTATTTAGCACACCTACCTAGTTAGCTATCTAGTTTCATTCTTAGTTATTTTTGTTTTTGGTGTCCAAAGCAATATAGTTTTTCATACTTGTAAACCAAGAGATGCATCCAAAGTTGTGTTTGCCTCCATTTGAACACAAAGTGCTTCTTTGACCCTTGTTGACTCCTTCTTATAAATGTATCTACTTGAAACAAAAAGAAACACCAACAAATTGATACCTGACATGATCAACAGAAATCCATAATAGTAATCCAAGTGAGAGTCATTCAAGTTATCAGCTATCCAACTCTTTCTCTCACCCCTTCCTGTTATCTTATCAGTCATTGTTACCAAAAAGCTGTTCAAGAAATTCCCAACACCAATTCCACTTGTGAAGAAAGTTGTTCCAAGACTCTGCATGTCTTCAGGGGATTGATCGTAGAAGAATTCCAACAATCCAATGGCGTTGAAAACATCGGCTATACCAATAAGAACGTATTGCGGTAACAGCCAAAATATACTCATAGGGACAACATCTTTAGGACCAAGTATGTGATTCTCTTTGATCACATGCATTCTTCTAACTTCAACTGCATAAGCAATTGCAATGGCTATGATCTGGATTGAAAATCCAATTCCAAGTCTTTGAAGCAATGTGATTCCTCTGGGATGGCCGGTTTTCTGGCGCATGAACGGTACGAAAAACCGGTCATACATTGGGACTGAGAGCAACATTGAGAGAGTCACAAAGCTACCAAGAGAAGCTGCCGGGATTTTGAAATCAGGACCAAGGTTTCTGTCTAAGGTGGTGCCTTGTTTCACAAAAAGAGTGTTGATTTGTGCCCAAATAGTGCTTGGAATCAATGTTACTAGCCATATTAGGAGCATACCAAAGATAAGCTTTGCTCCTTCCACTTGGTTTACTGTCATTGGTACTCTTGAGGAACCAGTTGTAGGATCTTCTTTTATTGCAGCCTTGTCCAAAAACCTGATTTGCATTCACTCCAACAATGGTTAACTCATTTTTTCAATAACTTCTAGCTAACAAAATTGATGTAAGAATTTAATTAATTTATAATTACTGATAAGTGGGCTGATCCAAATGTATGTTGGGTTGCGACTTGGGGGTGAAGCCCCTGGCTACGGTTCAAGTGTAATGTTGTAATCTAGACCATAATATATAAATACAAGTTGTATTATGTAAACCCTAATTTTAAATTATAATAGAAAAATATTGCAACTGTTCTACTGTTCTACAGTCAGAGATATTGGCACAATTGGCCAAATTCCGTTATCAAACATCATCGTGTGTTCATTGTTTACATATTTCATTTCATATCTTTAATCTTTAGTATCGGGATTGCTGGTCTAACAAATATTAATTGTGTAGTAGTGGAATGTCCTAAATTCCAATGTTGTTCTGGTAATGGATTCATCCTATGGCTATCCTATGTGTGTATCTATGCACATAGAATAATGCACATTTGGACAGTGGACTATTCCATGTTTTGCATGCAATTAGTTTTATGATTGGTGACAAAGTAGTGGTGGTTGGCTGTAATAATTCACTACAGTGATGGATTGGTGGACACAACTGTGACAAATATGGAAATACAACTTGGCCAAAAGATAGTGACTAATCATTAAAGTGAGCCTCATAGCATTACATGTAGACCTTAGACTGTGACATGGAAGGAACAACTTGTATCCTCTCTGATGCAGCTACACATGTGTAGTGGCTGCAAAGCCATTACATCAAAGAAATTCAACAAGACTAGTAACTTGGTGGGCCTCAAAAATCACATGTCTTCTATATTTTTAGGAGTTATCGGACACTAAATATAAACATATTTCAATGCGGTCGGCGTTTTGCTCCGCTACAGTAAATTAGACTCTTCCACTAAATTCAACTAATTTTGTTAAGCAAATAGATAAAATTGTACTCCTAAACTTAAGTTGGTCGACTGTGTGTGGGCCAAGACATTAAAAAATGGGGAGCACGAAATCTTTAGGACCATAATGGGCCATTTTCTAGATTCTCTATCACAATGATGAGTCTAATAAAGATGGAAAATGCCTTTTTCTCTACCAAATTTGATGGTTTCAAATTTTACCATATACTACCCCACAAGACCACTTAGCAGAATGCAAAATGCAAACCATAATTTTAAACTGTGATTGCAGCTGCACTATGAACTTCTACATTTCAATAAAATATTGACATATGCAACCAATGTAGCTGCAATTATAATTGTAGACCACAATTTTAAATCGTATTGTAAACATATCAAGCTCCAAAAAATGGAAGTATCATCATATTCCAAATGAAAGAAATAGAAAATGAACAAAAAAAAAGACTTTTGTTAACCAAAAAATGGAAGTATCTTATAATTAACATACCTCAAAGTTGGAGTGTGATAGACTTGCCTTTTTCCCCTACTAACATAATGTTCCATCTCATACTCATGCAGATCTGAAGGGTTACTAGGAAGCCGAAGTTTTCTATTCTTGAAAGCAGCAATAGGGACACGAATTATGTCCCTAGCAGGACTATTAGATGTCCTAACTTTATGTCGATAAATTGGTGTCCCAATATAGAAAATGACTAATGACAATAATAAACCAGCAGTAGGAATTCCATATCCAAGTCCCCATCCTAAATTCTCTTGAATGTAAACAAGTCCTAAAGTTGCAATTAAGGCCCCTAAAAATGAAGTAAACATCCACCAATTAAAGAATGAAGCCTTTAACTCTTTCTCATGTGGATTAAAATCATCAAATTGGTCAGCACCAAAAGTTGATATGTTTGGTTTTGTTCCACCTGCCCCAATTGCCATTATGTACAGTGCTGTGTAGAAAAATGCAATTTGTGATGTTGAAGCCTTTTTACAAACACCATCTGTGCATGTTGGCTTCAAACTCTTGAGAGATACAGCTACAGTAAGAAGTGTCATTCCCTGTCACGTGTAGAAGAATTTGTGCATGAATATATAATTAATCAATCAATTAATCAATCAATTAATGCATAGCCACATAGTTTTACTTCTAATTAATTAATGCATACTAGCTAGTAGTAGTAACATCCCTGTGCCACAAAATTGAGGTAATTTAAATTTGTCATGGGGCATACGTAACAGTGTAAAGAATCATTAATTTTTGTTTAAATCAATTCAAGGTGGGGGCTATAACTTAATTGTTGGGCTACATATCATAAATATGTTGATTTGGACTATTTATGAATGTTGACACATGACATATATAGTAGTGTATTTCATTAGTGGACTTGTTTGTTCCAATGACTTTTGTGTATTAAAATAATATTGTGGAATTAGTAATTCATGTTTTGTCTATGGTCCAAATTATCATTTTAAATTGTAATCCACTACTATAATTACGGCTATAATGTTGCAGGTTTTGAAATATCATCGCATTTTAATTTAAGTCGCATTAGTTTATCGCAATATAAAGATTTACAACATTAAAATTATAGTCCAAATTAACAAATGGTGTCCTCTACTTGAAAAATTAACATGATAGTTATTTTAAATTATAAAGGTTTGCAGCACTAATGCATATTTTTGAGTTTATAAATGGATTAATGTTAGCTTACCAAGACATAAATGAGAGATGAGAGAGTGAAAGTCCAGAAACGACCTAAGTAAGAATCTGCTATGTAAGCACCAAGAATTGGTGTTATCCAAACAGATCCTGACCAAGTATTCACATTCCTCACAGATGAAACTGTATCTTCATGAAGTTGTGTTGTGAGGTAATTCACTAAGTTCGATGCAACTCCATAGAAGGCCATTCTTTCAAATGCTTCATAGCCTAAACATCATTAATTAACATTTCTTCATAATCAATGTAAGGACTTGTATTTTGTAACAAAGTTAGAAATTAAATTAATTAAGCTCATTTTTAAATTAATTAGCAATATATTTGTGCTTACCAACAAGAAAAGCACAAGCCTTCCATTTTCCAGTTTTTGATGGAACAGCAGGCTTGCCATGGAAATCAATAGTGCTATCTTGGGTATAATCTTCTTTGATTTCCATTAGAGAGATATATTATATATATAACACGAAAAAAGGAAAAATAAGTGCTAGCTAGCTAGCTAGTGATATATGAAAGGAAGCAATTAATTGAGATGTAGAGATCAATGCTAGTAGTAGCTAGCTATATATAAAGAGTAAAAGTTCACTTATTGTCACAATATGTAAATAAGTTAAGACTTAATTAAGAACATCTACATCTATGATTGGAATTAATTAGAGGTTTCTTAACTATAAACAATAAATGAATATTAATATGAGATATTAATTTTTAAGTTAAGTAACTTGATGATCAAATCTACCATTCGAGTAAAAATTTAGTGAGTATTTAAGTTGTTATTTGTGGACTCCACTTAAACAAATAAAGTGAGTTCGTTAAAATTCTACCATTAATTAAAGATGCTCTCTAATGATTTTTGGTTCTAGATTCTCTTTCATTGAGATAGCCACACATTCAAGCAATTAAGTTATCTCAGTCGACCTTTTGTAATTAGATGACTCATATTTTGATTTTCCAAAATAAAAGGTGGATCATTTGATCGTATTAAACGTCAAATATATTTTTAATTTTTAAAGTATTTCACTCCTTTGAAATGAATCACTCCTCTAAGTCTCGGTGTCCTCCCCTCCATTGGGTATAAACACTTGTCTTCTTCTTTTCTTTTATACATAATATGATAGATTTACGGTCAAATTAATTTCGATTCATTGAAAACTTAATCAATAATTTTTGAGTCGTCAACATTACGGACTCAAAGATATGGGTATTCTAAACACTTTAATTATATCACATTTGTAGACATTTTGCAGTTTTATACTAACTAAATATTGTGAATTTGTTCGTGGATTCGTCATTTTTATTTTTAACTTTAAATTTGATCTGATCATATATTATATGAATTTAAATAAATGAATGAATATCGTTTTTGTTTATAAGAAAACAAGCTAAATAAAAAAAATATGTTTTTTCTTTAAGCATGAGAAAATATTATTACACAATAATAATATTTAAAATTATTATCCCACTTCAACTATAATTTATATATTTGTTTATCTTGAATAACAATAATTTTTAATGTTAATATTGTTATACTTAATTTATCATTTATAATTGAGACAAAACAAAATTTTATAATTTTTGGTGTATAGTTCTCGTACAAGTTGTAAAATTTTTTTTATATAAATACAAAAGTATTTGAATCTTAAAAAAAAAAGTCTAGACCATTATTAGCATTGAGTCTTGGGTGACTTCTTACAAGTTTGTCATTTGTGAAAAAGAGAGTTGTTGATTGAGTAGTGTATTTAGGTGTTTAAAAACTATTTTTAATATCGATTTCTAAGTAATTTAAGATTTTTTTGGGTTAAATGCTCTCTCAACCATCGGGTGTTACAAAGATTCTGGTATATTTTATTTTTGAATGACATTAATGCTCTGACCTCAAGTTCGTATCACTATATTTATAAAATATTGTCTGTTTTGAATCTCTTATTTAAAAACTCACAATTTTGTCCTTTGTAGAAATAAATTTTTGTGGATTAAAGAAAGTAAATATTTAAAAACTACCTTAAATATTTGATTCTCAAATAAATGACAACTTTTTTAGTGTAAAAGATTTTAGAAAATGTGAAGAAAATAAAAAACTACTAGTAGTATTGAAGGTAGATAATAACCTATTTTCCTATGCATATGAACATTTCGTACTTCATTTACAATAACTACGGAGCATAATGACTAGGGATGGAAGATGGAAAATCTGAAACCCCAAATTAAGCCACATTTTCATAAACATTTGGTAGCTTAACTTCCACAAATTAAATATGAGGCTAAGCATAAATAAAGAATAAATGAGCATATTCTGAATAACAATTTCTTAACGAATAACGAGCAAAGGACTTATAAATTTGGGTGGCCTCTCATATCCATCGACCCTGGGGTTCCTCAGATATTGGGTATCAATTTGCACCGACCCATTATCTCTAGTCACTACCATATCACAAAACTCCGATGATATCATCTTTCATCATGGTGATTTTACATTTTTATATATTTAATTATTTAGTCATTTCATCTCCAATTTTTATCATGTACACTCTGAATTTCTTTATATATATTTAACATTTTATTTTATTTTTTATTTTTTTTTATCACATCATCATCTGACATATCATATATATTATATCATTTTATTTTTTTTATTTATCTCTCAAGGTGTATAGATTTTATGTGATGTACACTAAATATATTTTTCAATTTTTATAAACGCTAACTTTGTGTAAGAAAATCAACTTAAAACGCTAGCTTTTAATGTCAGTTTAGTATTGTTTCATCAATGCACATCCTATGGTGACATGGGATGATATAGAGAATAATTAAATAATATGTATAATGGAGAAATTATAATATTGTTATTTGACTATTTTTATGTAACAGAGTTTTCATTTTGACGTACCAAAACAATTTTCATTTTGTGATTGAGAGGATCACCTGGATTTAGTTGTCAGCTACCTTTGATGCGCAGAAAAGATAAAATAAGATTAACAAATTTGAATAAATACAATAGTGATATAATAAATATTATTATAATATATATTTTGAATGAATCTCATCACGACATAATATAGAAATATATTATATTTAAATAATAAAGTTATTAATATAAATAATTACAAATTATTTTTTCAGATTGACTTATTTATTCTTAAATATTATAAATTAATAAAAATACTAAAAAAATTAAATAAGTAATAAAATACTTTTATATTTAAAAATATCCATCGACACTATTAAATAATTTTTTTTATATTTTTTATTTAAAAATTGAGTAATCAAATAATTTTATTTTATTTGTTAGATAATATAAATAAAGATATAATATAATATTATATGTAAATGACAAAACTACCGGGATAAAAAAATTATATTTATTTTAAAATTTCCATTAATTTTCATATTTTTATAATTTTGAATAGTAATTTATTAAATTATATAAAAAAGACATTACCCTTATGTTAACAACATAAATATTTTTTAAATTAACTATTAATATTTATTTTTAAGTTTAATATCAAATTCTATTATTTTTATATTTATATTTTAATTTTATATTTTAAATTATATTTTAGAATGGTAATTGAATAGATTATTGTTCTTATCATATTTGATTTCTAACTCAACTCATATTCAAAATAAAATTTTTAATTAGAGAGACATGATATAATAATATTTTAAATTAATTAATCATATCATATTAATTCATCAAATATTAAGACAAAATATAACAACTTGTTTATATTTTATCTCTTATCTTATATATCAAACAAATCCTTAAAATACAGGGTGTGTGAGTGTTGTAACTTGTAAAACAAAAGTAACCTCTATTAATTGTAAGAAGAACTTGGTTTCTATTAATTGTAATAAGAACTTAATCACCTATATGTAACCTCTACTATAATTTTACACTTTTTATCAGAAAATTGTAATAAGTTGCTAACTCATTTTCTGTGTGGAGTAATTACTAACTAAAGATATATTATTCTTATAAAATTAAGATGTTGTCATTTTTGAGTTATCTGAATTAGCTTGTTAATACGTTGGTAAAATTACATTTTAGTCTTTATGTTATTTAGTTGTAATATTTTGGTTTTTTATTGTTTATTTTTGTCCTAAATTAGTCCTTCATATTTTAAAACATTTACGAAGTGATCCTTTATTTATATATGTTTGGTTTAAATGTATTTTTTGTTACTCTATTTTGTAAAAAATTAATTTGTAGTCTTTTAATTTCTAAAACCGATTTTTTTCCTTCTATTAACTAATTTTTGAAATTTTTTTGGCTCTCACCATGTTTCAAGATGCAGCACTCTCATTAATGATGTGACATTTAATTGTTGTTATTAATTTTATTTATATATTAAAATATTTAAAATTTATTTTTTTGATTACCTTGTTTTATAATTTAAAATTTTAAAATATTTAGATAAACTATTTAATTTTTTTAATATTTAAAAATATAAATAAAATTAATTACAACAATAATAATATAGAAATCATTTTATCTAAATCACAAATGTTATTTAAGTGTTATGTACTTAATTAAGGGTGGGACCAAAAAATCCCAAGCATTTTAAGAGACCAAAAAATTAGTTTTAAAAATAAAGGATTAAAAATTCATTTTTGACAAAGCATACGGTCAAGAATGCATTTCAGCTATTTAAAAAAAAAAAATGGTGATATATTTTTTAATAAGCTAAATAGCACCCGTAGTATCTTAATTTAATTTCAGTTAACGTTTTAGTCATTTATCTTCTTTTTTTTCCTGATTTGGTCATTTATTTTAAATTTAAGTGACAATTTGATCTTTTATGTTTTAAAATGTCAACAATATTATTTTTTTTTACAAAAATTCATCAAAATTTTCAACCAAAATCCATAAAATTAATTATATTTTTTCATATAATACAAATTTTATCAGATTCGTAACTCAAATATTCAAATAAACTCATATTTTCATTCTTTATTTCACTTAAAATTAAAATAAATGACTAAATCAGAAAGAAAGAAAAAAATGAAGGACTAAAACGTTAACTGAAATTAAGTTAAGAGACCACGAGTGCTATTTAGCCTTCATCATCGCTTTCATCATGACCTTCATCATGCACATAACAACATAGAAAAAATAAAAACTCTAAAACTAAATTCACAAATAAAATAAAAAAGTAACTCAAGAACAAAATCATCAAACTCGTCGCCGCTAGAATGTTACCTCCCAAAGGGACTCATTTCATCGTTAATTTTTAAGAATTTCAAATCCTTATATTATTACAAAGGGAATGTTAATAAGTGCCTCAAAGACACTTGTTAATAAATTAAGTATACAATTTTTAAATTGACAGTGCATTAAAAATTGTGTTTTTAATTTTTCAAGATTTAAAATTTGTTTTTTACTATATAAAATTTCTAATTTTGGATTCATAACAAACACTTGTTAGCAAAACCCTTCTTACAATTATGTAATCTATTTTGTTTTCAACTGGGAAGTATCAACGATTTGTGGTGGAATTGAGTGAACATATTCCGATTTTGTTGAAAAAAGAAAAAGACGAATTTGTGAGGTTTTGATAGATGGATTAACAACGTTTGTTAAATCATATTAGTCGATCATGAGTTTTGTTGGAAAATCCCAAATTGTTTAAGTTGAGAATACACTTTTTTCTATAGCAACAATAACCTAATGATCGCAGCAAAGCGTTGTTTGCACGTTTGATTTGTGTATTTTAATGTTTGATTTGGTTCTTGATGAGTTTGGTTGATTTAAGGTTTTTATTTTATTTTGAGGATTTTAATTTTTTATTAGATATTTTATGGGTTTTAGGATGAAGATAAATATATTAATTTTTATTTTAAAATAATTCTTAAAAAAAATTGTTACAAATAATGAATTTAACCAACTTTCCTCATTACTGTTTTTTCTGTGAATATACTCTCTTTCGTTACTTGTTCCTCGTATACTGCAGGTCTGAATCTTTAATTTTAATTTTCTCCTAAATGTGGTCACCTTGTTCAGTGTTAACTCAATGCAGTTGCACGAAGTAGTACTGACATCAATTGTGATTTTCTCTTTTGAAAGCAACACCAATTGTAATTTGGGTAGAAGAGATTAATTTTCCACAATTTAATAAATGGTTATTCAAATGTCGGTGGAAGGACGAGTGTTCTTACTCACTGTCACATTGATTATATTATTTTTGCGTCTTACAATAAAATGAAGTATATCATTTGTGCAATGTAACTTATTTTAATAATTGAAGTATATCATGTACTACTTCGTCTTTAAATATAAGATATTGTTGATAATTTTCTTTGTCTCTTTTTATAAAACCTCATTTGATTTTCAATTATATTAATTATTTTTTTCACTAACATATCCCTAATTAATTTGCATATTTTTCTATAATCAACAATAAATATTATAATAGAGACATTAATTAATTCTTTTTCTTCAAGAATCAAGAGTAAATTTATAAAATCAATATCAATTCTTAATAAATTTAACAATACATCCAATTTTGTTACATATCTTGTAGTAGGAACCACCAAGATTGGAGGAGATTGTCTTTAGGATTAATTTTGCTATTTATGACTTTGATGTACCAAATAATGTTATCAACGACTCATCATCACATGGTGGAGAAATTAACTTGATTTGGGAGAGCAAAGTTGCTGATGCATATTTAAGGGCCAAAAATAACTTATTGACGTTTGCTATAAACAAGTTGTTGCATAGCATGAAGGGCAATTAATTACCTCAATGACATATAAACCCTCACCAAGTCCAACCCGTATAGGACAGCTATATAATATGGTCCATATATAACCTATGTAATGTTGGTGTCCTAGAAATTTGACACGAAGAAATAGACTATTGCAATGTGATTATAAAAGTACAAGATAAAACTTTTGACACACCCCAAAATTTGGTCCCGACTTTTAAATTGCCTGAGAAATCATCTACAACATTCTGACATCTAGTACTCATGAATGATTCCCCTAAGAAAGCACACATGTTAATGGTTTTTGTATTGCATTTCTTGAAAATGATTCAGACAAGCAACAGTCTCCTTCAATAACCGGGTTATTGGTTGTATATAATTAGATAAAAAATTAGTTATAATTTTGGTCTATTGTTTTCTATCAATTTACAAAAATTGAATTTTTATTTTATTTTAAAAATTTGACAATTTTAATTATTCGTTGTAATAGTTGTTAGTGATATATTTTAAATATTGTGAAATATAATGATGTTGAATGATCAATACTCATGAAATTAAAATAAAATTATCTAAAAAAATTTGTTTCAACCTCGAAAATTATTTTTTAATTTAATTAAGGACATATAAATAATTAATATATATTTTATATCATGAGTTTGTATGTTATGTTATTTATAATATATCACATCATAATTTTTTAGTTCAAAAATTTAAGGGAATGACCGAAACTATCGGATTTTAAAATAAAGAAACAATTTCTATAAATTGATGAAAATATATGATCAAAACTACAATTAAATATTAAATAAATTAAATTATTGCAATTTTTTATTTCATAAATTGAATATTCAATGGAAGTAATTGTCTAAATCTTTAATTCAACTATGTTTGATTTAGCGAAAAGGACTGATACTTACAAGATGGGTGATCAACATTAGTTTAAATATCAAGAAAAAGAAATATCGACATTTAATATATATTTAATGTTCAATCACATGAACGACAAAACTTCAAAAATTCTAACATTGTATTTTTACAACTAAAGAGTACTAATTAAGTTGAAATAAACATAATATTAAAGTGTTTTTATATATTATTATTGTGACTTTCTAATAAGTTAAAAATTCATATTAACACTAATTTTTCTCAATAATATTATAATTTATTATAGAAGTGTTATCATGTCATAAAATAAAAATAAATAAATAAATAAATATATATTTAATTTAAATTTCAAACTACATATATCAAAAGAGTCAAATTACAAAGCCTACCACATGTGTTTTTCTAATACCATCTTAATTTTAATAATTATATATATATATATATATATATATCCTTATTTAATATGGGTTCAGGTTCTATAGTCTGGGATAAAGACCAAGTTTCTGAAAAGTTGATTTCATTCCACTTAATAAGTCTATTAGTAACTATATTTGAAGTTAATAAATTAGTTTAGACTAAAGTAGTAGTTCCGGGAAAAGATATTTGCTTAACCTTTGGATTAAGAGTATTTAAGACTTTATAATAAACTCTATAGCATATTGCTATTATTTCACTTCCTGGTTTAAAGTTATACCCATTTGTATGTATAGTGAGCTGTATAGCATATAATAAGTTTTTATCAGTTAAAGATAAACTTAAATTAGAAAAAACATCGAAATAAACAGGACCATGACACAAGCTGGTTTCAATTAAAGCAGCTAGGGATGATTTGAAGTCTTTACTTCTACCATCTATATATATATATATTATATATAAACAAGTAATAACCGTCAATCATGGGTCTCCTGGTGACAACAAACTAAGCAGCTAGCATCTGCAACTTGAATCGTTGGATGTCACGTCACAACAATTAGAGATAACGAAGTTTATCAAGTCGGTTTGTTTTGGCGATGAAATAATCACTTATTAGTAACCTTTTGAGATTCCGATTCCAATCACATTATTGGTCTTTGGTCCCCCTAACTCTGAGAAATGAATCTTGTAATTCAGGGCACTTGTGTTGGAATACTTCGGATAAAAATATAAAAATAACATGTCTTTTTTAGAGTATAAGTTAATACTTTAAATATAAAAAAAAAATATTTTAAAATTTACGATTTTAATTTTTTAAAAGTTTAAATATTAATTAAAAAATTAATATTTTTTATTTGTGATATTTTTAAAATATGTTCTAAAGATACATTAGTATGACCCAAAAAATAACAATAATAGTATTTATTAAGTGTTTAAGAAGTAATCGTTAAATAATCAAAAATATAAAATTTTAATTAATAATATATTAAAAATTGTATTTTTTTTAATTTAAAGTTTATTTATTTTAATATAAAAAACTTCTAATTTGCGAACAAAATCCATTAAGATAATTGGTATGAAATAGTTTGACTATTTTTCAATTTAAAATGGATTTCAAATTTGAATTCAGTCACAAATTGCAACATTATTAAACTCTTGCGGTTGAACTTAGTATTGAGGAAATAGTTTCCTCAATTATTATTCATATAGAGGGATGTTATCTATCCATCGTTAGCAAAATATATGTAAATTTGACACATTTAAATTGTTATAAGTCAGTCAAATAAAGTTGTACACATAACAAGGTAAAAGTTTACTATTTTGAATCTAATATAAAAAAGTATTAACTCTTTTCTTAATTATAAGTTAAGTGTCACTACAAGAAAATTTTATTTTTACGACACTTGGCCTGCGATGGTTCCGGAACAACTGCCCTCACCACAACATTGCAACGGTTCTTGGGGCAGTTTTTGTCAACCGCCGCCGTTTAAAGCACTCAAATCACTTCCGCGTTTCATTTTCCTTTCTCATTTCTCATTTCTCAGTCCCGCGTACAGTGTTCCTTTCTCATTTTCTCCAAACCCTAAACTTTCTTAAAACCCCCAAATCTCTTAACCTCTGTCAACGCTGAAGGAAACGAGATCCAACTTTGAAGAAAAACAAAATCACCTCTGTCAAAGAAGGTGATTTATCATCTTGCAAACAAAATCAACTCTTGAAAAGGTAATCTCCCAATCTATCATTTTCTCAAATTGTTGAAAAAGAAAAACGAAAACTAATAACTCCAGTGATGGCACCGTTGCTCAGTTCGATATTTGACGAAAATTAATAACACTTTCTTTGTGTTATAATGGCTTGGGTTGTAATGTGCTTGTTACTGATTTAGATGTTATGAATGAACTTTTTCTTTGAAGTTCTTTGAGTAAAGTGTTGAGGTTGGCCCTCGCATTGAGTTGTTCAAAGAATAGAGAAGAATAATTAAGAAATTATAGCCACTTGAAATGATTCTAGAGGTAGATTTTGAGTTTTATATGATCTGTTGAATGTTATGTGTTCTTGAAGGGTGATACATCAACGATTCCTCTTAATTTTCATGTGTGAACTTATATTGTTGTATTTCCTTTTTACTAGCTCCAATTTCCTATGTGTTGTTATATTTGTTAGCACGTTTAATGAATGTTTGCTGAAGTAATTTTGAATGCAATTGATTTGGTTAAAATTGAGTATCAAGTGCAGTAATTTATGTGTGTATGTTTTTGCTCTAAAAGCAAGTTTGATTTTTATCACATCTGCAGTGCATCCAAGCATATTTATCATGTTTGTCAAGTACTATATACCCTTAGGTTGAGATAAAATTAATGTCAAATGTGGCCTCAACTACCACTTGACATAATTGAGATTTTTTTGTTGTAAACAAGTACTCCCTGTTCTAGTGAATATTTCACTACAAGAAAATTAAAGACTTGCTTTATGACTCTTTTGCATGTTTTGTTCCTTTATGCATAGTGAATCTATTATGTTCATTTATGCATAGTTAATCTTTTGCATGTTTTGTTCCTTTATGCATAGTGAATCTATTATGTTCATTTATGCATAGTTAATCTTTTGCATGTTTTGTTCCTTTAAGCATAGTTAATCTTCTTTGAAGCAATGGATAAGTCATGGATTATGAAGCCACACACATCGGTTGAATATGATCAAGGGATAAAGGGATTTATTAATTTGGCCTTTCGAGACGAATTAGAAAATGGCGAAATAATATGCCCTTGTAAACGTTGTGGTTTCAAAAAACTGCAGAGTAGAAGTGTAATGTACGATCACTTAAAGTGCAAACCATTTCTAAAGGGATATACAATTTGGGTACATCATGGGGAGTCCATAGGAGAAACTAGTACTATCTCACCTAGTAGTGTTTCAAATATAGTTCAAGACACAGTTCAAGACACAATTGTCGTTGATGATCATATTCAGAACATGATCAACGATGCTTTTGGAGTAGCAAGGCATGCAATCGAAGTACCCATTGAATCAAATGTCAAGATTGATCGGAATGAAGAATTAAGGCTCTCAATCTAACTCATCTCTCTCAATCCCTTCACAAATCTGCTTCTACCATTTCAAAAACCACATCGGTTAGTAATAACTCAAAATACTAACAATATAACATGTTTCTTATTCGTATTATATGTTGATTTTTATTTATTTACATGGATAATAAATGATTGTAGCATTTCACGTAGGGTCGTTCAAGGCTTATACTACCCGAAGATCTTGAAGTAGCCAAAATAAAGCACATGCGGAGACATGGTTTACAACCAACAGTCCAAACGACAGTTGTGCCACCTACCTAGGTGACAACACCACCAATAATGCAAGCGATAGAACCACTACCTTCTCCAATGACAGCACCACCAACTGCAGTGCAATCGACAAAATCACCACCTTCTCAAGCGACAACACCACCAATAATGCAAGCGATAGAACCACTACCTTCTCCGATGATAGCACCACCAATTGTAGTGCAACCGACAAAATCACCACCTTCTTAAGCAACAACACCAAGAGTAGTGCAAGCGATAGAAGCAACACCTTTCCAAGAGACATCCTCTCACTCTAAAGATGTGGTTGAAGATGAGCCATAAATTTCTCAAAAAAGGAATTCTACATATTGAGATGTAGAAGTTATTAGTATGTTATCTAATGTCTAATTAATTTATATAATTTAATTGTTTTACATGGTTGACGTATGACATATTTCGTTGAACTATGTGTTAGATGAGGCATGACATATTTCAAAGACACACTTAAGGGTATCAGACGTGCTTGAAGCTCCTACTAATGTTAGTAGAATAATAACTAGATGGAATTCATATGGGCAACCGGTAGGATCAGCTACTGGTTTGTTAGGCAGTTTTTTGGGTGAAATTGCAAGAAAGTTTAAGGATTTTCCTATAATGTACGACAATTGGAAACAAGTTCCATCGGCAAGAAAAAATGAAATTTTCAGGGATAAAATAAAGGTATCAATTATAAACAACCGAATATTCTTTATTTATTATTTTGATTGTAAACTAACTTTTTTTTAATGATTTTGTTAGTCAAAAATTTTTGTTGATGATGGAGACAACAAAAAATATATCCTTACGAGCCTTCGAAAGAAATGGCGAGATGCACGATGTAGGTTGTTTAAGAAATTTTATAAGTAGGATCTTTCTTTGGAGGAAAACCTACAAATTATCCATGTTTTATTAATCAAGACCATTGGACTATTTTTGTCAAATATAGGCGTAAGACAGAAACAATGGTAACCATTCTTCTGTTGCTTTGTCATTTGTTTTCTACTATTATGTTTTTGATGTCATTTGTTTTCACTACAGGAGAAGGCTGATAAAAATGCTGCAAATAGAGAAAAGCTAACGATCCTTCATACATTATGCTCTAAGAAGCTTGCAAGGAAGAGGGATGAGTTGGTAGGATTCACTTAGTCTACTATTGATTGCATACTTAATTAAACAACTACTTATTACATATGTTTACTTGTAGGAACTAAAAAATGGTCAAAAATACAGCAAGGGTGAAATGTATTCAATTTGTCATAAAAAATCTGATGGGTCATTTGTCAATGACGAGGCCAAGGAAAAATATGTAAGTGTAAAGAATAGAAGTGTTATGTAATTGTTATTATTTCTTATTGACCACTTTATAAATCAAATATGCAAATGTTAGTTTTGGTAATAGTGAGTTGCAAAGTTATAAAACTATAACATTTCTTATATGGGAATAGATGTAGTTAGTTTAGTTTCAATTTGGTCATTGAATACACTGATTGTATTGATGTGCTTACTTCAATGTTACATAGGCTTGATTTGGTGCATTATGGTTAGATGTAGTTAGTTTTGATGCTCGTACCAATATAATTCATCTATTTATTGTCTTAGATGATATCAAAATTGATTGTTCTTTTGCAACACATACTTGAATGTACTACATGGTGTTTTTCTATTGAAATGGTTGAGAATTCTAGACCTTTCTGTTACATAGAGGAATTTAGTTTGTTTCCTTTGCTTGTGCAGGAACAATTGCAAGCTCAAATTAGGAAGACTCATTCTCCAAATGAAGCATTTGTTAATGTGTTTGGAAAAGAACATCCAGGATATGTTCATTGTATGGGACTTGGAATAACACTGTCTCAAATCACTACATCTACTTCTCACTTTGTAAGATCAATGTCTTCCTCCGAAGCTAATGAGAAGATGGAGAAAATGCAAGCTGAAATCGATAGGCTTAAGAAAAGGGATTTTGAATTTGATATGTTGAAGGAGCAAATTGCTTTCTTGTTGCAAATGCAAAATTCTAGAGAAAAAAAAGGTAAAATTATTTTATTAGGAAACCTGTTAATAAAATCCCATGAGAACTGTTTGTTTTTGGTTAAAAATATCAATTGTGTAATGATTGATATTTGCTATATTAGAAATTTAGTTAAGTAGTATTTGACAATGTTTATCAAGATTCATTGCGGTTAATATAATTTTTTTTCCAGGCAACAGACATAGAATCACCAATAGATGGTAGATGTTCATCTGTTTCTAGTCACCAACCTGATGATCGTGGAGCAACATCATTAGGGATTGATTAAATATTTTGATGAACTTTTATGTTTCATGGAGTTGTTTTGTATTTTTAGCCACTCCACTAATGTTTTGAATATTTAAACTACTTTGTTTATTATTTTAGTTAAGTTCAATGTATGAATTGGTGTTATTTCTTTTGAAAAAATTATATAAATTGAATTTAGTTACAATAGTTATATAATTGTATATTTAAATTATGTGGATGATATTTATGAATATTTTTTATTTTAATTAATAAAAAATAGGAAAAAATTGTATCAAAATTTTTTAATTTAAATTATTAGGCTTGTGATGGTTCAAATTGTCTCAAAATGAATATAGCGGCGGTTGATAACTGTCGCAATGTTTTAAAAACAAATAAAAATGAACGTGTTTTGCGACGGTTCGAACTGTCGCAAAACGTATATTGAAGCGGTTAGGAACCGTCGCAAATGTTGTCGACGGTTGGAATGACGATTTTTTGAACCATCACAAACTGTTCTCGCGACGCACGAATCTGTGACAGTTGAAGAACCGTTGCAATCTTCCATTTTAGGCGGTTGAACCGCCGCATATGTCCTTAACATCCGCCACAAATCATTTTTTTCTTGTAGTGTGTATTTAATATTTTTTAAAAGATACCTCTTTTTATTAACATTATTAATTTATTTTAAAAATTATGTCACACACTCTCAGTGAGTGCAATATGGCTATTAAGACATATGGCTAGAGCTGTCAATTTGTTAAGCCCCCTCTATATTAGCCCCAGCCCACATATTGGAGGGAGCCAAAAAATCTTATAATATAAAGGTTCATTAAAAGAAAGCCCCTAATGTAAAAAAGCCCCCAAAATTATGTGGGTTTAGAGGGTCCATAGGCCCATTAAAAAATTAATTATTTTTTTGAAATAAAAAATATTTCAATTTTTTTTCGATTTTTTTTTCTGAATTTTTTTGTTTTTTTTATGTTATGAATAAAATTAACAAATTCAATAATTTTTCAATTTCGATTTTTTTTTCAAATTTTGTTCGATTTAGAAATTGTCGATTTATTTTTTGATGTTCTGAATAAAATTAACAAATTCAATAATTTTTCAATTTCGATTTTTTTTTTCGAATTTTATTTGATTTAGAAATTGTCGATTTTTTTTATGTTCTGAATAAAATTAACAAATTCAATAATTTTTTAATTTCGATTTTTTTTCCGAATTTTGTTCGATCTAAAAATTGTCGATTTATTTTTTGATGTTATGAATAAAATTAACAAATTCAATAATTTTTCAATTTCGAATTTTATTTGATTTAGAAATTGTCGATTTTTTTTATGTTTTGAATAAAATTAACAAATTCAATAATTTTTTAAAAATGAAATGGGCCCTAGGCCCCCCTGGCCCAAGCCCCAAAAATTAAAAAATAAGGGGCTGGGGCCAACGAAATTTTTTTATTAAGAGGGGCTTAAAATTTAGGGTCTATTAAGAAATTTATTAAAGAGGACTTTGAGATTAAGGGCTTTTTTGACAACTCTACGTATAGCTAACATAATATTTTAGAAATCATAGAGTTGGTTGGATTAGTCAACCCTTAAAAAATGTATAAATAATATTTTAGTAACATCAAAACATAAAATTGACACATTGATTTTACTATCTATCTTTTAATATATATAAAAATGTAGCATAAGTTTATAATTAGAGACAAACTATTAATACTAAAAAGTGCTCTTTGGGAAATTATTAATAATTCAAATATTTAAATATAATATTGAATTGTACAAGAACTTGTGTCCTCAATTTTTTAAAGTTTAAATTTAATTTTTTTTTATACAAAATTTCAATTTTTTATTCCTTAATAAATATTTATATTTTTAAAAATAATAAAAATGCCATGCCTCGAATAATTGTTATCTTTGTGGAAAATACCATCAATTTCAAGAAAATGTATTTTTGGAAGTTGTGTATTTGATATCTTAAAATTTTAAAAAGTGATATTGTCTACATAGAATTTGTTTTTTATTTATTTATTTTTATTCTAGCAATGCATAATTCATAACTAACATTTTAGCATTTCTGGTCTACTTCATGATTTTCTTGTTTTTTTTTTATTAGAAAGATAAAATTAACAAAAAAAAATTAAAAAAAAAAGTTTTTATAAAAGAAATTAACTGTAGTGACCTTGACAATTTGTGTCAATCACGCGGTAAATTAGAGAGAAATGGATCATATCCACTCCACCAAATAATGGAGAGAGATAGAGAGAAGAAAACATCAAAGAAAGTGAAAAAGCAACAGAGAGAGAGAGGAAAAATTGACAAGAGATATAGAGAGGTGGATAGTATTTTTGGTAGAGGCCGGGGATCCATATCCAACACTTTGAGATTGCAAATATTCAAAAATAAAATGAGATAAGCAGAAATTATTATTAATTATAATAACACAAATAGTTATAAATTCGACATTAAATTTTTAAATTAAACTCTTATCAATTAGAGAATCTCAAATGACAAATAAAATAAATATTCCAAACAATAATAACACGTAAATTTAATCTGTAGGTATTATTATTGCAAATGTTTTTAATATGAATTGTATAATGAAGATAATATATTTTAAAAGGGAAATTAACCTAAAAATTAGAATCACATTGTAATTCCATGAAATGTATGTATAAAAATAATTTACATTATTAATAAATAAATATTTTCATTTAATTAAAAAATACATATATATTATAGAGTTTATTTTTCATGCTATATTAATATTAAAAATTTTATACTATCAACAAATAGCAACCAATGATATGAGTGATTTTAAATATAATTATGATAAAGGTAAAAATATTTTACGATTGTAATTAATTAATGGTATAAATATTTTCTACATAATTGTATATATAAATTAAATCTTAAAACATATGCTACATCTATTTTTTTAAATTACCCCTATTGCTATATATATATATATATATATATATATATATATATATATATATAGAACCATTATTTTTATTTTACTTTTTATAGGACCTCTAAATTTTTAATTGTATTCACTAGTTGTATTTCATTACTAACTTAGTCCAATTTATTTTTTGAATCAATAAATAAACAATACATTTGGTGGAGTGTGTAGTTAAAGTCAGAAATTAAAGAATTGAAGGACTTGAATTCAAATTTGGGTGAAAAAAAAAATACTAACATAAGCAACCAGTTATTACCTTTGATTGTTTAAAAAATGTAAAGAATACATCAATATGATGAAAGGTAATTTGAAATAAAAAAATTAAGTGTTAATGAATTCAATATTACTATTTTTTTTACGAAAAATTCAATATTAATATTAACTTTTTAAATTTATATAATTTAGTCACTATAATTCGACATTTAGAAATTAAGATAAGTAAAATGCTATTTATTTCTTCTCTCTCTATTTATGGTTTATTTGGAGAGAGATAGAGGTAAAGAAGGTGAAAAAAAAATTTAATAAATTGGGACTCACTTAAATTTACTAACTAATTTATGTGTCTATATCTTTTCAAATAGACCATAAAAGCTCGTTTGATAAACATGATAAAAGATAGAACATGAATAAGTTATCTTATCATGTTCATATTTAGTGTTTGATGAACCAACAAGATGTAATAAGTTAATTCAAAACTCTATTCTATCATATCTCTTTGGTTGAAATTTATATTCTAAATAGAGTTGAATAAAAAACCAGCAAAATAAGATAAGAACTATAGTTTACTCAATTACTCTTATAAAATATAATAAAAATATAAAATTGACATATAATAAAATATAAATATAAATATAAATATAAAAACAATTTATAAAATATTATCTAAAATATAAAAATTTAAATCTAATCAAATATAAATATAAAAATAATAATAGAATTTGATATTAAACTTTAAAAAAATATTAATAATTAATTTAAAAAATATTTATGATTTTATCACCAGGGTAGTTTTGTCTTTTTATATAATTTAATAATTAGTATTAAAAATTATAAAAATATAAAAATTAATTGAATTTCTAAAATAAATATAATTTGTATACAATAGTATTTTTGCCATTTACATATAATATATATCATATCTTTATTTACATTATAACAAATAAAATAAAATTATTTGGTTACTCATAATTATTTTAAAAGATTTTAAATTCTTTATTTAATAGTATCAATGAATAATTTTAAATATAAATTATTTTATTATTTTTTTTATTAATTTACAATATTTAAAATATAATAAATTAATTTAATAAAAAAACTAATTATTTGCAATGTTAATTTTGTTATTTAAATATATATATATATATATATATATATTATATTATAACATGATCAACACAAAATAAAATATTAGTTATAATATGTATATCATAGACATGACATGATAATATTAGTTACAATTACAATTTTGTACATGTAGCTTCGCAAGTTGAAACTCAAACAGTTACAATTTTGTACATGTTATGTATGACACATTGTTCGTTGATAGCTTTTAGTTTTTCTTATCTATACATATATTATTTTCTTTTATTTTTGGTAAACAAAAACTGTCGGAGTGCGGGACTCCAACAAAATCTATTAAATCAAAATAAGATACATATGTTTTGTGCAGTTTATTTTTTTCTTCCAGAATTATCCTTTTCAGCTTTTCTTATATGACATTTCCTTTACTTTTTTTTTTCTTAAAACACTACAAGAAAAAAAAAATAAATTGTGGCGGTTTTGGAGGTCTTTTGCGGTGGTTACAACCGTCTCCACTGTTAGATTGTGACGGTTCGTCAACTGTCGCAGATTCACATGTCGAAGCGTTTTTGCGACGGTTCTGAAAACCGTCGTTTCAACCACCTCAATTTTCTTTTTTTTGCGACGGTTCAAACCGTCGCAATACACGTTAAATTATTTTTTTGAAGTATCGTGACAGTTATCAACCGTCGCTATATTCATTTTGAACAATTTGATCCAAAACATTGCGACAGTTATCAACCGTCGCAATCCTAATAATTTAAATTAAAAATTATTATACAATTTTTTCTGATTTTTTATTAAATAAAATAAAAAATATTTATAAATTAATATCATCCACATAATTTAAATAAACACTTAAATAACTATTGTAGCTAAATTCAATTTATATAATATTTTCAAAATAAATAACACAAATTCATACATTGAACTTAACTAAAATAATAAATAAAGTAGTTTAAATATTCAAAACATTAGTCGAGTGACTAAACATACAAAACAACTCCATGAAAAATAAAAGTTTTTGAAAATATCTAATCAGTCCCTAATGATGTTGCTCCACGATCATCAAGTTGGTGGCTAGAAACAGATGAACGTCTACCATCTATTAGCGATTCTATGTCTGTTGCCTGGAAAACAAAATTACATTAATCTCAATGAATCTTGATAAACATTGTCAAATACTAATTAACTAAATTTCTCATATAACAAACATTAATTGTTACACAATTGATATTTTTAACCAAAGACAAACAGTTCGATCTCATGGGATTTTATAAACTGGTTTCCTAAGAAAATAATTTTACCTTTTTTTCTCTAGAATTTTGCATTTGCAACAAGAAAGCAATTTGCTCCTTCAACATATCAAATTCAAAATCCCTTTTCTTAAGCATATCGATTTCAGCTTGCATTTTCTCCATCTTCTCATTAGCTTCAAAGGAAGACATTGATCTTACAGAGTGAGAAGTAGATGTAGTGATTTGAGACGGTGTTATTCCAAGTCCCATACAACGAACATATCCTGGATGTTCTTTTCCAAACACATGAACAAATGCTTCATTTGAAGAATGAGTCTTCCCAATTTCAGATTGCAATTGTTCCTGCACAAGCAAAGGAAGCAAACTAAATTCCTCTATATAACAGAAAGGTCTAGAATTCTCAACCATTTCAACAGAAAAACGCCATGTAGTACATTCAAATATATGTTGCAAAAGAACAATCAATTTGATATCATCTAAGACAATAAATAGATGAACTATATTGGTACAAGCACCAAAACTAACTACATCCAACCATATTGCACCAAATCAAGCCTATGTAACATTGAAGCAAGCACATCAATACAATTAGTGTATTCAATGACGAAATTGGAACTAAACTAACTACATCTATTCCCATATAAGTAATGTTATAGTTTTATAACTTTGTAACTCACTATTACCAACCAAAATAACTAATATTGTAAATTTGCAACTCACTATTACCAAAACTAACAATTGCATCTGAAATTTATAAAGTGGTCAATAAGAAATAATTACAATTAACACTTCTATTCTATACACTTACATATTTTTCCTTGGCTTCGTCATTGACAAATGACACATCAGACTTTTTATGACAAATTGAATACATTTCACCCCTGCTGTATTTTCGACCATCTCTTAGTTCCTACACGTAAACATATGTAATAAGTAGTTGTTCAATTAAGTATGAAATTAAAAGTAGACTGAGTGAATCCTACCAACTCATCCCTCTTCCTTGCAAGCGTCTTAGAGCCTAATGTATGAAGGATCGTTAGCTTTTCTCTATTTGCAGTATTTTTATCAGCCTTCTCCTGTAGTGAAAACAAATGACATCAGAAAACATAATAGTAAACAAAAAATGACAAAGGAACAGAATAGGAAATAATTCAGATACACGTGAATTAGTTTGTATCTCATTAATAGGCTCATCATCTACACGACCAAGTTGATTCCATCTAGTCTCAATGTTTTCTAGACACCTTGAACAAAATGTAAGAATCTCTTTTACAAGGTATCCTTCTGCAATAGACCCTTCTGGTTGTGCTTTATTACGTACATACGATTTAATTTATCCTAAGTACCTATTATTGAACCGCAATAATATTAGTTAGAACAAAATTGTCCAATACAAATTATTGAAGGAACAAGATCACGCATATTTTACCTTTCAATAGGATACATCCATCGATAATGAATAGGACCTCCAAGTTTAACTTCTTCAACAAGGTGAACAACCAAGTGAACCATAACAGTGAAGAATGAGGGAGGAAATATCATTTCCATGTGGCATAAAGTGAGGAAAATTTGGTTTTGCAATTTTTCCAACTCATCAACATTCAATACTTTACTACATAATTGTCTAAAGAATGAGCAAAACTCAATCAATATAGCTGAAACATCATCAGGTAATGTTGCTCGAATGGCTAACGGTAGTAGTTGTTCCAACAATATGTGACAATCATGACTCTTCAACATTCCATTCAACTTAAGGTTTTCCATGTCAGTGCATCTAGAAATGTTGCTCGAATAACCGTCAGGAACAATGATATTCTTTAAAGTTGTTAAAAATCCCTTCTTACCTTTAGTAGTCAGAGTAAAGACGGCTGAAGAAATTCTTCCATTTTCATTGGGCCAAAGGTCAGGTCTTATGCCCATAGCTTTAAGGTCTTTTCTTGCATTAATATGATCTTTACTTTTTGCGCTATCGTTTAGCAAAGTAAATATGATATGGCGCAGAAGATTATCCTTCCAATATGGAAGTTCAAAGAATATGCTTTTCTTTTTCCATTGTTGATTGATACCTTGTGTAGGTCGTCCACCACGTGTTCTTTTTCCCGACCGTTCTTTCTCTAGCTTTCTACCAAATGTGACATCAATGTTTTGAACCTGTTCAAGAATTTGAAGCCCAGATAACATTTTAGGTGGACCACGCATATCTTGTTGACCATCAAAGCGGACCTTGTTCAATCTAAATTTATGTCTCTGATGAAGAAAACGACGATGACCCATAAAACACCATTTTTTGCTATGAGGGAGACGACGAGGAGTAGAGTCAATGTTACACGATGGACAAGCAAGTCCGGTGTAAGTGTTCCACCCAGAAAGTGTACCCAACCCCGGAAAATCACTAAGTGTCCACATCAATGTTGCATGCAATGTAAACATCTTTTTTTTAAAAGAATCGTATGTTTCAACACCTGTTGCCCACAATTTCTTTAATTCTTTGACTAGAGGTTGTAAGTAGATATCAATATCATTTCCTGGCATTTTTTTTACCGGGAATTATCATTGACATTATAAAAGAGGTTTGCTTCTTGCACACCCATGGAAGAGTGTTATATGGAATGAGAATAACTGGCCAAATACTATAATTGGTACTCATCATACCAAAAGGATTAAAACCATCACTAGCCAATGCAAGACGCACATTTCGCGGGTCTGATGCAAACCAACTATGTTTCAAGCCAAAAATTTTCCAAGCTTCAGAATCTCTAGGATGCCTCAACATTCCATCATTCTTACCATCGATCGCATGCCATCTCATATCCTCGGCCGTCTTCGAGGACAAAAATAATCTAGGTAACCGTGGTTTTAATGGAAAATACGAAGCACTTTTGCATGAACTTTCTTTCGTTTATTGCCATCACCAGACACCCCAACTGCACCAACTTTTGCTTTTGATTTCCATTTGGAAGTGTTAAAAATTTTGCAGGACTCCCTTTCTTCATCTTCCTTATTACCCCAATAAAGCATACAATTATTCGGACAAACAGGGATTTTTTCGTAATTTAAACCAAGCTTTGTGATTGTTTTCTTGGCTTCATAGAATGATTTTGGTATATTTGCAAATTCAAATGCATCTTTTAATAACTCTAAAACCATTGTCATGGCTTTATCAGTCATTCCACATAAACATTTGATGTGATACAACTTTACCAAAAAAGATAGTCTTGAATATTTAACACACCCTTCGTACAAAGGTTGTTCTCATTCTCTACTTAATTCATAATACTCTTTCGCCTCTTCATACCTTTGCTGACTTGCATTTGGCACTGTATCTTCATTCCGATCAATCAAGACATTTGATTCAATAGGTACTTCGTTTGCATGCTTTTCAACTCCAAAAGCATCGTCGATAATGTGCTGAACATGATCATCAACGACAACTGTGTCTTGAACTATATTTGAAACACTACTAGGTGAGATAATACTACTTTCTCCTATGGACTCCCCATGATGTACCCAAATTGTATATCCCGTTGGAAATGGTTTTCACTTTAAGTGATCGTACATTACACTTCTACTCTGCGATTTTTTGAAACCACAACGTTTACAAGGGCATATTATTTCGCCATTTTCTAATTCATCTCGAAAGGCAAAATTAATAAATCCCTTTATCCCTTGATCATATTCAATTGATGTGTGTGGCTTCATAATCCATGACTTATCCATTTCTTCAAAGAAGAAACACATAATGTTATTTTGACACACAAAGAAGATAAACCTCTACTTAATTCATAAAGTAGATTCACAAAACATAAGAATATTATGTGTTGTAAAACAAGTACTAGTATTAGGGTGTGTAAGAATTGGAGAAGACAAAATTATTGATAAATGTTTTTGATAAAATGAATTATTGATATAATGGTAGTATCAATAAAATACATCTAGTTCATTTGATAAAAGAGATTCCGAAGAATAAAGTTGGATAAATAAAGAATAAATAAAGTTGGATCAATAAAATACCTATAGTTCTGCCTTTACAACAAACCGTTATTACGACGAAGCTCCTCTTGATGAGTATGGTCTTCAGAGAGATCCAAAATTGAGTCACCTTAAAGATGTTCACAAAGCTGTGAGCTTATGCAAGAAGTCTCTACTCAATGGTGAACCTATTACCCAAAAAACTAGCCAGTTTCATGAGGTAAGTTTCTCAAATAGCATTTTCAAAAGTTCCATTCCTATAATATAAGAGAGATGTTGTAGAGCTGTAATAGTAGTAACTTGCCAACACTTTATACTATATACTGTATCATGATACTCTAACAATTTATTCAAATTTATGTGCTGCTTTCATCACAAACAACCACACCAAAATGGCAAAAACAATTCAAATTAGCAAGCCATAGTCCCCTAAAGGAAGGTGACATATATTAAAAATTTAACAACCACAACAGCTATGCAGCATTATAATTTTATCAAATTAACAGCAGCTATGCAGCATTAAAAATTTATCAAATTAACAACCACAGCAGCTATGCAACATTATAATTTTATCTTCAGAACTAAACCTCTGCTGGATTTATCAACCTCTGTTGGATTTATCTTAACAGCAACTGGATTTATCTTCAGAACTAAACAAGTGATTTACTTTTTACTTCTATTAGTTATGCAGCATTATATTTAACAGTACAACGCAGATTCTCACAGAAGACATATATGACCAACGTTTGACAGAACCAGAGACATATTTGAAATATTTGTAATCATAGATGAATTTGATGGCTTAATAAAAACAAAAAGTGAGACTCAAACAATATATCACTAATAGGAAGACACAAAGATAATGGCAAACAAGCAGCATATATAACTCCAAAACAGATTCTGGTCATCAACACGTATAATTCCAAGCAACATTTTTGGAAATAGCTAGCATGTATAATTCTCAATTAACAGCACATGGTTAAACAAATTTTTGGAAATAGCTTTACGGTTTTAGTTTATTCATCTGGTAGTTACATCAACATTTTTGGACTAACATGTTTGTTTTGGACTAACTATGCATAAAGATAAATACAAATTAAAATTTAAAGAAACTAATTGAAAAAAATAATAATTTAAAGGGCTTTTTGCAGAATTTGAATCTAACTTAAAGGATGACTAACATAACTTAAAAGAGCTATTGGTATTTGGTACCCTTACCTGCATTGCACGATTTGCAACACAGTTCTCAGCTGGACTTATACTCACAATTTGATCAACTATTGTTGCTCCCTGATATAAAGACAATAAAAGTTTCATTGTCACAAGCCACAAAGTGTAGAGGCTTATATAACACAAATAAATTTCAAATTCAATATCAATACTTGATCATGTCAAAATATAATAGGTGACAAATAAAAAGTTATGGACTCAATAATACTACTGAAAGATATCCACACAAAAAACACAGATAAGGAATTATTGCTCTTGTTCTACTGTGAAAAAAAGTTAGACTCTAATATTTAATTTTAAGCGCAAGAAATTTGTCCTATTAATTTACTAAAACACAAAAGAACTTCTTTGTACTCGCAAGCTACAGAAAAGTAGCTGTAAAATGACATCTAGATTCTTGAGGATTTCAATCTCAAAAAAAGTTAAAAGGATTCACTTCAGTCCAATTATCCTTAAAAAATATGCAATGAAACATTTTTTCAACATGAAGAACAAAAATAAACTATACACCAAATGAAAACCTGTACCCTTTGTTGACATAGTCATTTTCATAATGACTAAAACCCAGTTTAGATTAGCCTCTGCCTAATGGGAGCTTCTCAATTGAGATAAGTATTTAACTCTTAAAAAATAGTAAATGCCTTTTAAGTTTAGGTTATGAAGAAGTCGGATAATAGAGCTTCTGAAAACGTTGAGATACAGACAATAATTTCAACTTATGCAAAAAGAAATTAGTTAGAAGACTCATAATCATATGATAGGATCATTTCAACTTCACTTCCAAACAAGCTTTTATTGAAAAATTTATCCAAAGTGACTCTAAAAATCAAACTTGACAATAGACACAGCACCACTGACAAAATTATAGAAAGAAAAGAGACATTACCGATAACAATAATGCAATTTCAAGCGCTCTAGGATCTTTAAATGTCACAAATGCAGTCTTTGGTTTCCCATATTCACTGCAACAAGCATACAAAAAACATGCAACCATTATATGGATTTAACTTCTCTCAACAAACAAGTAAAAAATAAATTTAAAAAACTGCAAGTTTCAAGAGCTAAATTCAACACACAAATTCTTTCAATTCAAAACTATAGAACATAAATATAATGCTAATGTTAATCAATAGATTCTCACAGAAGACATATATGACCAACAAACAAGTTATCAAATGTCAACCACAAGATTCACAACAACCATACTTAAATTAACCTCTAAAGCACTAACAATGTACCATAATCATAACCAGAAACCTTATAAACAAAATCACAGTGGCTCTACAAATAGATGTTCTAGTAAACACAAACTCAGGAGCTGCAAACACCAAACAAACAGCAAGTATGCCCTACCACAACAATTAATGCATATGAAATCAAAGCAATAGGGTTCGAGCTGGGGTTCGAGCTAGGGTTCGAACTCAAGTGCTTCTCTATTTCTGATCAGTACTCAATTTTAAGGGACAAATAGCTAAAGGAAGCGTCAACAACAAAGAAGATGAGAGCTTTACCTTATATAGCATAGCAAGATAAGAGACGAAGGGAGGCCGCAAACAGAGACGAAGGGAGGACAGAGCAAACAGAGATGGAAGTTAGTGTCGCGTCTTTGGGGAAAACGAAATGGAGGAGGGAAGGTTTAGTGTCGTGTCTTTGGGGAAAACGAAATGGAGGAGGGAAATTGCAACCTGAAACACGTTTTGGAGGGATAAGGTGTTTTGGGGCAGCGGCGGTTGACAAAAACCGCCGCAAGAACCATCGCAATTTCGTGATTAGGGCGGTTGTTCAGGAACCGTCGCAAGCCAAGTGTCGCAAAAGTGAAATTTTCTTGTAGTGAAATTTTTTATTTATCTTTTCTTGAAAAACTACTTTATATTTTTTTTATTTCTTTATATTTATATCTGCTATGTTATTGGTAAATGTATGAAAATATATATAATATATAGTTTATAAATATTAAAAATTATACAAAAGTATAGTAAAATATTTATACGCGTCAGTGCAATAAAAAAACAGACAAATAAATATAAGAGTGTTTATTTGCATCCTAGTTATCTAAATAAGAGTGTCTATTTGCTCTTTTATTCTTTACCCAATATCAAATAACAATTTTTTAAAACAACTGCATAAAATTTTGTAATTTATTTTTAACAAATTGTTATTTTCAGTATTTACCACTTAAACATGAAAGATCAATTCAACAACATTCAACGGTTAATCAGTCATTACTATAACTACATCAGAGAGAATAAAAAATAAAAAGAGGAAAGGAAAAAAAAAGGATTTTGTAATAATATATCCTTTTTTTTTATTCCCAATATGCCCCACACTGGAAAAAAATTCCAAGAATGCCCTACTTTTTGGGTCCAGTTGCTCGTCGCAACCTGGGCATGCGATGACCTGAAGGGCCATTTTTTTAACCCGGTTGCTCATCGCACCCCCAGGGTGCGATGATGTACCCCCATTTTTATTTATTTATTTAATAATTAAAAATAATTATAATAAATTATAAATATTTAAAATAATTAATAAATCAAATAAAATGAAATAAAAAAAATAAAAAACTTTCATAAATAATAATAATAATAATTACAGATTAAATAATAATAAATAAAAAAAGAAAATTATAATAATAATAAACATAATAAAAAAATTAAAATAAATTAATATTTAGGATAAAAAAAATTGTAATAATAATAAACATAACAAAAAAATAAAATTATAAAAATAATAATAACAATAATAATAATAAGTTATATTAATAAAATTAAAAAAAATACATTAATTTGAAATTAAAAAAATACATCAAATTGAAAGAAAAAACTACATCAATTTGCAATTAATTATTTCCATTTAAATGTCCTCCAGTTCCACATCCACGCAGTCGTCGAACTTGCTAGCCCTTTGTACGAGTTCAGGTTGTTATGGTTGATCCTCATTTTGATAATTATCTTCGTTATAAGTTGTATGTGGATTAGAACCACTACCACCTGCCTCCGTATAATTTTGAGTATCGATGTTATACATCGAACCAAAAACAACATAAGCCGACTCAGGTGTTGTGCAATAAGTACCAAACAAATTATAGAAAATTCCGCTATCTATCGGATGAATGGGTGTTGGCAATGTTGGCACTGAAGGAACGTAGTGCTGAGTCGGTATATATGTAGATTCGTGTAGATGTGGTGGTGACGATAAAGATGGTATTTGGTGCAAGGTATGTTGTTGTGGCATCGATTGAGGGGTTGAGTGAACATCAGAATACATTGAAGGTTGCAAATGTGGATCACGCAGATATCTTTCCACAGATATATATAATTTGGTGTGATGTCTGAACCAATTCATATATTTGTCACTGTGGCATAAAAAACCTTCTATTAATTGACCGTGCAGTACATAATTATGACGTTCATTCCAATGTTGAATCTCATCTTTCCAAACCACTCTCCAATTTTCATCAATGCCACGCCTCATGTCGACCTCATGGTACATTTTCATGTCCTCGGGTGGTTGCGGAATTGGTTGATGGAAGCCGAACTGAAGTGCGACTCTATCTACATGATGTTTTTTGACAATATGATAACAATGTAGATAGGTACATGCTGTCCAAGTGTTCATCTCTTGTTCGGGTACCTCGTGTTAGAACCCGAGATACGGCCTCCACCGAAACTGATATGTTAAAAATATGCTAAATAAATATTAAAATATATAAAAATATATAATTAAAAAAGTTCAACTAAATGTGAATGAATATTAATATTACTTCCTGAACCACCATGTGATCGATTGTATTCCGGTAGCCTTCTATGTCGTTATGAGGAACTCTACTAAAATTTAGACCACCGGAATTAAATCTGTCGAATATATCAAACATAAAAAATATAATAATATTAGTAATATGGTAAGTAGTTAGTTTTAAAAAAAGAAAAATATATAAAAATAAATTTCAATAGTTACCTTTGTGCAAGTGGAAATATCCATGCACTGTCTGATTCTGGAGCGACAAAAGATAAACGATACCATGCCCAATTTAGTAACAACAGAGCACATCCTCCAATAGACTTGACGTCGGGTTTCGTAGCAACGCATAATTCTCTATACAGCGTAGCTAAAACTGTCGAACCCAAACTATATTGGGATGCTTTATTTAAATCTCCTACTAGGGAAAGATATTTTAAATGTACACGGTTGTTGGATTTGTCCGGCATCAACAATCCACCAATCATACGTAGAATGTATGCCCGACACGATGCTTGTTTTTGTACTTCGGATGCATCTTTACCAACACCGTCAAATGTATCTTTAAGCCATTTTAATTTAATAAAATTACCTGTGGTTGCCTCCTCAGGTGGGATAACTCCTAAATATTCTTCACAGACACTTCTAACATTCACAATATTTGAACCAGAAACTGGAATACCAGAAACATTTAATCCTAAAAGGTAATACACGTCTTCTAAAGTTATCGTGCACTCACCTATTGGGAGATGAAATGTATGAGTTTTTGGTCTCCATCTTTCAACCATCGCGGTAATTAGGCCGACATCTATTTTATAGTTTCCAAGTTTGATGACTTCACCAAATCCCGCCTGTTGCAAATATGGTAATATTGCCGCATTTGGTTTTTTGTTCACGTGACCATGACATTTCAACTTTTTCGTGGATGGTATCTGTAAATAAAAAATATAAAAATAATATTATGAATATAATAAAAATAATATTATGAAATTAATGAAAATAATATTAATAGTATATTATTATAATATCATAAGAAATTAATATTAATAATATATGAAATTAATATTAATAATAAATAAACTTACAAATGCATTAATGTATTGAAATTCAGCCCGATGATTAATAGATAATTCCATGTGTGAAAATTTTGATAGTATATTATTAAAAATAATATTATGAATATAATAAAAATAATATTATGAATATAATAAAAATAATATTATGAAATTAATGAAAATAATATTAATAGTATATTATTATAATATCATAAGAAATTAATATTAATAATATATGAAATTAATATTAATAATAAATAAACTTACAAATGCATTAATGTATCGAAATTCAGCCCGATGATTAATAGATAATTTCATGTGTGAAAATTTTGATTGATAATGTTAAAAAAATTTGTTTGAGAAGGTTGAAAAAAATTTGAGATTGAGAATGAGAATGACAATGAGAATGACAATGAGAATGAGAATGAGAATGAGATTGAGATTGAGAAGGTTGAACATGTGTGTACCATTATATAATCGCATCCCCACAGTATGATTGCCTCCGATCTTCGCATCCCCAGGATGCGCTGCGCATCTGCTGCTTCTGATCATCGCATCCTCAGGATGCGCTGGCCTACGTGGCCCTTCTGATCATCGCATCCCCAGGATGCGCACCCTTCTGATCTTCGCATACCTAGGATGCGCTGGATGGCAGCTTTTATCTGCTGCTCTTGGTCATCGCATCCCCATGATGCGTGCCCTTCTGATCTTCGCATCCCTAGGATGGCAGCTTTAATGTGCTGCTCCTGATCATCGCATCCCCACGATGCGCTATGCGTCAGCTTTATCTGGTTTAATCTTGGCCTTCCATCTGATAGTATCAATGGCTATGGATGATAGATCCAAGTTATTTTATTTGGACCAATCAAATTTGTCTAAGTTGTATTAAATCTTGGCCTTTCAATTTTTTTATCAACGGCTGTGGATGATGGATCCAAGTTATTTGATTTGGACCAATCAAATTGGTCCAAGTTGTATTAAATCTTGGCCTTCCAATTTTTTTATCAACGGTTGTGATGATGGATCTTAGTTATTTGATTTGTACCAATCAAATTGGTCTAATTCCTATTTAATCTTGGCCTTACAATTTTTTTATCAACAGTTGTGGATGATCTTGATGAAAAATATCAATCCTATTTAATGTTGGCCTTTCAATTATTTTTATCAACGGTTGTGGATGATCTAGATGAAAAATAAATCTCAATACATTCTATAAATAGAACAATAAATCTCACTATCTTACCACACCTTCTATCTCATTATACCTTCTAGCATTTCATACTTACTAAAAAAAAATTTATCATGGATTCTCAACAAGTAATTTGTATTGTTTATTACAATGGTACAATAGTCGACGAAGTTGAAAGTAAAACATTTGTAAGTGATTACAAAAAGGCGTTCAAAATACATTCTGGAAGCAATCTTGCTCGTCTAAAGAATGTTATTAAAAAAAAGTTACAACTCGATGACAAAGTGACAATAACTGATATAGTTTATCGACACCTTATTTTCTTTGGTGAAAATACAACAAGGTTTGAACTACTGAAGGTTTGCGACGACGAAGATGTTCAGCTCATGTTTGATGTTTATGCACAGTGGTCACAACTTGGCACCATTGAGTTATATGTTAACTTTGAAGATGGTCCTCAAACATACACAAACATTGATCAACCATCGTCCTCAAACATACCCAATCCCGACTACATCCCATTTTTTGATCAAACCAACCCTTATCAACCCAACTTATATTCTTCATCACAACACTATGAATCATCACAATATGAACCATCACAACACTATGAACCCATCACAACACTATGAACCATACTCTAGCCAACTAGAACAAACTCATCCAGAAAGTTTTCAACTCCATCAGGAATCTCTTCTAGTAAGTCCACAATGTGATCTTCCCCTTAGTGTCTTATATGATATCAACGAGGAAGAATTGAGTGATTATAGTGAAGATGAGGAGACATACTTCGATGAATCATCTGGTGATTCTGACGATGACATTGTTGTTGACAAAGATATTGAAGCATAATTCAATCCACCATCATACATGAAGAATATCAATTTAGATAATGCAGAACAATCAAGTGAAGGTCATTATTGCTCAGATTCAAGCCTTACACAACTACACAATTAGTTATAAAAAGGCTTGGATGGGAAAAAATAAAGCCATCGAAAAAATTTATGGCAATTGGGAAGAGTCTTACAATCAACTCCCACAATGGTTATTGGTTATGCAAACGTTTGCTCCAGGAACCAAAATTGAAATGGAAACGATCCCAGCTTACCATGAGAATAGTTTAATATTCTTATAAACTATTTTGGGTTTACCTTCCGTGCATATCTGCGTTCAAATTTTGCAAACCAATTGTACAAGTTGATGGCACTTGGTTGTACGGCAAGTACAAGGGAACTCTATGTTGGAACCAAGTTGGTTCTAAGTACTTAGGATTTTGATGTTTACAAAAGCACTCCATGTAATCTTATTTTGAACCTTGAATTATTAAATCAAATGTCACCAGAAGTTGAAGATTGCAGAAGTAGAAAATGCATTCTAGAATTACCAGAGGATACACCATGATGTGAAAACACTACTAGAGGATATCTTTGCTGGCCCAGATCAGAAGGAAGCAAAGTCAGAAGGAGACCTGGACCAGACCAGAAGGAAGCCTGCCATAGGGAGAGTTGTTCCAGACCAGAAGGAATCAAATGTTAGATTTATTCCAGAAGTTATTCTGACCAGAAGATGGCCTGGCAGTGAAATGATAAACAGTCCAGACTTGTTCCAGACTTAATTAGAGGATGAATTAATGGGTCCAGAACAAAGGAATTAATCCATATTTGACCCAGACCAGAAGATAGCATGGTTTAGGGTATGAAACTAAGTCCAGACCAGAAGAAATGATTTCCAGAATTGATCCAGACCTGATCTAAAATCAAAGGTAAAATGTCCAGTTTAAAATATTACTTGTCCAGATTTAATTTCAGTTTAATCCAGACCAAGTTCAAAATTGGTCCAGATCAAATGGAAGATTTTCATATCAATGGTTCAGATTTAATTATTTGGCCCTGTAAGACCCTTAATTTTTAATTAAAATTATGGAATTAATTTAAGTGTATTTTGGGGATATTTGTAAAATATTTAATATATGTATGTTTTGAGCGAATATATATATATAAATATTTATTTTGGAAGATGAATTAAAATTATTGGATTAAGAATAAATTAATTTAATTACGAGTAATGAAATTAACGGACAGTTAATTAAGGGATTAGCGGCTAATTGCGACAAGACGGGTAAAGTGCTGAAAATCAGACAAGTGTCGGGTGAGGTGGCACCACACAAGCCTATAAATAGGAGTGAGAAGGATGGTGAAATCAGAACACCATTCCTCCTCCCTCACTGCCCATACTGCATGTAACAGTACCCATTTCCCTCCCATTCTGTTTTCTGTTCCCTGGTTTCCAGTTCACGATTTCAAAGAGAAAAGAGGGAGTTCCTCAAAAGTGTCATTACTTGGAAATCCAAGCACCGAAACACCAAACCCTCAGTACAAAAATTGTTCCCCACATCATTACGGAGCCAGAGAACCCACTTTCGTAGCAGCGAACGCAAGACGGGAGTTTCGCCGTTTTTGACGCATACACGTGAGCAGTAGCAGAAACGCAACAAGGGTAAGGGCACCTTCCACTTTCTAGTTGCATTAGGGCTGTAAATGCATAACTAGCATAACATTACTGATGTTTTATCACTGTTTTGAAGAAAAACTATTTTCCAATGACATTTTGAAAAAAAAATGAAGAAAATGCATTTTGTGATATGTAATGAATCTGTGGTGTTTGCTGTTCTGGTTGTTACTGCAATGCTGCTTGGTTTGTGTGGGAAAACTGAAAAATGTTTTGCATGTTATTTTAAAGATGATTAAAATACATGTTCATAAATTGTTTTGAATGTTGTTATAAAATGCGAAAACACATTCTGTTGGTGTTTGCTGCTATGTGATGATTTCTGTTTGACTGAATGTATTAATGTCATTCTGTTGGTGTGAGAAAGCTGAAATGCTTTGCATGTTGATTCTGTTTGTGTGAGAAAACTGAAATGCTTTGCATGTTCTGCGGTTGTGTAAGCATACTGGAGAATACCATGCATGTTGTTTTGGAGATGCATGTTCTGGTTCTGGATGATTTTGATGTTGATCATTCTATTTCTGCTTCTGATGATTCTGGTGGTGACTATTCTATTTCTGTTTTGAGTAATTCTGGTGATGTTGATGTTTTCAAAAGAAACGGGATTTTAAATGATGAAAGTGTTTTCTTCTGGAAAATCTGTATTGATGTAAAAGCCTGAGTTTTGTGGTTAAAAAGAGTGATAAAACTGTTTTGGGGATGTGCTGATTTTTCAAAAAAAAAAAGTTTCAAATGTATTGAAGTCTCAGGAAAATTTCACTGGTTTTCGAAGGTGTATTCGAATACAACCCGTCAAGCTTCTATTTTACTTAAGTTTTCAAACTGGTATTCGAATACGAGCCCTGTATTCGAATACAGAGGAAGGATTTTTGCTTCTGACTTAGCATCTGTATTCGACTACGACCATGTCGTATTCGAATATAGAAGTGGAATTTTAACATTGTATTCGCATATGTATTCGACTACAGGCATGCTGTATTCGAATACAGAATGCAGATTTTCACTAGTTTCAGCTTCTATATTCGAATACAAGGGATCTGTATTCGAATACAGATTCGGGTTTTTCCAGAAACTCAGTTTTTAGCTTCTGTATTCGAATACAAGGAAGCTGTATTCGAATACAGATTCGTGTTTTCCAGAAAATCAAGTTTTAAACACTGTCATGTGAATTTTTAAGTGTTGGGAAACTTTGAGAAGGGTTAAAGTGATTTAAAATGGAGTCTTTGAAATAGTTTTAAAGAGGAGAGGATGATGTTTTGAAAACCTTCAATGACCTGGGAAAAAATGCTGAATTTTCAATGTTTTGTCTTCTGTATTCGACTACAGGCATGCTGTATTCGAATACAGAATGTAGAATTTGCAGTTTCAGGCTTCTGTATTCGAATACAAGGGGGATTGTATTCGAATACAGATTCAAGTTTTCAGAAATTCCAAGTTTTCAACAGTGTTTTGTAAACCCTAAGTGTTGGGGAATATTGGGAATGTTTGTGGGGAATTAAAATGGAACTTTTGGTGATATTTTGAAGTGGTGGTGATTAAGTTTTAGAGACTTTACTGATGTAGTGAAAAATGTTGATTTGTGCACTGAGACTGCCTCTGTATTCGAATACCAGATGGCTGTATTCGAATACAGAGTGTAATTATGCACTGCTTTTGGCTTATGTATTCGAATACAGAGAAGCTATATTCGAATACAGAGAAGCTGTATTCAAATACAGATTCGTATTTTCCAGAAATCTCAGTTTTAAACATTGTGTTATGAATTTAAGAGTTTGGGAAAACATTGCAAAGTATTAATGATTACTTGACTGTTAATCATGATTGTGATGATGATGATATTGATTATGTTGAGATGTTTTGAAAAATGATGGAAAGGTTGAATTTTCCTGGTAATGCATACTGTTTCAGTGAAGAGAAAACACTGCATATTCATACATTGCATAGTCAAGTGGTAACCGCGATGGGCCGCAGAGTAATGCGCAACCACATGCTGATCTGTTGAGCGATTGCACGAGTGCTGGTTTGTTGAGCGACTGCACTAGGTACTGATCTGTTGAGCGATTGTACCTTGGTATATAGGTGCTGGTCTGTTGAGCGACTGCACTGGTACTGGAATGTTCAGTGTCTGTACCCTGACATGCGCAACCACGTGCTGATCTGTTGAGCGATTGCACGAGTGCTGGTCTGTTGAGCGATTGCACTAGGTATTGGTCTGTTGAGCGATTGTACCTTGGTATATAAGTGTTGGTCTGTTGAGCGACTGCACTGGTACTAGACTGTTGAGCGTCTGTACCCTGAAATGCGCAACCACGTGCTGATCTGTTGAGCGATTGCACGAGTGCTGGTCTGTTGAGCGACTGCACTAGGTACTGATCTGTTGAGCGATTGTACCTTGGTATATGTCAAACGTGCTGATCTGTTGAGCGACTACACGAGTGCTGGTCTGTTGAGCGACTGCACTGGTGCTGATCTGTTGAGCGATTGCACCCTGGTCTTGAGGGCCGTTAAAGTCAAACATATTGTGCTGGTCTGTTGTGCGACTGCACCTTGGTGATTCCAAGAAATTTTATACATGAGCATATACATATTGCATCGAGGGATTGACCGGTGGGTCACGATTGGATTATATGATGATGATTGGAAATTGATGTGTGTGAGTACCTTACAGAATCTGAATTTCTGATTAATTATTGTGTTTACTGAAGTGTTGGTTGTACTTACCACATATTTTCATAATAATGGGTTGCTGTTTTGAAAAAGCATACATGTCATGAAAATTCAAAATGAGCATCTTTATTTTTCATCATTGTCATATATTATACCATGGACGTATGTGTTGCTGTGAGATATATGCTAAGTGCTTAATTGTTAATTTCGGTCGGTGACCCTTGCTATTATATTGTAGAAATTGGGCTTTGCCCTCAGATGCCCCTCAAACCCATGCCACCCGTGGGACCCGAGACGACGGAAACGTCGCTCGACTTCATTGATCGTGCCGTGCCTACTGCTTGGGTTTACGACCCCACCTCAAGCAGGGCTACATACACAGGGAGATTGAAGAGGACTTGTAGGACCAGCGGAGTGGTGCACTACGTGGAGGACAGCTATGCGATGATTGATTTTCCTATGCCTTCTCGTTTGATATTGGAGGCGCACGGAATTTTTGATGATGCTGAGGAGCCAGCTAGAGGGATTCAGACGGAGGCCACCGTAGGAGTGGTGACTCCTAACCCGGTGATTGGAGGAGATGCACGTGATTCTGAGGCGGAAGAGAGACGAAGAGCCGAGGCCAGTAGGAGCTGATATTCCGGGTCCGTCTAGGATATCCGATGATTGTTATGAGATTCCGGCACCGCCGAAGCGACCGAGTCTGTGCATCGATCTGACTTCGGAGGAGACTGACCCCTCTCTATATGATGAGGAAGAGGAGGTCACATCGACGCGAGCGGCGGAGTCGAATGAGACTTGTTTGGGATACGGAGGAAATCCGTGCTACTGCAGCTTTAGTGCATGATCAGTTAGACTTGATGTATAGGATTTGAGCTGGAATTGTAATTTGTTTATTTTGGAAATTATTGTAGTACTTTTCCGCTAAACTATGCACTCTGATATTTTCCTTTTGGGATGGTTATGACAATGTTATCTTTTGAAAATATATTAATGTTTAGTATTAAATTTCCAGAATTAAGTACTTAGTGATATTACGATGAAGTTATTTAATTACGTTCATCGATTAAATTTCGACGTACTTTTTATGAAATGAATTAGTGAAAATTTTATTTTAATTCTTTTTGAATTAAATCTGGAAAATCATTTTAATTATTGAAAGAAAAAAAAATACACTCGCGCTGTATTTTAAACTCGGGGTGTTACAGGCCTAGTGTTGGCCGAGATCGAAAGATCAGACCATGGCCCAGTGTTGGCCGAAATCAGAAGGTCAAAATGAGTGGACCAGTAGTGGCCGATATTAGAGGATCACAGCAGATCAGTTTGCTGAACCAGGATGGCCGAGATCAGAAGATCAGAAGGTTAGGAAGTGTGGTCCAGGGATGGCCGAAATCAGAGTATCACAGCATATCAATTAGTATGGTCCAGATGTGGACTAGCGCAGGAAGATCAAATAGTCCAGATTTAATCATGAGGATTAACGGTGGAGATTTTAATTTATTTTGATCAAAGTATTAAAAAGATTTGTTACAAAAATAAATTGAAGTATTGTGGAACTCAGGAGCTGTTGGTGGGAAGGAACTAAAGACTTGATTGGCCAGTTATATTGAAAGAAAATCTGAAGCTTAATAAAAGATATGTTTTTTATTTAAATAAAACTCAATTGTTCAAGTTATTTTTGCAAGAGAATCCAGCAAGATTCAGCTCGAAATTAAGCTTGGAAGAGGCCCAAATCTGCATCTATAAAAGGAGGCTCAAGGCATAATACTTAGCATCGAAAATTAAAAAGAGTCATACACTTCCAAAACAAACACTCAAGTTTTCAGTGAGGTCAATTATGAGTTCCAGCTTTCAAGAAGCAAGCACTCTTGTTATTTTCTTTCACGTGTGATCTAAGTTGTTGAAGTAGAGTCTACAATCTGAGGGAGTCAGAAGGGGTAGCAGATTACTTGGCAATTAGATTCAAAGTGTTGTAATTCCTTCTACAATCTGGGGTTGTCAGATTGGCAGGAGAAGAAAGGAGTTGTATTCCTCAAGAGTCTAGGATTGTTAGACTGTTTGAGAAGACTGGCTTGGAGGGTCAGTAGAACGGTTGTAATTCAAGGTTTGAATTAGTGAAATCCTTCAAGGTGAAGGGACTGGACGTAGCCTCGTTAACGGTGAACCAGTATAAAAATTGTGAATTTTATTTTTACTTTATATCCGCTGCTAACTCTGTTTTTAATCATACATCAAGTTTTGTTTTAAAAGTGTAAAAACAGGAAAAGTATTCATGTTAAGTCAAACACAATTCAACCCCCCTTCTCGTGTTTGCACCTTCACTCTATTAGTAGCAGTTGCCCAAGATGGAAACGACCATGTAATTCCTATTGCCTATGCTCTTGTGGAAGGTGAGACAAAAGAGGGTTGGAGTTTCTTTTTGAGAAATTTAAGAAAACATGTCACTCCACAACCCAACATTTGTTTGATTTCGGATAGACACGAATCCATTCAAAGTGCTTACAACAATCCAAATAATGGATGGCAAGATCCTCCATCAAAGCATGTGTTCTGCGTTCGACATATTGCACAAAATTTTGCAAGGGAATTTAAGGATAATGCTTTGAAGAAAAAAATTGTTTGCATGGGTAATAATTTCATTCTTATTTCTTATAATTAGTGTAATTTTTAATAATTTAATTGTTAATTTTTATAATTAGTTAACAATGAATTGTCTACTATATCAATACAGGTTACTCAATTAATGAACCTACATATCGACACTACCGCAGAGAAATCGGCATATTAAACTCGGAGGCTTTGAAATGGTTAGATAACATACCGCGACAAGATTGGATTCAAGCATTTGATGAAGGTAGCCGTTGGGGTCAGATGACCACCAACCTTGTGGAGTCAATCAACGGAGTATTAAAAGCACTGCAGAACCTTCCTATCACTGCTTTGGTCCAATCAACATATTATAAAACAGATACACTATTTCCAACCATGGGAAAACTATACGCATCAATTTTAGCTTCTGGTTAGGTATTCACATAAATATGCTTCAATTTTATGAAATTTGAAATAAGTAAATCTAATAGTCATAGAGTTGATAGTTTTGATCGAAGCAACCATACTTTCATGGTCCACGAGACTGTAAATCCAATAGAAGGACGACCAATTGGTCATTACAGTGTAAACCTTCCTAACAATTGGTGCGACTGTGGAAAATATCAAGCTAAACACATGCCTTGTTCACATGTGATAGCAGCATGTTCTAGTATCAAATATGATTATTGGAGGCTTATACCTGATGTGTACAAGGTGGAAACGTTACTAAAAGTGTACGAAAAATGTTCAGATTTATACTAAACAAAGGATATTGGCCAGAATATCAAGGTGTTAAGGTATGTCACAATCCTCTCATGTGGAGAGTCAAGAAAGGTCGCCTAAAAAGCAAACACATTAGAACATAAATGGACACTAGAGAAAGAGTGTCAAGAGAGTGCAGATTATGTCGAGTCTCTGGTCATAATAGAAAACATTGTCCAAATGCTGCCGGCACATCTACTCAAATTTGATGTTTTTTTTTTTATTTCAAATAATGTATTTTTATAATTTTATTAATATAATTTATTATTATTATTATTGTTATTATTATGTTTATAATTTTATTTTTTTTTGTTATGTTTATTATTATTACAATTTTTTCATCCTAAATATTAATTTATTTTAATTTTTTTATTATGTTTATTATTATTATTAATATTTTCTTTTTATTTATTTATTATTATTATTATTTTATCTGTAATTATTAATATTATTATTATTATTTATGAAAGTTTTTTATTTTTTTATTTCATTTTATTTGATTTATTAATTATTTTAAATATTTATAATTTATTTTAATTATTAAATAAAAAAAGGGGGGTATATGATCACACCCTAGAGGTGCAATGAGCAAAAAAAAGGGAGTACATCATCGCATCCTAGGGGTGCGATGATGGACTGAGTTAAAAAAACGGCCCTTCAGGTCATTGCAGGTCCAGGTTACGACGAGCAACGGGGCCCAAAAAGTAAGAAATTCTATGAATTTTTTTTTAAAATGGGGCATATTGAGAATAAAAAAAAAAGAGGATATATTATTACAAAATAAAAAAAAAATGAAAGGCCTGTAAAAGCGATCGAAAATATGAGTACAAAAATCAGAGAGATATATTTGACGAATTTGGACCACATCTTGTCCAAGTACATTAATTTGTTTTCTTTGATCTTGTCCAAGTACATTAATTTGTTTTCTTTCAAATAAAACAAAGTAAATATATACATCTGTGTGTGAGAATAATTTTGTATATATGTGTGGATATTATTCACTTTGAATAATTTTGTGATAGAATTATTTCGTTTAATAATTTAGTATACACAATAAATTTTACTAATTTAATAGTTTATAAAGTATCAAATAGTTTTAAAATTTTATAATATATTTATTTGAAATTATTTTATAAAGTATCAAATAGTTTGTGTGTGTGAATAATTTTGTATATATGTGTGTGGATATTATTCACTTTGAATAATTTTGTGATAGAATTATTTCGTTTAATAATTTAGTATACATAATAAATTTTACTAATTTAACAATTTATAAAGTATCAAATAGTTTTAAAATTTTATAATATATTCATTTGAAATTATTTTATAAAGTATCAAATAGTGTTAAAATTTTATAAAAATTTGTGGAGTTAATCTACTCAATAAAAACATTTGATTTGACTGTTTGATTAATAAAATTTATCATTTATATTAAATAATTAAAAAAGTAACATATCACATAATTACTCATAGAGTCAAACATATCATCAAAAATTATATATATATATATATATATATATATATATATATATATATATAAAAAAGAATAAGAATTCATTGACCAAATGTCAAATTAGCATAATTACACTTCTAATAATTTGTATATATAATACGAACTTTACAAATCCATCAGTTGAATCATGTTGCATTTTATATTTTGTCCAATCAGGTCAAATATAATATTATTTTCGTCTCTAAATATATAATTATTTTGAGATTGTTTTTTGTCAATTTTCTTTTTAAATTTTCAATGATAATTATTTTTTTTATTAACTTACCTGTAATTATAGTTGTCTTTTTTTTTTCTTCTCTTTTATTCAATTTCTATTTTATTCATCCAAGACAGCTGATGTATGGCCAATTTTTGATATGAAATCACATCTCTAAATCATTTTACTCAATTTCTTTTATCCAAATAAGTTATTTTCAAATCTATTTAGTTTTTTTTTTGATTTTTTCGTCTTAGTGTGAAATTGTTTTGATTTTTCGCCTTGTTTTGGTTTCCCGTCTTGTTGCGATGTTCATTTGCCCTTAGATTGACATATCAACTTAGATCCAATGCAACTTCAATCTATAACTTTGACGTCTTCAACGTTGCAACTTTGGAGACATGGATATTTCAGACACATCAATTTTGTCATATTTATAGGCTTTGTTACATTTGTAGGCATTTTTTCATTTCATGCTATTAACATGAATGTTGTGACTAGGGATGACAATTAGATCCATACCCAATGGGTACCCGCAAAAAACCCACAATAGGTAGGTAAAATCCTGCATAATGGATATGGGGACGAATAATTACCCGCAAGATTAAACGGGTATGAAAGCGAGTACGGGTACTATAGTATCCACCCTGCCCCACACCCGCACTTATATAAATATATTATTATTATTATTATTATTATTATTATTATTATTATTATTATTATTATTATTATATATCTACATTTGTCCCTCAATAAATCATGTTTACTTATATGAATATTATTATTTGTTTTTAATGTTTTGTTATTAAATACTTAATTTTTAATTTTTTTATTATTAGTTTAAAGTAAAAAATTGGTATCAATAATTGTTTCTTTTTAACAAAATGTATTGGTAATTGTTATTGATCATATATTTGGTATTGCCTAGGAGTGCCATGCACATTTGATATTCTTGGATGGTGGAAAACAAATGGAATCAAGTATCCAATTTTACAAAAAATTGCCAAGGATATTTTGGCCATCCCAATTTTCACAGTTGCTTCAGAATCTACGTGCTTTTAGTACTCGTGATAGGTTGTTGAGTCCTCAACGGTCTAGGCTTCATGAGGATACTTTGGAGGCAAAAATTAGGATACAAAATAAATGTTTGCAAACTTTGGACCACTACAATATTTAGAATCGAAAGATAAACGTTTGCAAACTTTTCAACAATCTGATGAAGTAGCTAGAATATCACTAGAAGGGGGGTAGAATAGAGATATTTGTGGTTTTAAAAATTCTTTTGTGTTTTAAAGCTTTGTCTCGAGAGGATGAAAATCAGAAGTAGTAAAGTTAAAACGTAGAGGTTTAGTTGATTACCAAATGATAAAGAGATAGAAAGAGGATAATGACACACACAATTTTTATACTAGTTCACCAAATGAAGGCTACGTCCAGTCCTCACACACTTGTGAGATTTCACTAAGTATCAAAACTATTAACCTCTCACTTATGTTGATTACAATTTGTGTATTCTAGAGCTTCACCAAGCTTACAATCTTTTCTCTCAAATTTCAACCTTTCTCAAGTGTAACTCAAATTTCAACCTTTCTCAAGTGTAACTCACTTCTCTCAAATTTCAACCTTTCTCAAATTTCAACCTTTCTCAATCTTTTCTCTCACTTGAAAATTACAAGATGATATGAAGTAGTTTGGGTTGTTTCTCTTAGTTAACACTTTATGAAAAGATATTTCAAAGATCTAGCGTAAGATTATAGAAAGTATGAAGAGAGGATGGAATGCTCTTGATAGCCTTTAGACTTTTTCTTTTTATGTTTTATTGTTATATTGAATGAAGAAGAGCAGTCTTCATTTTATATAGATAAGGAAACTTTTTCTTCAAGAAAATTGTCCTTTATGACTGTTATCTCAAGTTGTAATGGTCCTTGAAGTTTGTCTTGAATTGCAAAAACGCCATTGAATATGTCCTCATTCAGCCTTGACTTAGGAGGCTGATTTTCACGAAGCTGTCTTGGAGGTTAGACCTTTCTAGAAGCTTGACAACTAGAAAATGTTTTTTTCCTTTTTTTTCTTTTCCAAGATATGTAATCTTACTTTACGTGACAAGTGCAACCTTTTGTACTTTGGTACTTTTAGTCATTTCCAATGCAGGAGGACGAAGAGGCAGTCATTCATCCTCTAGTGCTCATCCTCTGGCGTGGAACTTCTTTCTTATGACTTTGTTTATTTTTAAGCTATTCATCCAGAAAATTGTCTTCACTTAATTTTTTGACTTGGATCAGTGTTTTTGTGATAAAGTATATTGTCTCCATAAAGATTCATCCTCTTATCGTTCATCCTCTTATCGTTCATCCTCTGATAGGAGGATAGAGCTTCTATAAATTAGGACATGACTTGTACTTTTGCCTTTTGAGATTCAAACATATGGGTTAGCAAAATATAGCTATTGGAGGTTTTGCTAAGTTTCCTTGGACTTGTCTTTATTTGCAAAGTTGTCATTTAGCCTTTATCCTCATGTTTGAGTTGTAGGAGGATGAAGCTTTCATTTGTGATGTGACTTGTTCCTTTTGACTTTTCCTTTTCCTAACAATTGTAGTGTATTGCTTTATCAATCAAGAACATTGTTTTTTGTGCTTTTGTACTTTTACCTATTTCTCATGTGCAAGGATGAATTAGTTCATCCTCTTTTCTGCTTTGTTCATCCTTTTTTCTATTTCGTTTATCCTCTAACATAGAGGTCATGAAGAAATGTGTAAAATACACTTCATTTGATCAAGGAGGTGAGGAACATGCTTTCCAAATTTATTACACTCAAGAGCACAAGTTAGATAACATACATATTCATAATCTTTGAAATAATTTTGTTATCATTAAAATATTTGAGAGAGATTTTGTCTCAACATCTAATTCTGATGAAGAGGTAAATAATTGTGACTTTAATTTAAGATTTTGTTGTTGTTGTTATGAATTGTGACTTTATAATTATAAATAACTAATATAATATACATATCAATTTTTTTACAGATCTTGAAGAATGCCGCATAAAGACTTGCAACTTCATAAAATATTATTTCAGATGTTTGGATGTTTATTGTAGTAACATGAGATCATTTCATATGTTTTTTATGTTGAGTTATAAAATATTTTGGTTTGTAATACTATGATTTGAATTTAAGATATTTGGAAGAAATTTAAATTTAATCACAACAATAATGATTATTTATTGTTCTATTTTAGTTAAAGCGCGGGTAATGAGTATGGGTACATACACTTATATACCCAAAAGATAAGGGTACGAGTATTAAAGTTGATATCCACGAGGGTATGGGCACATGAGTATTATTTTAACTGCGTGTTTGGGGACGGGTACTATAGTACCTTACCCAAACCCTACCGATTGTCATCCATACTTGTGGCTTTGTTTGCAAATTCATCCTTTTTGTTTTTAGCGACTTTGAATTGTATTGTTGATCATTGTAATTTCTATCGATTTGAATGAATGAATACCATATTTTAACCTTATCTTTAATTATATTACATATTTTTCTGTAATCTATAATAAATACTACAATACCAACATAAACTAATTATCTCTTTTCAACGGTAAACTAGTAAATCAATTCAAATTAGCAATAATTTTAATAATTTTTCTTGTCTCAATTATAAAAAAAACTAAAAAAAACATCAATATTAATAAACTTATTTATTCCTATGACTTTTTAATATTTGTACAAATATATTCCTCATACAAAAATGTGAAACATTAAATATATACACTAATATTGAAAAGATAAACATTAAATAAGAATATAAAAGTCATTTAAACAATAAATACATCTTAAAAATTATAACTTTTTCTTATAAATGAGACTAAAATAATCTTCAAAATTTTTCTTTTAATTGAGACCAAAAGTAGTACTGCAATAAATTTTCTTAATTCTCTTGATTTAATGAAATGAGTTTTATATATAAGTATAAATAGCAGTACACATTCAATTATGATTTACATATCAAAATCATAATATACATTAAAATAAGGCGATCCGATAGACATCAACTAACTTCACGCTTTGATGATAGATTATATACTTGATCTATTTAGTCAAAACGTTTAATACAATGGTTGGATTTGTAAAATATGTATTCTTCACAAAGTTATTAGAAGTGTAACTGTATTAAATTCGACCGCCGGTATCAAGATATTCATACACATATAAGATATTAAATTACATTGGTTTAGTACACGTTTAGTCAGTTAATAAATATGTTAGTCTTTAACTAAAAACTCTTTTGAAAGCTCCTAGTTTATTAAATAGGGATGACAATTAGACCCATACCCAGTGGGTACCCGCAAAAAAAAATCGTAATGGGTAGGGTAAAAACCCGCATAATGGATATGGGTATGGGGACGGATAATTACCCGCAAAATTGAACGGGTATGGGTGCGGGTACGGGTACTATAATACCCACCCCGCTCCGCACATATATTATTATTATTATTATTATTATTATTATTATTATTATTATTATTATTTTTATTGTTATTATTATTATTATTATTATTATTATTATTATTATTATTATTATTATTATTTGAGAGAGATTTTTTAAGATATGATTTTTTAACTCCCGTTTGTTTACTATTATTAAAATGATTTTTTATGTACAATAACTTTTAACATGTTTGTATACAATTTTATAAAAATAATTTTTTTAAACTAAAAAATTACCATAAAAGACATAAAAATGATTTTTAAAAAAACATGTTTGTTTGAAAAAATATTTTTTAAATACGTGATTTTTCTAAATACACATATGTCTCTCTACTATCTTATGCATCTCTATCTCCTCTTCCTATCTTTATCTACTATTTCTCACTCTCTATTATCTCATGTCTCTCTACCTCTCCTTTTTATTCCAAACAAATCAACGAATTTAGGTCATTCATTTCATAATTTTCGGATCCTCCTGAAAAATAAACATATAAGTAAATCATCACGAAAATATGTTAGTAAATAGTAATAGATTTTGGAGGTCTTGTTCTAATCTTAAAAATTGGGCCCTTAATAAAAAAAATACAATTTTAATAATTAAAAAAAATTGAAAAATAAATTTTAGTCCCTATACACATATTTGATTCTGACGAAGAGGTAAATAATTGTGATTTTATATTTAAGAGTTTTTTAATATTATTAATCGTGACTTTATAATTATAAATAACTAATATAATACACATATCAATTTTTTTACAGATCTCGGAGAATACCGTCCAAGGACTTGCAATTTCATAAAATATTATTATTTTTGATATTTTGATATTTATGGTAGTAATGTACTAATGTTGAATCATGATATATTTTAGAAGTTTTGAATTAGACAATATTTTGGTTTCTAATACTTATGATTTTGGATTTAAAATATTTGGGAATTTTTTTAAATTTAATCACAAATTATTTATCGATATATTTTTATTAAAGTGCGGGTAATGGGTAGGGCATTTAAGTACCCAAAGGGCAAGGGTACGGGTATTAAAGTTGATATCCACGAAGGTACAGACACAGACACGGGTATTTTTTTAAATTGCGGTATGAGAACGTGTACTATACTACCCTACCCATACCCTACCTATTGTCATTCCTACCAAGTAACCTACGTGACTTTATTAATATTATTATTTAGAGAATCTATTAGTTGAACTATTAATGTTATAAAGTGAAATAGAGAATCACTTCGGTGTGACACAGATGATAAATATATAGAATTTTTTAAGTATGTATTGATTAATTTAAATCTTTGATAGATATTTCTTTCAGTTTTATTTATACTTAAAAGTGATAAAAATTAATGTATTTAATTTAAAATATAAATCAAATTTTGTTTATAAACAAAGGGAGAGGAAATATGTGGTAGAACTTCTAGTAAGAAAGTCAATTCATTAATTACTCTGTATTTGTGAGCAGTAGACATTCTAGTTTATCGGGAAAAAGGAGAGGGTGGGAGAAGTTTTGAATAATTATTAATTTTTGGTCAACGTTTGACTAGTTATTGATATGCCATAAAGAGCACAAGAACATAATCCAGTTGAAACTTTTTGGCCAATATCGTTTTCTTTTGGTTACCTTTTTTGTAGTATGAGAATTAGATTTGATTGATTTATATTCTTAAAATAATGAAAATCTATAATTATTTATTGAACTTCATTTCTAATCACGGTTAATTTTCGATACGTTAATTTTTATTAAAAAAATACGGTATAAAATTATAATTATTGGAAATTTGAAATTTTCAGTAGTTGTAATTTTTATAAATTTGAAATTTTCAGAAATTATAACTATCAGAAATTTGGCAAAATGAAATTTCCGGTTGTTATAATTTGATACCGAATTTTTCTATAAAAAAATTAACGTACTGGAAATTTGACTGAGGGGATAGATTTTAGAGTAAATTTTTTTAACCGTGGATAGATAATTATGGGTTTTCATTATTTTGGGGGATATAAGTCAAAATGTGGGAGGTATAAAATCCAATTGTCTTGTAGTAAAGGTTGAATGGCCCATAACAATTTGGGCTTCTAGTACCGTTGCAAGGTTGATCCGTATGACTTTATGATAGTTTCTTCATCGTTGATTATTAGAGTGTCCATAATGAAAAATGCCTTATCCAGGAAGAAGTAATATTCATTAGGTACGACCATTAGGGAGTTACTAAGGAGAGTGCTTAATAAGAGAAGTGAACGAGAAAGCTTTTATAAACACTTTTTTCACATTCAGTGGCATGGGTTCTACTAACAGCTTTTTATAAAAAAATATATATAATATATATACCTATAGTAAGAGTAATGGTAGAAAAAATAAATAAATCACTGTTGAAATATAATAATTGATAGTTATTGATGTAACTCATTTAGTAAAAAAATTAGATGTGTTGCATTGGAGGATTGAATGTTTATTAGATATTATTTTTTAAAAAATTATAAATAAGTGATTTATACATTTATGATATCAAATTAGGTTTTCATTTAGGAAGTTCTCCATTACTATGTAATAATATAAAATATAAAAATAAAATAAAAAGTAAGGAAACCTTTTTTTATAAGGGCACGTTGAAGAGATCATCAATGAAACTAAAGTAAGCAACAACAAAATCAAGAATGAGAACTAAACTAAAGAGATCATCAATCATATATGTATATGAACAATGAAAACTATTTCTCTATGTGAATGGTAAATGATTTTGATGAACTTGGAGATCACTTACTTTATACATTTGTGTAATTTGAATATCAGATTTTTTATTTTTTATTTTTTATTCACTTACTTGAACAATGAGAACTATTTTTTATTCATTTGTGTAATTTGAATATCAGATTTTGAACATTGTATATGATACTTTATACCTCTATCTATATCTTTCACTTGCTTTTTTTCTATACGCCAGCATACTGATTTTGAAAATATGCCACAAAAAATTATGCTTGGAAGAAGAGTTTGTATTCAATTAATATTCAATGCAGTAAGTTTCAATGCACATATTCCATCTGAATTAAATATAAGCAAAATTGATAGCTGAAAAATTAATATATCTAATTATAAATTAAAACTAAATACATCAATTTTTTAATTATTATTTTTGTTTATATTTTATTTCAAAGTAGAATATACTATTATATACAATGATTCAAACACTGATACTTTATTTGCCAACTAATACTACTGAATTTTATAAAGCCTTTGCCAAGGGCATGGTCAAAATGAGTAGGATCAAACCCCTCACAGGAAGCAGAGGGCATATCAGAATCAATTGCAGAAAAATTAACTGAAAATTAGTGAGTAATGCGTGTGTGTGAGAGAGAGAGGGAGAGTGTGCCTAATAATTTTAAATCTCTTTCCATCAAGCGAATTAGCGTTCTAAGGAATCTCCAACCAACAATTTATCAAACAACAAACTAGTATAATTGCAAGGGTTAAACAACTTTTCCCTTGATTACAATCCATTAGAAATTTGGTAATTTGAGAAGACTATATCAACATTTAGTGTATTAGCTTAATTAATTACATTTTTTATTTCACTAAAGTACTTAAATCTCAATACTGTATCACATCTATTCCAGCTCATTAATAGATTCAACCTCTTCCTCCGCAAGTTCAAATTCATCAATCTCTTTAAAGTATGCCTTCTGTTTCACAATGAAATCAAACAAATCGTCTTGTTCACTAGACACGACACGTTGCTTCTAAAACCAAAGCAAATACAAATCAAAACAAGTACGATCCATCAACACATTTTTTAATTTGTGAAAAAGATGAGACGATTCTTACCTTTCTGCAACGAACTGTTAATGGCTTGGCATCGGTCAGATTCAAACTGGAAATATTGTGTAACAATCAAGAAATTGAAATGAGAAAAAATTAATTAATTAATTAATTAGTCATTAGATTTATGTCACAATGCGAAAGATAGGAATAAGTACCGAATGTTAGAGGTCTTCGGAGGAGTGGGTAGTGCTTTCTTTTGATTATTATGAAAAATGTGCGAAGAAGGGGTTGAAGTAACGCATTGAAAAGATGATGAAGAAATTGACGATGATGGTAAAGGGTTTGAATTAGTGAGATCAGAAAGAGGGTTTCGTTTCATTTTTTCCATTGTGTTGTTTGTTGTGTGATAACAAATAACAAACTCCTGTAATGTAAGACATACTCACACTAACCATGCTTTTATAATTTTTTTTTTGTTGGCGGGAAATTTCAGTTGGGAACTTTACTAATTAAAGGCGGTGTTTATATGTGATGAATTGAGTTGGGTTGGGTGGGCATGAACTAATGTTTTTGGGAATAATAAATTAGTAAGATGGTTAATTTAATTTAATTTGGGTTCTAAAACTTAGTGGAAGAGACAGATTCTCGGTGGGACGATGATGGTGGCAGTGTACTCGCAGTTTTGCCTAAATATGGGTAGAGAATTGTGAGGGAATCACAACACATAGATACACCCTAATCTCATTTTGATGAGAGCAATTAAGTTTTATTTTTCTAATTTTTTCTTATTATTATCTTGTAATTTTTCATATATATGTTAAAGAAAAATGTTTGAGATGTGAGTCTAACGGAAGAGATTATACTTTTAAAATATAGTGAATCTGAGTTCGAATCTCTAGTAGAAGAGATATCCACATTTAGTGTCTGACGCGTCTCAAATAACATTATCTACGATAGAAGGAACCTATGGAAAAAAAAAGAATCTCGGGACACTTCTATGGCTCTATAAGTCTATATACTTTGAGAAAAAATGAGATAAAGAGAATTGATTGAAATAAATATGATTATTGATTGTCAAAATATATTTTATTTTTAGATTACCGATGTACAAACGAATACTAAATTAATTGATTTTATTTTTTATTCAAACTAACAAAAAACTCGTGTTATCACACATGTGACGCATTGTTGTTATTTTATATCTGTCATATTTAGATTTCAAACAAAAATTTTAATTTAATATAATGGTGACAAATATGTATCCTTTTTTATATATATATTTATGAGTGATGAATATTTTTCTTGTGCTTTTGTATGTGCTACTCATAAACATTTGTCTCATATTTTTTCAACGACAAATATTTTTCATATACTTTTTTTAATATTGATTTAATTGCATTTTTGGTTCCCTATTATTATCAATTTATGACATGACATTCTTTCATATTTTTTAACTAAAAATTAGTGTTTTGAGATATTTTTAATGACGTAACATACAATTTTATGATACAGAACCATCTAAATGTATTAATTATTTATATGTTATTTATTAAATTATAAAAATGAATAATTTCATAAGTTGAAAGTGAAGTTTTAGAGGATTTTATTGCAATTTAATGGATATTAATCATTCAACATCGTTATATCATATGTTGCATCGTTTAAAATATGTCACATCGCCAATTTTTAGTTAAAAAATATAAAAGAAGAACTAAAAGTGTGAACTTTTAAAATAGAGATAACAATTTCACGAATTGGTGAAAAGAAAGGAACTAAAACTACAATTAAGTCTTTAATATTTTTTGTGATAAATATTTGTCTCGTATTTTTTATGTATTAAGTGATAAATATTTGTTATATGATTTTTTATTCACATTTTTTTATGTATACGTAATAAATATTTGTTATGTGCTTTTTATGCATGAGTTATAAATATGTATCCCTCAATTTTTTGTTTATCAATGACAAATATTTGTCCCGTGTTTTTTTATATGTAAGCGAGAAATATTTATATCGTGATTTTTTATATTTATAATTGACAAATATTCGCGCCTTTTTTTTTATGTATCAATTATGATTATGTATCTCACACTTTTTTACTTACAAAATGATTCTATAAATTCAACTTTAATGACTCCGGTAAAAAGCTAATCTTAGATGACAAATATGTAATTTTATATTGATCTCTCTTTATGTATTATATTGTTGTCTCATTAATGCATCTATTATGGCCCGTTTGATGGACATCATAAGGTAGAAATATGATAGGATAAGGAGCAAGATAAAAATATGATATGATATGGACATGATAAGGAGTTATCGTGTCATGTGTTTGATGTGTACATGATAACAAATTTGATAAGATTAGTTTATCATATTCAGTTTGATACACAACATTATATGATTTATATTGTGATAAAATGACAAATTTGTCTTTATAATCTATTTAAAGACATAAAACAATTAACATCAATTTAGTTTTATTTTAGTAACTATATAAAAAAACAATTAACATAAAACTCAAATATTAAAGATGATACAGAAAAATGGTAAATATGAACACACAAAAAACAATCGGAAATCCTCTAAATCAAAGTTTATTTTTTCAACCTTTCAATATGAACACAATAAGAAAATAATCGCAACTTTTATCCTATTGTAGAATAAAATAAATCAGAAAATAACCAAAAACATCAAGGCAAATATGAAAAGAGAAAATCAACCCAACGTCAACAATCATAAAATCAACAACATAAAACAATAATAAAATAAGAGGAAATCAAAAAATTATTTCATCAACACAATAAGAAAATCAAAAGAAATTAGGACAAATATGAAAAGAGGGAAATCTGGTACCTTGATAGAGGGCGACGGTGGAGAGGAGCACGATAGCGGCAATGGAGAGGGAGAGGAAAGCACAATGGAGAAGGAGGGGAGAGTAACACGACAAGTTGAGAGTGTAGAAGGAGAGAGAAAGTAGGGAAGGGCAAAAATAAAATATAAATATTGAGAAAGTAGAAAAGGGCAAAAATGAAAAAAAATATATTTTTTCTCATGTTGAAAACGAATTATTTGAACCTACCTTAAACTAAGAATTAAGAGTAGAATAAGAGAAGTGTATGATATCATATTGGTGCATCAAACAAAAGAATAGAGCATAATAAAATAAGTATATCGTATCCATCAAAGGAACATTTAGTGTATCTAGTTATAGATCAATTATTTAAATAATACTTATGTTTTACGTGTAGTTTTGTTTTTGCAGTTTTATGTTTTAGTTACATTTTGTTGTTGAGATTTTTTTTCCCCACACTTTTCTACTCATTGCTGATTTTTGTATAGTTTTTTTATTAATTGCAATTTTGGTAAGATGCAGTTTTTTTGGTGCTGTAGTTTTAAGTGTCAATTATGGGAATATCTCTTTTTAGAGATTCCACTATAAAATCAATTAGGACAACAACATAATTTTGTTGTGTTTATATTTTTATTTTGATATTTATTTGATTATTTTTAACAAAATCAATTAAAATAATTTAATAAATGAATGAAAAATAAAATTTAAAAAGTGTTAAAAAATGCACTTTCCACCCCTTTAATTAAACTGAATCACGATTCTAATACTCTTATTTTAAAATTTGGAATTTTGTCTATTTTAAAAAATTTCAATTTTTTTAACACCATTTAAATATAAATTAAATTGAGATTAATTTTAATACACCGTCGATGTAAAATTTTTACACTGTTGATCAATCACAAACCTCCATTTATATGACTTTTAAAGTAGAAAAAAATTAAAATCAAATATTTTTTGTGATCTAACGGCTTTGATTAATTGATAGTATAAAATAGGCTAAATAGCACATGTGGTCTCTTAACTTAATTTCAGTTAACATTTTAGTCCTTTATCTTTTTTTTTCCCGATTTGGTCCTTTATTTTAATTTTAAGTGACAATTTGATCTTTTATGTTTTAAAATGTCAACGATGTTATCCTTTTTTTTTTTTACAAAAATTCAAAAAATTCATCAAAATTTTCAACCAAAATCCATAAAATTATTTATATTCTTCAATATAATACAAATTTCATCAAATTCGAAACTTAAATCTTCAAATAAACTTATATTTCCATTTTTAACAACATCAAATAAAGAATGATATTTGATGAAATTTTTATATGTGTTTATATTTTTATTTACAAATAAGACAAAACCTACAAACAATGATAAAAATGAGTTGTCCGAAATACTCATGTTTTTGGATCTGTAATATTGATGACGTTAAATTTATTGATTGAAATATGCATTGAATTGAAACTAATATGCCAATTTGAACCAAACAAATGTCGCAAAAGACAGGAAACCAAAATAATGGTGATTTCATACTAAAAATTGGCCTTAAATCACCTTTTTTTTTTGTTGAATGACGAAGAAAAGATAAATAGAATGAAAGCGTGCCATCTGGAACGACAAAATTACGAAATAAAAACTAGATATATGTGTGAATTATTTATTTAAATAAAAGAAAACAAAAATTTAAAATAATAATTTCAGATTAAAAATTAACCTCAATCCTCTCTCTTTGTTGAATGAAGAAGAAAAAGAAAAGATAAATAGAATCATGGCATGTGGCTAGGTTTTGTAATTTTTATGAATTTGAAAACTACCCACACTATATTTTATATTTTATATTTTATGAATTTGACTCCCTTTATGTTGAAGTTGAAATGTAATAATCCAAACTAGTTTTTGTAATATAGTTGAATATGTCAATTTGGAGTTAGTTAGTGATTATTTATGTTTTCATAAAATAGTTAAGCTAGTTATATCGCATTCAGTTAGTTGGTTAGAAGTTACAATTATAATTAAAAAAATTCATTATTGTAAATGATTGATTCTTTCATTCAAAGTCATCTAATTTTTATTTAATTTTCTGTTAATTACTCTTTCAAATTATTTATTTTCTTTTCAATAATCATTTTTAAATCTTGAGGGCAAAAACACCAAACTTAGAGTGTAAGCTTCAACATTCTAAAATTAGAAGTTAGTAATATAAGTGAATTAATTATTAATATTAATTATAACTACTTATAATTAAGTAAATATTATACTATCAACAATTTATAATTATCAATAATTAATATTATTCAATTTATTTTTTTTTTTAGAAGAATAATGAAATTTATATTTTATTACTCTAAATCGGCATTTACATAAATTACATGTCATAAAATATATTTTGTTGCCGGAAGGTTGTGCACTTTAGTCACATTTTTGTAACTTTCTTTTGAGTGTACATTTTTTAATTGAAAAAGGAGCATCGCGTGCAATGGAACTAGAATTCATTTTAATATTTATTTAATTGGTTTAAAATAATTTTCTTATAAATTGTTGTTAGTAATAACAATAGTGTTAAATTGTGCAATAAGTTGAAAAGGAGATTTTGTCGCTCATTTGTAGTTTTAGGTATCTCGTAGGATAAAATTCAGTTAAAAAAATAATAATAGTGGACAAGTAATATAATTTAGAATATATGTACTTTTAATTTTTATACAGACATTCAACATTTCATTTTTTTTCTATAATTTTTCCTATCACAATATCAATACTAATATATCATATCACTATTTATTTTTTTATTTTTTCCTTTTCAAAGAGTATAAAGGTGTATGTCAAATATTTTTTATTTAATTTAATCTTTTTTGTCCATAAATCCAAATAATGAAAACCGTTGGCTCCAATACTTGTACTTAGAACCATCAATTAAATTTTGAAGTTCAAATCTCAACATAAAAACTCTTATTATTAGATCTTTTATTGAAATAATTTTTGAAGGTTCAGTGAAGGATTCATAGACCTCATATTTTGTCAGTTTAGATTTTTTTTTGAAAAATTTTTAAAATTTATTTTTCTTATAAAATTATTCAAAAAAAATTTCTCAAAAAATAAAAACTTATGAAAATAAGATTGCATTTCAAATTTTTTATTTTTAAAAAGTGAATCTATAGGCTCTATTTACCCCACAAAATTTAGGTCTTTTTAAATTTAAAAGCATAATTTATTGGAGTATTTTTAACTATAAAATTTTTAGTCTTACAAATTGGAGCCAATAATTAGTGTACATGCGCCCACATAAGATGAGAGGTATGGCAAAAGAAAGCGGTTAGCAATAGATTAGTGACGAAAGTAGAGACACACAGAGAACAAAACCAGAGTAATACGCCTCTAGTTTTACTCTTTCCGTGTACCAAGTTCCAGTTACAACACTTTTCTGAAAAAAGTTTCAATTTCAATTTCAATTAATTAAATACACTACTGTACCCCGCTAATTCTAAACCCAGGGGCCAACCCAAGTACCAATAAATCACAGATTTCAATTTCAACCAACCTAACCCACCCTTCTATAAATATATATTCCTCTTCACAACTTCACCACCATCACTACTACTTATACTACTAAATTACATTTCTCAAAGACACAACATGGAGGCAGTTCAATCATGGGTTTCAAACAACAAACTTACCAGCATTGGTAACTTTACTATATATGTCATAATATATAATTATATTTTTAACTAAATGGGTGTTTGTTAAATTTTAATAATACAGGGGCATTGTGGGCCTCTGGAATTGGAGCATCACTTGTTGCTTATTCACGAGTTAAATCTCAAATGAAGCCAAATCTAAGGCTTATCCATGCTAGGTATAAGTCCTTACTCTTAATTAACACAATTTTTTTTAACTTCAATCTTTAATAACATTAAGTGGTGAAATTAATGTGTATTACAGGATGCATGCACAGGCACTAACTCTAGCAGTGCTATCGGGTGCAGCTGCATACACTATTATGAGAATCATCAAAAATCATTGGCAGATAGTTCCACTTCAAATGTCACACCCACTGAGTTACTTGAATGGGAGCTTCATAGTCCTTTTTAAAATTACAACAAATTCCTATCTAATTTTAATTCTATAATAATGTTAGTAGGTAGTAATTATGTTAGTGTGATCTTGTCACACACAAAAAAAGAATCGTTGTTCGTTTTTATGTATGATCTGGGGAAAGATTTTTGTAATTTTCTAACGTATATATAAGTTCTCTGTTACTTTCAGTTTTGGTCCTCCATAAATTTTAACTTTAAGAAGCTTCAGCTTCAAATTCATAATTTTTTTAAAGTTTATTATAACTATTAAAATATATTTTAAGTTATAAATCATACCAAAAACACTAAACAGATGCACCTAATTTTTTCTAATATAAATCCATAAGAGAAATGTTATTTGAACACATTTTTTGACACAAATACAAATACAAATACAATACTTACTTTTTATACATACTATGATAACATAAACGTGGGTCATATTTCCTCCATCTCTCTCTTCTTACATAAATGTGGGCCATAGTGTATTTATATTTGTGTCAAAAAATGAGTTCAAATAACATTTTTCAATCCATAAAGAAAAATAAAATATAATAAATAAATTAAGGAGATGCATGATGTTGGATCTTACCAAATATACTTTGTTTAGTTTCGTTATTACTATTTTACCATCTATTTTTTATTTTACAGAACTGTATGGTTAGTTAGAAACTCTAGTTGTCGACTTTCTTGTTAAAGCTGTCCTCATTTAGAATTTATAACAGTCACATGTTTACTTTATGGAAAAGTATGCTCTTTTTTTTTTTCTTTTCAATATTAAACTACAATAGGGCACACAACACAAGCCCATGTAAGAAAAATCAAATCAAGGATTAAGAATTGAGTTACTTAAGATATATTACACAATCAAACACAAATTTAATGTAAAAACGCTAAAACTATCGTTATCTAAAAACTATCGGATATTAAAATTAAGTGAATTTTTTTTCCATCATATAATACAACACCCATGATCTTAATATTACAAAACTTAAAAATACAAAAGAAAAGAAGGAAAAAAATCACATAGAAGTGTGTTTTTGACTAATTCATTTGGTAACGAAGAATTATAATATATATATATATATATATATATATATATATATATATATATAATTTTTGTCTTCTCTTCTCTTTTTACAAATTATAATGTTAGACAAAGTGAAATTTTTTAAAGATACTTCAATTTCAACTAATTTGAACAAATATCACACTCATTTTTTCTTAATCCTTAGGATGCTAGAGGAAGAGGGTTCTGACGCACAATTCAATCGAGAGAAAAGTAAATTTGAATTAAAATTTAAATTCAAGTTGTCTCAAACAATGTTTTAACAAAATTTATTAACTACTTGAAGTTAAATATTACACTCTCTCAAACAACTTAAGTGCTCGATTGATCCATAGTTATATCTCTACTCCACAATTAAGACAAACTTGTAATTTTGATATTTCTTATAAACAACAAAATCAATTTTTCGCTCAAAAAAATTCGTCTAAGATATCCAAAAAAAACTTTGCTCAAATTTTTCAAAAAACATTTACATATTAAAAAAATTGGTGGTTCAAATTTTTCAAAACACACGTTGGCTTAAAAAAATGAAAGCTAAATTTTCTAAACATTCATCAATTTTGAAAAATTTGAACCATCAAATTTGTGGAAACAATGAGAAAACCTTTTTCCTTTAAAAAAAATTTCTCACCAGAAAATTCGACGGAGTAAGAGTGTGATTGGTTGAAAAAACAATTCATACGAGCTAAACAGTGAAAAATGAAAAGAGATAAAATTAGAATTTTATTTTGAATTGCATGTGCGAAGGTGTAAATGAGGGTAGGAGGCAAAATTTCCTCAATAAGGTGCAAAGGCAAGGCCTATACAAAACTGGGAGTTCTGTGGCCTGCCTCCGAGGCACTAAAAAAGAGTTGAAGCAAATCCCACTAAAAGAGTACAAGCCCAATAAAAAATAAAAGAATAGAGAACTATGGGATCTAAGACCACACAAACAAATCCTTTTGCATATTTTTCTGTATTTTCATTCCTCTAAAATGCTCACTCAAAACATCACTTAATAAAGTGATACTTCAATTTTATTTTCATAAAAATTACTTGTTTTATTTCAGTTTTGGTCTCAAATAAATACGAAATGGACACAATACATCAAATTTAAATATTGAGAGATAAATAAACATAAAGAGTGATATGATATATATATATATATATATAATATTAATGATGTGATAGTAAAAGAAATACAGAAAAATGAAATATTTAATAAGGGTTGGAGAGTTAAAGATGTCCAAATATAACTTCTCAATAAATACAATGTTTATTAACCTCAAATTATCATTTTCTTATACAATTATAAAAAAAACTAGTAACGTATCAATAGTTAATAATAATAATCTAATAAAATTATTATTTTTATGTCCTTAAGTCCTAAATCAATGGACAAAAAGTTAATTTTGTTTGGTTGAACATCATGTCCCGAGTTTAAACTTCGAATCTCACAGTTGTGTGTGAGTTTCTATTGGTAATTATATCATCTTATCTATAAAAAAATATTAACCTTATTATATGTATTTTTTACTTTCCTTAATTCTTCTGAAAACCTTAAGCCTTACTACATATTTTAGGACAGATTAGTGGTTGGCACGGAAATTTTTGCCAATTTGAATAAGTAATTCACGATTGATCTGTTCTGCCGGTTTGATTAATGCAGCCCCTGTAAGATCTAATAATTTTTGTGAAACTATAAAGGAATTGGTTGTTGTAACTTGTGAGGTGTTTGGAGGAACTTTATACTTCTTCTTCAACATTGGATTCTAGAGTTGGACTTGATTTTATCATATGCTATTATTCTATTGTTTTATCTTTGATTTCCCACACTTTGTTCATGCATTGCAGTTCTGTTTCTGAATGTGGTGGATTTGATTTTTATTTTTTGATAATGGTGGATTCGATGCTTTAATTTGATTTCAATTGTAGCCCACTTAATAACTTGACTAAGTAGAATTAGGTTCACTCTTTCTTTTAATAGGAACTATAATGATGAAGAAGTTAGCCTTGCTTAAACTTTTACGGTGACAATTATACTCAAGTAGAGTTAAGGTCAAATATAATTTTGTTCACCGAGAAGATACATCTTTGTTAATTTAGTTTATGCTTAGAAGGTACAATTTTTACTTGAGGTGAAAACGCAGGTTATACCTCTTTAATTATTTTAATTGACATTTTAATTTATTATATAGATTTATTGAAGGCATAATAAAGTTTTTAGAATAGTTAGTCTATTTTCCATTAAATGTGACTTAATTATGAGATTCTATTGAACATAATGATACTATTTTTAAACTGTTTATAGTCCAAAAAAAATTACTATTAAATGGGACAACAATAATGTATAGAGATTATTATGAGAGTAGACCGATGATCACCTCTCAGAATCATGGATATAAGATATCAAGTCTTCACATAAGTATAAATATTAGGTGTAATACTTGTACTGGATTGATCTGCTATGAGAATGTTACATAATAGTTATGTAGGTGTCATTAACGATTCTCATGTGATCATGGTGAGTAATCATTTGACTTGAGGTCACTACGATCCCCACTTGGAAAGTTGTATACTTTGAGGCTATCAAATATTATCTGTAAAAGGACAATCATAACGCTGGTCATTGGGTCTACAATAAACCATTCAGAGGGATGTGAGTGATGTAAATATGATTCATCTCTCTTGCATAATAGGAGTTGTTTCTTGGGCCTCTCGATAGATTGATATGTGAAATGTGTGTAGCCACGCAAAACTGTATCAATATAAGATATTGGATACATTAGTGATTGCACGTATACTTGGGACTCTTGAGAAACAAATTATTGGATCTAACAAGAATGACCATTTGTATTATAATTTTTTGAAATTGTTGGTGTAACTTCACTTAGTTGACATTCAACGTTGCATTTGCTTACATGGCATGTGAGCATCAAGATAAATTTTGTTTGGCATTTGAGAAGTTAAAAGATTTGTTTGTTTCAAATACCTTATTTTCTCAAGTGATTGTGTCTGACATAGAACTTGCTTTGATGAATGCAATTGAAATTGTATTCCCATCTTCAACAAATTTACTTTGTCAAATTCATATATACAAAAATATTGGAGGAAAATGCAAACAAAATATATATTGAAGAAGGACATGCAAAAATCCATTATAGATTTGTGGAGGAAAATAGTTTATAGTTATGAAGAGAAGAACTGTAAGTAGCTTTTGCAAAGGTTTGAGCTAACATGTGTCGTTAATATCATTTTTTACTATGTCAGAGACACATGGTTGAATTCTCACAAGAAAATATTTGTTTAAGCATGGATCAATTGAGTGTTGCATATGGGAAATACTACGACCAATAGGTATGTCATGTTTGATATATTTTTTTATTGAAAAATTATATGTTCTTTCATATGTCTGAATATTAGGGTTAAGTGTGTTCATTGGTTATTGAAGATATTTTTATAACACAGTAAAGGAGATTTTTGTAAGGTATGAGATGATATGAATGAGATGTTGAGGTTGGAAATTATGAAGATAAAAGGGTCATTTGAGACAAATAAGGATCGCAAAGAGCGAAAGCTTTAGCTCATATTGTTGATGAGTACAAAAGAGTGAGCTATGTCGGTAACAACAAAGTTGTGCGTCGTTGTATGCTTATAAGCTCTCATGAATTACCTTGTGCATGTGAGTTGGCACAATACAAGGTGGAAGTGTTAGAGTTAGCCCTATAGGCCAACAATTTTTTCTTGGTTATTATTTGTATCATGACACTTACTATTATTTATATAGTAATATGAGACATTTTAATTTATTGGGTGAATTTATTTAAAGTATAATAAATTCCTTAGAATAATTAGTCTTTTTAATATAACGTTAAGTGTGACATCCCATTGAGCATAATGACACTATTCTTAAATTGTCTATAGTCAAGTTTTACTGTTAAATGAGACAACACTAATGAATAGAATCTATTATGTGAGTGCACTGATTATTACATCTCATAGATCATGGATATGAGATATAAAGTCTTCACATATGTATAAATATTATAAGTAATATTTGTACTAGATTGATCTGCTATGAGAATAGTATATATTAGTTATACAAGTGTCATTAATGATTCTCATGTGACCATAATGAGTAGTTTTTTGACCTGAAGTCACTATGATTCCTACTTGGAGAGTTGTATACTTTGAGACCATCAAATATCATCTGTAATAGAACAATCATAACGGTAGATATTTGGTCTACAATAAACCATATAGAGGGATGAGTGTGATGTAGATAAGATTCATCCCTCTTTCGTAATAAGAGTTGTGTCTTGGGCCTCTAGATAGAGTGATATGTGAAATGTGCATGGCCATGTCAAAATGGACTAATATAAGATATTGGGTACATTAGTGATCACACCTATATTCGAGAATCGAGAAACAAATTATTGGACCTTACAAGGATGACATTTTTTATGCTTGTATTCAATTAAGACATTTGAGTGAAGAAACAGTTACTGCACAGTAAATAGTGGTTACAATTATGTTAAAATTGTATCACTGATATTCTCATTAATTGATTAACAATGGTACATTGCTAGATGCCACTAATTGTTTATAATATTTCATATTTTATATTGTTGCTTATTAAGTGGGAGCCTATAGAGTCACACAATAGAATGATTAAATCAAAAAGTAAAAATTTATTTAAAGAATTATTTAATTGATTAATGATTTAATTAAATAAAATGAGTTGGTCTTGTAGTGTACAAGGTCCACTATGGCAGTAAGGTAGAAATGAGTATTATATATATATATATATATATACACACACATCAAAGATAGGAGTTTTATAATGAGAGGGTGAGAGTGTTAAATCTTGACCACACAACGGATGGTCAAGATTAGAAGAAAAAATTCATGTGACTTTTTAAAGTGATCATGTGCCACTTAAATAATTTTTAATCATGATCATCTATATATGATTGTGTCTCCTTTTAACTTAACCTTAGATCATTTTTACAGTAGCCATCAGCTAGCATTGACGCATTATAAGGCAAGCGTTCACGTTTACTGAGTAGAGACACTACCATATCGTGGTGTTGGTGATTTCTCTTCATCGATACTTCAAGAGGTAAACACATAAATCTCATATAAAATATTGTACGTGTGTGATCCATGACAATGGATAATTTTCGCTCTTGAAAATGATTTTAAAATTGTTTTAAAATATATCTTTTGATTTCACAACAATTAAAGGCTAGTTGTTACTGACTAGTTGCATGAGCTCAAAGAGAATTACAAGCTAGTTATTTCAAAGTTTATGAGAACAAATTCACCTTGCTATCAACCGCAACAAGCTTCTCTTGTTCATCTTCTTACAATAAACTCATCAAAAATGACCTTAACATCATTTTCTTCAAACACTTTTAGTGCATGAGAGCAAAGTATGCCAAATGTTTCGAACTATCTACAACTACAAGATATGGAGGATGAAGCACAATCAAGTGCTATTTTCCAAGATATTTCACAATCAACCATAGTGATGGTATATTGACATAAAGAGTCAGACTCACATCTCTCAGATATACACAAAGCTAAGAATACCTTAAACTCTTTCTAGAACAAATCAAATACGTTATGTGTGTATACTTTTGACATTTTTATTAGTATCGGTGACTTCTTATATCTTAATCTAGCAAACTTATGTATGGACTCATACTCACAAGTTAACTTATATTGCCTTTCTTTTCATCAACAACTTGTTGAAAGTGTCTGAAGATTTCTATAATATCCAAATTTTGGTTTCATACAAGATTTGAAGTGAGAACTCAAAGATCACTAAGTTGGGTACTTCTCATGCCAAGTGTGAATGCTTCCTTCATGTAACAAGAATTCTATTTTCTTTTTATAACATAGACTGATTTGATCTATTTATTTTCATGAAGTCGATCCAAGCTTTCTCAAAATATACTTCAGTGTCAAAGTCAGACATGCATTTCTTGAAATCTCTAAAAAAAATAACTTCCTGGTTTCACCAACTTTCTGAGGTGTTTAGCTTCATTATGCAACAAGTGTCAAGTGCATAAATCATGGCATGTCTCAAGCATCATTTCAGAAAGTGCCCTAGACATTGCGTGATCTTGGTCAGGAAAGATAGTCCTCGGCTTTTTGTTGTTGTGTGTTTGTAAGAATGTCTCAAACAACCATTTAAATGACTCAATTATCTCATCATATAATAGTGTTGCACCAAAAATGATTGAACCCTTATAGTGGTTGAAACCAAAAAATAGAGCAAGTAGCCTATTCACATGATTGGTACAATAGGTAATATCTAATGACACAACATCACCAAAATATCCATAATCCAACACCATATTTGCATCATACCAAAACACATTGGTTATTTGTTCTTCTATATCCATCTGATATGCATGAAAGATAGATGCATTATCCAATAATTGTTGTTGAAAATATTGCAAAAGATATATGGCTTCGCCATACACCATACTTCTTTGTCTTTTTGCTTTGAGGTAATTTTTTACATCGAAATGTGTATATCCAAGATTAGCTTTGTGCCCTGCTTGTGTGCTCATAAATTGAATGTTGACTTCTATCTTAATCCAGGGTCATTAACTAGATCAATCTCATATGTTTGAACTTCAGTTATCTTTTTGTGGGATGGTAGCATATGTGTTGTCTCAGGTAGTTGTAGACGGTGGTTATGTTGCTTTACAAATTCATGGATGACAATTTTTTCATTCTTTAATGAAAGACAAATTCTTGCTTTGCAATCAGTTTTAGTCTCGTCTATGTGGTTGCTAACAAAATCATCACTCTTGTTGGGCTTTTGTACTCCTTACTATAAACAAACCTACATAATGATATAGAACCATTTTATTTATTTATTACTATCGTTCACATAACATTTTTTAGCACCAAAACCAGCATGTGTATATCTACGCCAAAATTGATAAACTGCCTCTGTTGAGTCAAATTTCATATCAATCATTGAGTTCCGGTCAATACTTGAAGATGCCATATTTAATCATACTATATTTCCAACATAAAAAGACGGACAAAATTAATACACATTGTAATGAGATAGTAAACAGAGCCAACGGAAACAAAAAAGAGAGAAAAAAAAAGAGTAAAAAAAAAAAGCTACAAAGATAGTGATGGTGATTATGATTGAGTAGAGAAGCAAGTTAAATATTATACTCCAATCATTTTAGTGAAACATATAGATGAAATGACAAGAAATTTTAGTTTGAGCAAAAAAATTAAATAGACTTTGAAGAAAATAGGAGCAAGCAACACTGAGACGGTTTCTTGTTGACGACGGTTGAACGGCGTGGTGAAGACAGTAGTCGACGACGATCAACAGTTGACCGTTTGCGAATGAAGGCCAATGGGTCTGTGACGAAAACTTGTTCAACACTTTACATATTATGTTATTATGTTTTTGTTTAAAAAAATTAAAGAGTTTCCACGTGACATGATTACAATGCTTGGATGAATCAAACGGATCAAAATAATTGAAAGTTAGAGAATCGTTCCCACAATAAAGTCAGAGGATCCATTTTTGGTTGGCACTGGATTCAATCCTTCATGTCATTGTATATTAGTAAGAAATAACAACAAGTGAGCATGATTGGTGAAGTAATCATAAATCATGTCATCGAAATGCTATTAACTATCCAGGCTGGCCTTAAATACATGACCTTAACTGTTGATATTAAATTAATCTTTATCTTTATATTAATAATAATAATTAATAGTGGTTAGGCTTTCCAGGAACTATACAGGGAAGGGAATGAAAAGTACAAAAGTGGTTACAAAGATGGGGAATTTGTTTTGCTCATTTTCTATATCGTTTAGTTGGAAAGTCTTCATCTCCCTAACCGCTTGATTCTTTTTGTTAAGTATTTTACTAACAACTATTCTGAAGAGATAGCCTACCAAATCACTTCCTAATTTACCACAAGTAACAACCCTATGTTTCCTTATCAATTTCATTCTCAAATAAATTTTCCTCTATCCTTTTTCTATTAAATATTCAACTAAAAGATAATGATTGGACATCTACATATTGTGATGAGGTTACATCCAGCCTACTAGTACTGTTCTTTTTTAATTATGAAATATATGCACGCTATATAGTATAAAGGATAATGACATAATAATGTATCTTTACCAAATTAATTAATTAAACATGAGACATGAATCATTTCTAATAGGGTCCAAGGAACATATATTATATAAAGAATAAAAAGTTAGATGCCAACTATTTATATACACCTAAGTTTAGAAGAAAAATATGTATATTATCTCCCTCTTTGATTGTTGTGTAATTTAAGAAAGCAGAGGAAGGAAACTAAGAAGAAGACATGGATTGTTGTGTGTGCACAACTATGCCGTTAATATTAAGGCCTCCAAGGAATACAATATGTGGGGCTTGTTATGATGGAGTTAGAAACATAATCAACATGATGAACGGTATTGAAAGTGAGAAATCAAAATCAATAATCACTAATTCAAATGGTTCTCCAGTTTCGCGCCGAAATTCGAGTAAGGCAAGCTCTAATTCTTTTCATAATTCACATGGTTGATTAGAAGAAAAAAAGGTAGTATGATATATATAATCAGTCGATCCAGTTCGGTTTTTTATTACCTTGATAATAACTTTGATAAAATTAATTAGTAACTTAAATAAACAGTTACGTTATTTTTCCTCTGCAGACACTTGATGATTGTATAAGATGGTGTTCGGAGCAGATAGACCAATTTAATCAACAAAAACAAGACTTGGCTTTTCTTAGAGGATTTCTTGATGCCTTCAAAGAACAAATTCACACTGATATATTAATAAGTCCAGGCAATCATGGTCAACCTATACCTGCACATAAATCTGTTTTGGTGAGTTTTTTTTATTTGTATTTCCCACTAAATATTTTCCATAACCATTCTTTAAAAATTAAAATCATTCTTAATTTATTTAATCTAAGAAGACTTTCAAATTACCCTTTTCATACCAATCATACAAATATATTATTATAATGTAGGCTGCAAGATCAGAAATATTTAAGAACATGCTAGAGTGTGATGAATGTAAAGCTCCACCTAGTAACATAATTACCATACCCGATTTGAATCATGAAGAACTAGAGTCTCTATTGGAATTTCTCTACAGTGGAACATTGACTTTGGAAAAATTGGAGAAACATGTGTATGCATTGTCACAGGCAGCTGATAAATATGTTATCCCACACTTGTTGAAATACTGTGAAAGATGCCTCCTCAATTCAATTAGCACCTCTAATGCATTTGAGACACTAGAGATTGCTGATACTTGTTCCAACCATAATTTGAAGGAGACAACATTTAATTTCTTGGTTAAAAATATTGAGCATATGGTTTCTTCTCCTAAATTTGAAGCTTTTGTGCATAGGAGTCCACATTTGACTGTGCAATTAGTTACAAGGGCATTTGTGAATGGTTCCAAATAATCAATTTTTTCTACAAGTTGAAGAAAGGCAAAGTTGTTTCTATTTTGAATTTCGTTTTTTTAGTTATGTATTTATTGAAAACTATTGATGAGATCGTTCAGCAGAATAAAATAATCCATGCACAGTGTTTCTATTTTGGTTAGTAATATTATGTGACCAAATTATGTCTACTTAAAAAAAAACATTTGATAAGATACGAAATGACGAGATTAAAAATATTTTGAATTTGCAAGGACAACTTAAAAAAATAAAATTAAATGGACTAAAATCAAAGTGATCTACACTTGTAGGAACCTTATGAAACTTATATTGAAGAGAATTTTTATTATATATATTAGACTATACTTAGATTATTCTTTACAATGTAACTAACTAATTAAGTTAGTTGCAGTTTAATTGTTATTCTCTTATAGCATATAACAAATGTTGTATATACTTTTGTATTTGCTCCCAATTATTAAGATTTTTTTAAAGAGAATGAGGTTTTATAATATACATTTTATTAATATGGTATTAGTGAAATATTGATTTCCACTCTACTTTTCTAAAGCTCACTTTCCCTTCTCCTTCTTTGATTTCCATTCCAATCCATGGCTTCCATACATGTTGTTTTTGAGTTTGAAAAAAAACTGTTTAAAAAATCACAATTTGTGCCATCGAAGATATTACTGGGTTGAGTCGCGGACTAGGTCGCTCTCTTTAAGACGTTTCGCGGCACTGCCCAAATTGTGCAAGGCAGACTATCAACCACGCCGTCCCCAGGATAAAACAGCTCAGATTCACTGTATCGGAGTTCTACTGCACCGTAGAAAACCGTTCTAGAATTACACCCTCAATATGGCTATTAAAGCCACTCTCAATATGACGGTTAAAGTCACTCTTAATAAGGCGATTAAGGCCTCGCAATATGGTACTATCACCACTCATTAATCAAAATGACTACGGTATAAAACCGATCTAAAAGGATAGTGGTATTAGGACCACTCAAAACTCGACAGAACTACGGCATAACAACCGTTCTAAAATATCGACGGGACTACGGTATAACAACCGCTTTAAAATATCGAAGGGACTACGGTAATAATACCGCTCTAAAATATCAAAGGGACTACGGTAACAATACCGCTCTATAATATCGAAGGGACTACGGTAACAATACCGCTCTATAATATCGAAGGGACTACGGTAACAATACCGCTCTATAATATCGAAGGGACAGCAAGAAAGGGGAGAAGTGGCTCGTAAATTAGCCGAGCAGAATATAAGAGGGAGAAAAGAAAAAGTTGGGAACTGCATCCAACTTTGGTGTACCTTTCACAATAAATTGACACTCTTTATATAGTGATGGAAGCAAACCCACATATGTTTTCTAACCAATGTGGGACTTCAACAAAAATTTGAGAATATTTATATAATGATTAAAACTATTCAAAATGAGAGTTTAACAATGTGGGACTTCAACAATTTTTAAATTCACACATTTGTTCCAACAATCCCCCACTTGAATTAAAAAAATGTTTCTAAAATAGCGTCAAACGCTTCTATAAGATTGTGCATAAGCAAAGGTGTCTATGACTTGAACCTTTACATAGCGAGTAAGATTCTGATTTAACAAGACTGACTCGTAGTCTTGAACTCTATCTCGGACATCAAACCCACACACAACCTTTTCATTGGGTGTATTCTAAAAAGCCCGTGCATTTATGGCCCTGCACGTCTATCCCAGTATAGTGAACGCTCTAGGAATTTTTGCCTCGAAATTCCATAGGAAACGGCCTCATTTCCACATTCACATAGGTGAGTCTATCAAGAGTACTCCTGTAGCTAGGTACTCCCTCCACATAGAGTATAGATCTCATTAAGAGTTTCTATTATCTCAGCCTTCCATCGCTTCAGGAATCATGCTTCTGTTAAATATAATAACATGTTCATCTCGTATCATTATGACTTGTTATTACCCATTGAACCTAATTCTTGGGATCTCCAGTCTTTTAGGTCGGGTTCCCATCATAAGTGACTCATTATCTATAGGAAATAGTCCCATCCTTTTGGATGTATTTATGACTTTCTCTCTAGCCAATCCTTTCGTCAAAGGATCTGCTAAATTATCATCAGTGTGTACATGATCCACTATTACAGCTCCTTTAGTTAGTAATTCTCTAACTGTGCTGTGCTTACGACGTATTTGTCTTCTCTTACCGTTGTAATAACGATTCTCAATTTTTGCAATAGCCGCGGTACTATCGCAGTGGATCAACATAGCTGTCATAGGTTTTTCCCATAAAGGGATCTCAACTAGCAAGCATCTCAACCAGCTCGCTTCATCACTAGTAGTAGCTAGTGCTATCATTTCAGACTCCATAGTGGACTGAGCCAATATCGTCTGTTCTTCGATTTCCAAGATACATCACCATCGACTATACTAAAATTATAGCCACTGGTTGCTTTGGAGACATCTGACAAGGTGTTCCAATCAACATCATTGTATCCTTCAAGTACGGCAGGAAATCTTTGATAATGTAATCCTAGATTCATGGTCCTTTTTAGGTATCTCATGACTCTTTCGATAGCGTGCCAATGCTCCATACTAGGTCTACTAGTAAACCTGCACAATAATCCCACGACATAGGCAATGTCGGGTCTAGTACAATCAGTGGCATACCTGAGGCTGCCAATGATGCTCGCATATTCAGTTTGTCTAACACCTTCACCAGAGTTCTTAAAGAGTTTCATACTTGGATCATATGGTGTGCAAGCAGGTTTACAGTCAAAGTATTTATATTTCTTTAGGATCTTTTCAATATAATGAGACTGATCTAAAGAAATCCCTTTTTCTGACCTAGTAATCTTGATTCCTAGGATTACATCCGTTTCTCCAAGGTCTTTCATATCAAAGTTGTTACTCAACAATGATTTCACTGTTTTTTTTTTACAACATGGATGTTTGAACCAAATATGAGTAAGTCGTCTACATAGAGACATATGATAGTGCAAATCCCATTTTCAAATTTGTAATAAATACATTTGTCACTTTCATTCACTTTAAACTCATTCGATATAATCAAGTTGTCAAACTTTTCATGTCATTGCTTAGGAGCTTGTTTAAGACCATACAGAGATTTATCTAACTTACAGACCTTGTTTTCTTGTCCATGAATTACAAAACCTTCAGGTTGTTCCATATAGATTTCTTTTTCCAAGTCACCATTTAAAAAAGTTGTTTTAACATCCATTTGGTGTATCACCAAATTATGAATTGCTGCTAGTGAAATGAGTACCCTAATGGATGTTATTCTCGTGACTAGAGAAAAAGTGTCGAAGAAATCTATATTTTCTCTTTGCCTAAAACCTTTGGCTACAAGGCGTGCCTTGTATTTATCAATAGTTCCATCGGGTTTTAGTTTCTTTTTCAAAATCCATTTACAAACTTTCGGCTTGCAACCAGGAGGCAAGTCTACTATATGTCAGGTCTTGTTAGATTTTAGGGAATCCATTTCATCGTTTATAGCTTCTTGCCAAAGATCTGCATCCAAAGATGACAAGGCTTCTTTGAGATTTGTAGGATCCTTCTCTAAATTATAGGTCATATATTCTGGTCCATAATCTTTAGCAACTCTGACTCTCTTACTCATTCGAGTTTCCAAATCACCTTGTTTGTTGCTTTCAGCACTTCCTGTCACGGGAGTATAACTTGGTTCGATGCCCCCACTATTTCTCGATTTGAAAGGGAATTTATTTTCATAGAAGTCAACATCATTTGACTCTATGATCACTTTTGCATTTAGGTCATAAAACCTATACGCTTTACTGTTTACTGCATACCCAATGAATACACATTCATAGGCTCTACTGGCGAGTTTAATTCGCTTGGGATCGGGGATTCTGACATACGCCAGACAGCCCCATGTTCGAAGATAAGACAAGTTTGGTTGTCTTTTCTTTATTATCTCATAAGGAGATGTTTTGCTTATAGATTTTGGAAGTCTATTTAAAACATAGAAAACAGTCAAAATAATTTCCCCCCACTAATGAGATGCAGCACCAGAATTAAGCATAATAGCAACAACAAGTTCAGTCAGAGTCCTATTCTTTCTTTCAGCTTTACCATTCATTTCAGGTGAATAAGGTGTTGTGATTTCATGTATGATTCCTTGAGTTTTATAAAACTCATTGAATAAATTAGAATCATACTCTATTCCTCTATACTACAAAATCTCTTAATCTTTCTACTAAATTGATTTTCAATTTCAATTACAAAGATTCTAAACATGTCAAGCGCTTCACTTTTATTTTTCATTAGATATACAAAAGTATACTCAATAAAAGTGATAAAATAACAATTTTCATTTCTTATTAATGTCTCATCAAGTTCACATATATCAGAGTGTAATAAGTCTAAAGACTCATATTATCTAACTACAGATTTATGTGAACTCTTTGTTATTTTAGCTTGACTACAAAAATCACATTTTTTTTTCAAAATTATTTAAAGATAACATTGGTATTAAACCTAAGTTACTTAAGTTTGAAATAGCATGTGTTCACATAATAAAGTCTAGCATGTCAAATATTAAGATCACACAACATGTACACAGAAGGAGACATTCTTAATTTCAACATTTAGATTTAAACATGCTTCGGATATAAGTAAACTCTGCCAAATTCAAAAAAAATAATAAACAACATTTTTTTTCTTTCTAAAGACAGGTTATCATACTCTTTAGAGAAAATTCATTTGTTTTAAGAATTTTTGAAATCCTTCCAAACAGAGGCATTTTGTCGATAATAACAATCAATTTGAAATTCATCTAAAGTCATACCTTAAGATGATCTCTTGTGCTATCTTCTGAATTTCTCCACGTATTTGTCATCGGTAATCTGAGACTTGAGGTAGCGGCTACAACACACTTTTTAGCTCGAAGTTCCTCGGTATCATATTTATTCTTTATAGCATTTCAAGCTACAACATACTTTTTAGCTCCAACTTCCCATTTTTAATAGCATCTCACACCTGTCTAGCACTATTGCTGGAACTGTACTGTTCATACAGATCACCAACAAATCTATTAAGAATATAATTATTCTTATATAGGTAATCATTACCCTCCCATGGGTTAATTCTCTAGCTTTCTTATCCTTTTCTGTTTGCCTCAAAGAAACTGATCCAGTAATATCTTCGGTTGACATGGCAGAAAAACGTCTTAAAATTGTTGTTTTTGAGTTTGAAAAAAAACTGTTTAAAAAATCACAATTTGTGCCATCGAAGATATTACTTGGTTGAGTCGCGGACTAGGTCGCTCTCTTTAAGACGTTTCGCGGCACTGCCCAAATTGTGCAAGGCAGACTATCAACTACGCCGTCCCCAGGATAAAACAGCTCAGATTCACTGTATCGGAGTTCTACTGCACCGTAGAAAACCGTTCTAGAATTACACCCTCAATATGGTTATTAAAGCCACTCTCAATATGACGGTTAAAGTCACTCTTAATAAGGCGATTAAGGCCTCGCAATATGGTACTATCACCACTCATTAATCAAAATGACTACGGTATAAAACCGATCTAAAAGGATAGTGGTATTAGGACCACTCAAAACTCGACAGAACTACGGCATAACAACCGTTCTAAAATATCGACGGGACTACGGTATAACAACCGCTTTAAAATATCGAAGGGACTACGATAATAATACCGCTCTAAAATATCAAAGGGACTACGGTAATAATACCGCTCTATAATATCGAAGGGACTACGGTAACAATACCGCTCTATAATATCGAAGGGACAGAAAGAAAGGGGAAAAGTGGCTCGTAAATTAGCCGAGCAGAATATAAGAGGGAGAAAAGGAAAAGTTGGGAACTGCATCCAACTTTGGTGTACTTTTCACAATAAAATGACACTCTTTATATAGTGATGGAAGCAAACCCACATATGTTTTCTAACCAATGTGGGACTTCAACAAAAATTTGAGAATATTTATATAGTGATTAAAACTATTCAAAATGAGAGTTTAACAATGTGGGACTTCAACAATTTTTAAATTCACACATTTGTTCCAACAATACATGATTCTGATTCTTCAAACATGATTCCATTTCTATTCCTCCTCTTAACAATGAACCTCCAACCCTTGATCCCTCTCATAACCCCAGAAATCCCTATTATCTCCATCCCGACGAAAACCCCAGCGCTACTATCGTCGCACCGCCGCTTAATGATCACAACTATTACAATTGGAGCAGATTGATGCGAAGAGCACTTGCTTCTAAAAACAAACTTCGATTCATCAACGACACACTTCTGTCACCGCCTCTCAACGATCCCGATTATGAGCTTTGGTAACGAGGTAACAATATGATTCTTTCTTGGATAAATCACACCTTGTCACCACACATCTCTCAAAGTACGGTTTGTATTGATAATGCAACATATCTTTGGAACGATCTTCAAGATCGATTTACCAAAGGGAACCATTTTCGTTTCTCAGATCTTCTGCGCGATCTGCATTCTATGAAATAGGGTGAGCGTTCTTTATCTCATTATTTTACTGACATGAAGATATTATGGGACGATTTAGAAGATCTTTGACTGAATCCTTCTTGCACATGCAAAAACCCTTGTTCATGTCATCTCAGTACCACTGTTTGTGAATTCAAGCATAAAAAATATGTCACTTGTTTCTTGAAAGGTTTGAATGATTCTTATCAAAACGTTAGAACTCAAATACTTTTCATGGATTTTTTACCTCCAATTAGCAAGACTTATTCATTGGTGATGCAACAAGATTTGTCCCATAATTCTACTGCTCCGGATTCAACTGCGTTTGCTTTCAATTCGGTATCAAATGGTTCTGGTAAGGGAAACTCCAATCTTGGTAGGGGACGTGGCTGAGGATCCTAAGCATCTATGGTTTGCACCAATTGTCACAAGACAAATCATACCATTGAGACATGTTATTTTAAACACGGCTTTCCTCCGAGTTATCATTTGGAGAATCTGTCTACCAATTCCAATTCTTCTTCCAGCACTAACAATGTGGAATACAAACATTCTACAAATCTCGCTTCTACTACTTCAGATAATGGTCTTTCAATTTCAAAAGATGAGTATCAAATACCGCATCACTTTGCTTCAGACTTCAAAGGGCGAAAATTCTGCCTCAAACTCCAACAAGAAGGCTTCTGATGATATTGGTAATCATGTAATTTCTAGCATTTCAAAATCAGGTATGCACTCTTCTTTTTCCTCTGTTTGGATTCTAGACTCAGAAGCATTTGATCATGTATGTCCTTTTATTTATTGTTTTTCATCTATTAAACAAATTACTTTTATTCCTGTTAAGTTTCCAAATGGACATCTTATATATGCACACTTTGTAGGAGCAGTGCATCTTTCCCCATATTTACATTTTAATGATGTTCTTTATATTCCCCAATTTCAATTTAGTTTCATATCCATTTACAAACTCACACATTATATGAATTGCAAATTAATTTTCTCACAATAATCTTGTTGCATTCAGGATTCCAATACCCAGAGGATGATTGAACATGTTGAAGTTGTCAACAATCTTTACATTCTCACACAAGTTTTTAAGATTACTAGTAGTGCACAATTGTCTAAATTTTCTTCTATTAATTTTCATGATGTTCATCATGTTTCTAATAATGTTGTAGATACTAATAATAGGCATTATCGTTTAGGCCACCTTTGTCACTCTATTATTCAACATCTTTGTAATAGATTTTCTTACATCTTTATTAATAAAAGCTTGATTTGTGACTCTTGCCATTTTGCAAAGCAATGTAAACTTTCTTTTCCTATAAGTCATTCTTCTACCTCTTCTATACTTGAGTTGTTGCATATGGACATTTAGGGTCCCATTGGGGTAAAATCTATTCAAGGGCATGCTTATTTCTTGACTGTTGTGGATGATTTCTCTAGACATACTTGGTTGTTTTTGATGAAATTTAAAACTTAACTAGTATTAAACATTTCATTAAAATGATTCACAACCAGTTTCATGCAATGTTAAAGCAATTAGGAGTGATAATGGAATGGAGTTTAAGATGCCTGAATTTTATTCCTCCTTAGGCATCATTCATCAAACTTCTTGTGTCAAAACCCCATAACAGAATTCTGTTGTGGAGCGCAAACATAGACACCTTTTAAATGTTACAAGAGCTTTGTTATTCCAATCACATTTTCTAAGTGTTTTTGGGCTTATGCCATATCACATGCTGTTTATTTGATCAACCGTTTGCTTACCCCAATTCTTAAAAATAAAACCCCTTTTGAGGTTTTGCATAACCAACCACCAACTTTCCTTGATTTAAAAGTTTTTGGGTGTTTATCATATGCTACTACTTTGGTTCAAAATAGATCTAAACTTGATCCTCATGCTAGAAAATGTATCTTCTTGGGCTTTAAACATGGCACCAAAGGTTACTTATTGTATGATTTACAAATTAAAAATGTTTTTTATTCTAGAAATGTTATTTTGCATGAATCTTACTTTCCTTATTCTGCTCCTATTTTAAATTCCAGTAACGATCATGTCATTACTCAAGATGACTACAATTTTCTCTTTGATGATATCACTCTTCCTACTGCTTCCAATAATATGCATTTATGTACACATGCTAGTAACTATGATTTGATGTCTTCCCCTGTTTCTTCTATCTCACTTAATGATGCACACATTAATTCTTATGATGACACACACACACTTAGAAGATCCACTAGGATTAGGAACCCTCCCTCATACTTAGATGTTTATCATTGTAATGCTTTGATTTCTCAATCATATAGTGATATATGTTATCCTTTATCCAATTTTTTATCTTATACTAAGTTGTCTACTGTCCATAAGAAATACATTTGTTCTATTACTTCTATGACCGAGCCATCCACATACGCGGAGGCCATAAAAAATCCTTCATGGATACAAGCTATGCAATCTGATTTGTCAGCTTTGCATCATAACAACACATGGATTGTTTCCGATCTTCCACAAGGTAAGAAGCCTATAGGTTGTAAGTGGGTATACAAAATTAAATATAAAGCTGACGGCACTATCGAAAGGTATAAAGCTCGTCTTGTAGCCAAGGATTTTACCCAAATTGAAGGTATTGGTTTTTTTGATACTTATAGTCCAATTGCAAAATTAACTACAATTAGATTGTTATTATCCATTGCTTTATCACAAAATTGGTTCTTACATCAATTAGATGTTTACAATTCCTTTCTTCATGGCACTTTAGATGAAGAGGTTTATATGGTTTTGCTTTTTGGTCTTAATTCTAATTCTTCCAATAAGGTTTGTAAATTGCTTAAGTTAATTTATGGTTTAAAGCAATTAAGTAGACAATGGTATGCAAAATTGTCTAGTGCATTAACTTCTAATGGCTATTGTCCATCAACCAATGATAATTCATTGTTTATCAAACATGAAGGACATGCCTTAACTGCATTACTGATTTATGTTGATGATTTAATACTTGCAGGTAATGATATGACATAAATTATCCACATAAAAGACATCCTTCATAAGAGTTTTCGATTTAAAGACCTTGGATAACTTAAATATTTCCTAGGATTGGAAATATCACGAAGCAAATTTGGCATCCACATTTGTCAACGTAAATATACACTCGACATCCTTGCTTCAGTAGGCCTCCTTGCAACAAAACCGGCTTCAACACCTATGCAAAACGGCTTAAATTGTTCACCTACAGACACAAATTACTTATCTGATCCCGAGCCTTATAGAAGACTAATTGGCAAACTTATCTACCTCACCAACACTCATCCGGATATCAGCTTCGCTGTTCAATAGTTAAGTCAATACACCAACAAACCAACTTCTCACCACTTTGCAGCAGCTATTCATGTTATGCATTATCTTAAGAACTCTCCAGGCAGCAGCATTTTCCTACCTTCTTCTTCTTCGTTACAACTTAAAGCCTTTTGTGATTCCGATTGGGCAACTTGTGCTGAGACCAGAAAATCAATGAGTGGTTATTGTATCTTCTTGGGGGATTCCTTGGTTTCGTGGAAGTCTAAAAAGCAACCGACGGTTTCACGTTCTTCTTCTGAAGTTGAATACAAATCTATGGCATGCACTGTATGTGAGATTCAATGGTTAACCTTTCTTCTACAAGATTTCCAACTTAATTTTACAACTCCAGGTCTACTTTTCTGTGATAGCCAATCTGCTAGGCACATTGCTGCTAACGCGTCCTTTCCTGAATGCACAAAACATATTGAGATCGACTGTCACATAGTTCGGGAAAAATTACTACAAAATTTATTTCATCTTCTACCTATCAATTCTTCAAAACAGTTAGTAGATATATTCACAAAGGCTTTGACTCCTACCCCATTTCGTTTATTTATTTCCAAGCTTGGTTTTTAGATGTATATAATCCGGTTTGATGGGAGATATTAGACTATACTTAAATTACTCTTTACATTGTAACTAACTAAACCCTAACTAATTAAGTTAGTTGCAGTTTAATTGTTATTATGTTATAGTTGTCATTCTGTCATAGCATATAACAAATGCTATATATACTCTTGTACTTACTCTCTATTATTATGTATTTTTTATGGAGAATGAAGTTTCATAATATACAGTTTACTAATAGTATATTTGACATGTATATCGATATAATAAGTTTTTAAATTAATAATTAAATGAATTTTTTTTAAGAAAAACTATTATCTATCATTTAAACAGTTATCATAACTAAATATTATTTACTAAAAGCGTCAACGAAATAATTTTTTTTTTTTGAATTTTTATTTATTCATAATTGTGAATATTGAATATTTTTTACGATAAAATGTATAAAAATTAGTATAATGCTTATAAACAATGAAATGGTATTTTTTCTTATGAAATGATCTTTTCTAAAATACAAAAGTCGACAAATAGCTATTTGATTCAAAAAAATGATAGTTAGTTTATTAGTTTACGAAGCAACATACTAAATCTTCAATTTATAAATGTACCGTAGAAATTCCCTTATATTGAATTCTAATTCATCTCATTCGTTAAAAGAGCCACGATGTAATGAACAAGATATAGATTATTAAGTGTATATTTGGCAAGGCCAAAACATTAGTTTATATCAAATAGCTTCCAGGGTATAAGTTTGTATGACAGAAATAGAGTAGTTTGATAATAGTTATTCACTCACAAGTTTATGATATTTTTTCACGAGGTTATAATGTTTTTTGACATACTACTTCATAGCTTATAAGTTATAATATTTCATTTTTTTGCCTATTTTTATCTTCATTATCTTAATTAAAAAATATTTAATATCAATTAAAAATATATTTTTATGTTTATATACTTATCATTTAGTGCAACTGTTAATTTTATTAAACACGTATAATTCAAGTAGATAATTTATCTGATATCCTCTATCAACTAATTTATCAATTATCCATTAATTCGCTACCAGCTAATTTATCATTCATCTCTTAATTTTTTTACCAAGCTTTAGAATTTGATCACCAATGTCTATGTACTTAAACCTACCAATATTATTTTTTAAAGTTATACTCGGTACTACAGAATTATATCCTACCCTACCTTTTATCTAATTTAAAATCTTGTTGGGGTAAGAGAATTTTTCATAAGAGAAAAATCTGGATTTTTGGCGAATTTTGTGTGGGTAAGAGGGGGTATAAGACTAAAATTTGTGGGATAAGACTAAAATTTTCTTACTTTTCAGAATGAAGGGAACTTTTGATTCAACACCAAGATGAGCCCAATCTTGGAACAGAAACATGGGGTACAAGCCATGCTGTGGGCTCAGGTAAATGTAGTGTCTCAAGATATAAATAGGGATCACAATAGGTATCTATGGTCATAGATAATATTATGTTTAATTGCAGTCATAGTTTTTTTATTTTTATTGATTCATGAAATTGATTCTTTATTTGAAAAGTATTTTGATATTTTCCTTTGATTTTTTAACTAAAAAAAGGCGATGTGACATGCTTTAAATAACATAATATATGATACATTGATGTAGAATGATTAACAAACATGACATCAGAATAAAACACCGTAAAAACGTAACTTTCAACTACAAGAATTTTTAATATTTGTAATTTAATCAATGACATGTGAAAATTAATGCATCTAGATGATTTTATATCACGTAATTGTATGTCACGCTATTTAAAATATGTCAAATCATATCTTTTTTAGTTCAAAAATTTGCGTGAGGGACCAAAACTGTCGACTTTAAAATAGAGAGATCAATTTTGTGAATTGGTAGATGAACCAAAACTGCAATTAAACCATACTACTATTATGTTATATTATCCTGAGATAAAAATGATATTTGTAGTTTATTTATGTCCGTGTCTTTAATAAATATTTAACGGATTTTTAAATATCAGTGAGTGTTACTGGATATATATGGATATTCTATTTTAAATAAATTAAAAATATTTTACATATAAAAAATTTTATTATTTTTTATTGTCCTTTATTTTGTCAAAAAAATATTAGTATATAAAAATATTAATACATTAACGCATAAATAAAATACGTAACAAATTCTACCATAAAAACTATTAATACATAAACAAAAAACATTATTTTTATAAAAAAAATAAAACAAAAACATTATAATATATCAATTTTATTAATTTACTATCGGATACGAATATCATTACATTGATCAATGTATTTATTAACTAGCAGATATTCAAATATCTATTTATTTTATCTGGAGCTACCTATAAAACTATTTGCTCCGTGTTTGCCATATATTTTGTTCTCATATATCTTAAGTACATATTTTTTTTTTACATCCCTAGATATAATCCAAGGGCATAACTATTAGAAGGTGCTCATTTGTGTCATGTTTGTTCACCCATTCCATCAAATACATTATTGGAAGTTAAGATTCAATAAAATAAATAAATAAATAAACTGGGTTAAATGAACCTTACTATTAACACACCCTATTTTTTATACTACACCTATCTGATTTTTGAGAAGTTTATTTTCCAACCACAAATATTATCTAAAGCTTTAGTTTCTATTTTCTGTTAAAAAGAATACAATTATAAACTAAAAATAGTCAGATGGGTCAAAAAGCACAAGGGGTAAAAAGTATATATATTTAAAAATATCTTTTATATGCATGATGTTTTAAAGAAATTCACTGATCACTATTTTAAGATTTTTTTTTCACCCTCCAGTATTTTCAAAATGCTTTAAATTGTTTTGGATTAGTCAATTCAAACATGCAAAATATATATTTAAATTAATCAATTCAAACATATTTTAAAAAACTTTTAGGAATATTATGAGTGAGAGAAAAAAAACACTTTATATTAATTGAATTTAGATCCACTAAAATGAATAAAGTGTAAAATGAGAAAAAAAAAATTGAATATTATTCTAATAAGCTCATGATTAGTTATAATGTACCTACAAAATCTACTTTTGATTTGTTATTGATTGATTAAAATTATTCATTTTATAAATTACCAGTTTAGAGGAATCAAATTCATCTTAATCGCATTCAACACTCCAATGAAGTTAAAAATGCATCCAATGAACTCATGGACTAAAATCAAAATATTGGGCTTTGGCGCTCAATGACCTCAAGCCCAAAAATATGCTTGTCCTCGTAACTTTTGATCAATTCACCCTATACTTACCTGTAGTTCAACAAAATTTTGAAAATACCAAATATACTCTTGATTTTTTTTTTTACTATTTTACTAATTCAAATTCATTTTTTTTACCTTTCAAAAATTTCTGAGCCAGAAAAAAAAAGATTTCCGGTACGTAAATGTTTTCCGGTAAAGAAGCGTAAAATTAACACTACCGGAAAACTTGTGAGGTAAAAAACTTTTTTTAAATTTTTTTTAATTTTTTATTTAAATTTTGACAGATATGGATAAACCGCTAGTATTATATAATAAAACATGTGTCGATACTACCAACGTTTTTAACACAGATCAAGTATGAATAATTATAATTATTATCTTAAAAATCTTTGGATGATGCACCATGGATAATGAAGAAGTATCAGCATTGCGTGATGTTCGAATTATTTTTCCGTCTCTACCTCGTGCACCAGTGTCCACTAAAAATTAAAAAATAAGAAAAAATATCAGTTAACAAAATCATAATTAAATAAATTAAAAAAAAGTAAAATAAAAAAATTAATTACGGGAAAAGTTAAAAAAACAAGTTTTTAACACAGATCAGGTATGAATAATTATAATTATTATCTTAAAAATCTTTGGATGATACATCATGGATAATGAAGAAGTATCAGCATCGCGTGATGTTCGAATTATTTTTCCGTCTCTACCTCGTACACCAGTGTCCACTAAAAATTAAAAAATAAGAAAAAATATCAGTTAAAAAAATCATAATTAAATAAATTAAAAAAAAGTAAAATAAAAAAAATTAATTACGAGAAAAGTTAAAAAAACAAGTTTTTCGGTAGTTCATTTCTGTTCTAAAAATCTTTTTTCAAGTTTTTTGGAATAGATATGAACTACTAGAAAACTTGAAAAAAGTTTTCTAGAAGACACAACTATCGAAAAACTTGAATCAAGTTTTCCAGAATAGAAATGAATTACCGAAAAACTTGAATGAAGTTTTCCGGTTGAGTTTTCCAAAATTCACTCACTTTTTTTGAAAATGTTAAATTATGGAATAATAAAAAATTTCAAATTTTATGTTTTATACGAAGAAAAAAACGTCTTTTATGGGTAAAGGTAAAATTTCCTTGTATTTGTGGGTGTAAAGGTAAAATGTCATGGTAACGGTAAAATTTCCGTAACTTTATCCAGCTGAATCACAGAAACTTCATTCGGGTTCTCCACCCGACCCGGATCAATACGAATCCGGATCCTTAATGTTCGTATCGTATCATCACTTCAGTGATCAAGAGTTGTTGAACGAATATTGACACAGAAAGCATTGTCACTTGCGATTTGCAATATTGTACGATGCGCACACTAGCAGCTCAATTCTCTAACGTAAATTCCTCTTCCATCCTGCTCAATTTTAACCCTAATTTTACAATTTATTTTTCATTCAATTCAAAATTTGACATTTTTTATTCCTAATTTTTTTTTTGTAATTATTTTTTGCAGTATTTATGGAGAAGACGAGTTGGTGTCAATCAACAATATCGTAATTTTTCATCTTTTAATAACAAAGGTATGATCAATTGGTTCGGCTATGAAATCATTTTGCTGAGAACAACACAGAAAAGCCCTCAAATTATAGAACTAACTAATCTAGTGTGTTAAAAAAAATTGTACTTGTAGTTCTGGACTTGTATTGCAGTAGTAAATGATAGGTACTTTATGCTGATTTGGGGAATTTATGAAATTCAATCATTATGTCAAAATCTGGAACTGTAAAATTCAAAGTAATTGAACTCAAAGGGTATGTTTGGGAGTTGAGTTTTCGAGGCCTAAGTTTATATTTTAGACAAATATTTGAAATTTAAAAATTTGAAGAAATGACATGATAGATCACTATACAATATTTCAATCACCTTTTTAATCGATTTTAGAAACATTTTATAATTTTTTTGATTTAGAAATGGAAAATAAGTCATCCCTCTATTTCCCTGCAAATCTCAACTCCCAAACATAGCTTAAATGATTTTGGTTTCATTGTGTGAATATGTGAATGAATTGCTCTATTATGTTGCACCACCAGATGAGCTAGCCCTGGAAGGAGAAGTTGAGAGAAAATTTGGGTGGTTATTGAAGACTCTATTTTTCGGGAGTGCAATTTATGCAGGATACCAGTTCTTTCCTTATATGGGTATCGATCGTCCAACTATCAACAGTTTTTCTGCAACAATTTCCAGCTCATGAAGCCTCTGTTTACTCTTGGTGGATCAAACCTGACAGTGTTGTTAACATAAAAATTTCAGGGGAAAATTTGATGCAACAGTCAGTATCTCTTTTGCGTGTGAAGGATCCCTTGTTCAAAAGGATGGGAGCTTCTAGATTGGCCCGTTTTGCAAAAGATGGTAATTTGCACTATCTATATATTTCTTCATAAATCACTCTGTATCAGTATTTTAATTATTTATGACCATATATTGAAACACGTTGTGGTGTATCAGTCATCTAAATATTAAGATATTTGCTCTGCTAAACAAGCATTTTATTTTCACTTTTTTTGTGCTTGATTTGAGTGATATAGACTATTAATCTCAGCTTGCGGATAAGATGACAAATTTTTGGTTAAAGGGGAGAGTTGATGGGAGATTTTGAACAAAGATAAAAGAGTAGTAGAATGATATTTTGCACTTGAACTGACCTGAAAGGCTGAAACAGTTGCTGAGACTTAAATTGATCTAAAAATTGAAATTGTTAAACAAAACTAATCTTATTTTTTTTGGGGACAAAGCACAGATGTGGCAATGATCCAAAACTGAGTTATGTTCTGTAACCAGAAAATACCCTTGTTTTGGTTTTAACTAGTTTGAGTATCAAATACTTTTTCTATGCTCACAATATTTTGTAATTATGGATCCATATTTTTAAATATTAAGGCATAGCCGTATAGGTTTGTCATGAAACTGATGGGATGAAACTTGATGATTTATCACTTTCTTAAACCTTCCATGCCTGCATGAGTATTTTCTAATGTTCACCTTCCTTTTGCTCACAGATGAAAGCAGGATGAAGATAGTTGAAATGGGTGGAGTTGAAGAGCTCATAAATATGTTAAGCATGGCCAAAGATGATCGTACACGGAAAGCAGCACTGAACGCTCTGGCTGAGCTGTCACACTCAGGTAGAACTTTAAAGTCATAAATTTAAATATCCTATGCATATTACTTAACAGATTTTACTTCGAAGTAGATCATTTCTTTTTAATATGCTTATTAACATGCAGGTGGATATTGACCAATAGTAAGTAGTAACTTTGTTGTCCTAAATAGTGAACCAGAAATGTTTATCTTGTAATTAATTTGTATAATATTCTAGCTGGAAATCAACTGTAAGAATTAAGATCAAAGCGTAATAAGAACTTTAGAAAGCTATTACATGCTCCAAAATTACAGACCACCTTATCAATCCTTAGTCCTTATATGATGATAAATTAACAACACTACCTATATCATATCCTGTGAATATATTGAAAAAGTATCCAGTTCGAACTATATTACAAGGTTGAAAGATATGCACCTGTACTAGGGCAATGCTGTTGGCATTAGTCTTTTTTTCTGTTTTCGATTGACACGAACTATTTCATTTGTTATAGATGAAGTTCTTGCGTCCTTGCATCGTGCTGGGGGCATTCCAGTTATTAGGTCTGCTCCAAATTCACTTGAGGACGCAGATGTTGAGAGATTCAAGTTGAGCTTGATGAAAAGGTTCCAAGATCTTAAGTATGATGTGTCTTCATGACTTTAACTAGAGGTTATTGCCTTTATTTTTATTTTTTAACTTTTTTCCTTTAAATGCTGACTTGGAGCATTAAATATCATGATGTGTATCTTTTGTAATATTTGGTTCTTTAAAGGTAAGTTTGTAGCTTTTTAGTGTTCCATACCTGGATTACTTTGATTTTTGCCAAAAATCCCAAATGCAAATGCAATGTTTGGCATTGTGCATACTTGAACATACATTAGACTTCCAATAGCAGAAGCATATGTAACATCAATCATTTATTCCCTTTCAAAATCATTTTGTCGGTCATTAGTTCAAATTGAACTTATTACCTTTTATAATGGGTGCTGCACTTGGTGAAATAATTCTTCTCTAAAAGTTTTGATACGAAGAATATGGATGACACATATAATTTATATTTATAAATTTTGTCCTCTCATTTTTCTATTAAGCTAAGTGAAAATACTTTTCTCTCAAATCAATTACACACAAGTTCATCTCTTTTTTATTTTACCTTTTTTATGATCAAACATAATGTCACACCTTATTTATGTAGCCCAAAAACAATTAATGTGACTCATTATGAGTGTGCACGTTTGTTTTTTGGTAAATTCTTTTGTACATTTTCGTTTGGTAGGGTATTGGTACCCTATTGAGGCGGTCCGATGTGAATAGTTATATTTTGAAGTCCCATTATATTTTATGGTATTTCTTCCACAATAAATAATTTCTCATTTTTCTCTTGGTTTCTCTCCTCCATTAAAATACCGATAGTCACCTCCATTAAAACACCATCTCAACCACCTTATTTGTGGCTAACCGCCTTTGCCATACCACCTATGGCCAAACAAATTCCACATTCTTCATTCTCTTGTTCTTCTTTATCTTTCAATCAATATATATTTTTGAAGGGAGAAAATCATGGAATGTTTGATTTTCCTCCCAAAAATTCTATTTTAGTATTTTAAAATTTAAAAACTAAAAAATTTGTTTGGATTACTTGTTTTTAAAAACTGTTTTGTAAAACTATTTTTAATATTATATTTTTTTAAACTAAAAAAGTAACACAATTAAATATATTTTAAGGCTTTTCTGATTCTCCTCTCAAAAACTCTATTTTATTTTTTAAAAATTTAAAAATTAAAAAATTTGTTTGAATTACTTGTTTTTAAAAACTGTTTTATAAAACTATTTTTAATATTATACTTTTTAAAACTAAAAAAGCAAAACAGTTAAATGGTGTATTACTTCTCAATTTTCAGTTTTTTTAATTATCTAGTCAAAAACTGTTTTATAATTTTCAGATTACTGAATAAGTTTTCTCTTTTTCTCATCTCTAAAACTGTTTTTAAAAACAAGCATTTCAAACAAGTTTTTTCTTTAATTCTATTCTTTAAAATAATTTTTAAAATCAAATTTATAAAACATTTTTTTAAAAACTAAAATGCAAAAATGTTTCAAACAAACCCTTATTTCTCAATTTTCAGTTTTTTTAATTCTTTAGTCAAAAACTGTTTTAAAAATTTAGATTTTCAAATAAATTTTTTTTTTCATATCTAAAGCTGTTTTTAAAAACAAATATTTCAAACAAATTTTTTATTTAATTTTATTTTTTAAAACAGTTTTTAAAATCAAAATTATAAAACATTTTTTAAAAATTATAATGCAAAATTGTTTCAAAGATATGCCTTTAATCATTTTAGAGTAGTTTTTCAACCACTATGGGCCACCTTTAGACGCCACCTCCCACTAAATTCCTCTCTTCCTTCTCTACAAATCTCACCTATTTATTTCTTCGATCTATCGACTTGAAATTTTGAATCGCAACCTTTTCAGACCTTTTAGGTCACCACAAGCCCAATTACAAATTCTCAAACTTTGTTTTGATGTATATACACCTTCACTAGCAACCAGGAAATCGCCTCTTGCATAAGTTTACTTGTTATCTGTGTCCTTCTCTTTCATTTTTCGTGATAAATACTTCCTCTTGTTGTGAAAGAAAGGAATGTTGTCGTCGGGGTATGGTGATGGTGAGACTGTGGATGTTAGCGGTGGAGTTGATTGATGAATAGTGGAGTAAAAGATCTGGTGCAATGTTTAGATTGAGTGAGTTTGTAATATCTAACTATGCCCATGGGGCACCTTAGTAGGATACTTACTGGTCTGGTTCCTACCAAACAAAATGGCACCAGAATCTTCAACTTGTTTTTTTGGTATTTGAAAAGTCCTAAGCAACAGGTTGAATAAAAGTTTGTCTCAAGAGCTAGCCATTCGCGTCAAGTGCATGGTCAAATTGTTGACTTTTAACACTTCCTCGTAAGCCATTGTCTTTTCTCTACCTCTTCTTTGTTTTTATCTTCTTCATCGTATAAAGAGTGATTTTTGATATTTTTTAGTTAGAAATCATTTATCAACTGTATTTTTTCTCTATTATTTTATTTAAATAAGTGATTTTCACATAAATTAAAATTTTTTTCGTGTTTTTCTTTTTATCTCTTTAATTAAGTGCGGCGTTTGATTTTTTCGTCTCTTTGTGGTGTTCACTTTGTTTAATTTACCTTGATCTAGTATAGGGAGATTCAATCAATGACTACAACGTTGCAGATCCAAAATCATGTGTATTCCGATCACTTTAATTTTGTCAAATTTGTAAACATTTTGTTATTTTATGTTATTAACTTGAACGTTGTGAGTTTGTTCGCAAATTTATTTCTGATTTTAGCATATTTGTATGTAAGTCTGAATCGATTCACTCTTTTAATTTAAATGAATAAATATCGTTTTTGATATAAAAAAAAATTCTCTTATGTATGCCAATTCAAATAGTTTTTGAATTTATGACATATTATTTTCACTTTTGATTTTGTCCTTATTATTTAAATTGAGAAAGTTTCAGTTTAAAATATTAATTAAAATATTTTTTGAGTTAATATAAATTTATAAATTAATATAATTAATAATTTTACTAATCACTTTAAATTCAATCCACTTATATATTTGTTATTTGATATGAGTTCATCCACTATTTATTATCCACTATGTACGCCAAACTCATATTTAAAAAAAGAGTAATTAATAAATAAATAATAGATAAAATATTTTCCGCGATCCTTTAACTTAAATTTAGATAATAATTTAATTATTTATATCTTAAAATATTAACTACATTATTTTTTTTTACATAAACCTAGAAAATTTATCATCATCTTTAAATAAAATTCAGAAAATGATTTTTTTTTATCAACAAAATTCATATTGTCATCAAATTCATAACTCAAATCTTTAAATAAATTTATAGTTTCATCTCCAACAATAACATCACATCTATCAAATAAAAAATTCACATTTGATGTTGGTGAAGAATAAAAAAAAGAAAAAGATATTATGTTAGTGATTTGAGGATCAAATTTTAAAGTGTGAGTTCTTTATTTGATATTGTTATTGTTGGAGATGAAAATGTGAGTTAATTTGGAATTTTGAGTTATGAATTTGATGAACATATGAGTTTTCATGAATTGATAATGAATTTTTTTGGTTTTGTTTGAAGATAACAATGAAATATTTCGATTTCCTTAAAATGAATAATATTGTTGACATTTTAAGACAAATGATCAAATTATTACTTCAAATTAAATAAATGATCAAATTGAGAGAAAAAAAATTACTTAATTGTTAATTTAAATTAAGTTAAAGAACATGAGGTATTTTGCCTAAATAATATTATGAGTATTAAATACATGTTTTTCCTTAAAATCTTAGTTAATAACATCACAAAAATTCAAAAGATGAATTTAAAAAAAATTAATTTGAAGAATCAATTAATTTTTTACAAATGAATAATCTATTTTTATTAAGTTTAAAGGAGTTGATATGTTTTTTATTTAATTTACCGAATTATAGAGTAGACGAAGCACACTCTATAAAAAGCCCTGAAAAATTATTAAACTTATGGTATGGGTTAGCAGTAGCACACCAAAAGAGTATTCTCTATGAGATTCAGGGCCCAACATCATATGTTACTAACAAATTCTCTGAAAAAATAACTATTAACAATTTGCTTATAAAAAATCCAACTAATTAAGATAAACAAATTATTTATATCAACTAGTTCCTCCTATATAATCATAATTTGATGGCAATGTAAAGATATTTTTAATAGATGATCTGTAAGTACTTCTATCAATGTTCTTTGAACCTTAAAGTCTGTCTTAATTCTAATGAGTCTTAGAACCCAACTCATCTAAAAATTTTTTAATGAAAAAGAAATTATAATTTGGGAATTTCAAATGAGAAACAAAATACATTATTGTGATTGTATGCTCCTTTTGCTTACAAAGTGACCTCATGTTCTAGTAAATGAATTTGAACTAATTTGATAGGGCTAAGAGTATTCACATGTAATATGTTAATTCGATCACCCAACCTTCAATTCAAAATGTTTGATTCAAGTTTTAAATTGGTAGAATTTAGGCAAACACTATAAAACCTGAAGTGTTTAATTCAAATTTTTAATTAGTCAAACTCGAATCAACAATGTCAAACCTAAAGTGATTTAGTTTAGGAAACATTTTGTGATTATAGAAATTAGTTTAATGGTAGAACTTTTGAAACATAAAATGCCATTTTTTATTTTAGAATTTTAACAAATATTTTATATTTCATGATCCGATAATTCAACGGTCAACACTGACAGTCAAATTACAGATTTTAACTCAACTTAATGCAAATAATTTTAATTGTTTTGAATTGAAAGTTTAACTAAAATCATTCAACCCAACCCCTGAAATGTCGCCAAGTTACACATGCTAAAATTAGAGAAATAATCCATATTGGAAAAAAATTTACATTGTACCACTAACATCATACTCCTACTCCACAATTCAATAGAAAACCATTTTACTCTTATTTTTTTCAAAATAAGGGTGCATCGGTCCTATAAATATTTAGATTAATAGGAAGAAACTTGAATTAGTTAGTGAATTCAATTGTGAAATGTGTTTCAGAAAACTTAAAATTTAAAAATATTTTGAAAAATTTAAACCTTAAATTTTATGGGATGTATTTGTATTTTAAAAAATTTAAAAGTTAAAATTGAGTTTTTTAAAACATAATAATATTTCAAAAAACTCAACTTTAAATTTTTTATAACACATTTGTATTTTAATAAACTTAAATTAATTTTTTTAACACAAATTAAATTAATACGGTGCATTAGGACAATTTTTTATTTTAAAAAGAAAGATAAAATCAATAATTTGTGTAAAATATAGAGTAGGGGACAATAAAGAAGTATGATGAATAATTTGCTTTTCTTTTTTGTTCAACATGAGATATAATTTTATAAATAAGGTTATGTAAGGTACAATTCAATTTTGTTTATTTTTGGGTTATGTCAAAAAATAAGTGGGCTATTTTCGGATTGTTATTTTTAAATGTTTTCGTCGCTGTCACATGTCATTTATGTACCGAATCGGATTTAGCACACTAGACAATCTGATTTGGATAATGCGACCACTTATCTGTGTGAACTGTATCTGTCATCATCATTGATTTCTTATCGATACATGTTACCAATTTCATCTATTACACACATTTTTGTTTTGCATAAAATATAAAATATTACACCGGATACCTTCCTTCTATACTAAGATTTTTCCAAAAATAAAATGTGAATTTTGAACATAAATTAGCATTTGTCTTTATAATAATCTTGCTTTACAATGCCAAAACATCTGATTCTTCTCGATAATAAATATTGCACAACATGGTTCTCATCACCATAATGACACGAACATTACTATTTTTTGGTTTAAATGTATTTTTTTTACTTTATTTTTTTAAAAAATAAACTTTTAGCCTTTGTTTCTAAATTCAGTTTTTTATATCTATTAATTAATTTTTAGAATCTTTTTGGACACTTACTGTTTTTTATTATATAACAGTTTCTTTGATAATGTAATATTTATATGACATTTGTGATTTAGATAAAATAACTTTCATTTCATTATTATTATAATTAATTTTATTATTTATTTTATTTATATATTAAAATATTAAAAATAAATATATAAATAAATAAATACTTTATATTTGTGAGTAGCTATATATTTTATTTTATATATTTATTTTATTTTATATTAAAATATTAACAAAAAATAAATAAATATTTTCATATATTATTTATTTTATTTATATATTTATTTTATTTAAAAGTTTTAAATATTTTAATTTATAAATAAAATAAAATACATTCATTTTGAATATTTTAATATAGGCTAAATAGCACTCGTTGTCCCTTAACTTAATTTCAGTTAACGTTTTAGTCCTTTATCTTTTTTTT
>JBBPBO010000004.1:56380204-56391350 GCA_037974295.1 Cicer cuneatum | reverse complement strand
ATTATTATCCTTTTTTTTTTACAAAAATTTAAAAAATTCATCAAAATTTTCAATCAAAACCCATAAAATTAATTAAATTCTTTAATATAATACAAATTTCATCAAATTCATAACTCAAATATTCAAATAAACTCATATTTTTATTCTTTATTTGATTTTTAAAATTCCATTTCTAACAATATCAAATAAAAAATGAAAATATGAGTTTATTTGAAGATTTGAGTTACGAATTTGATAAAATTTGTATTATATTAAAGAATATAATTAATTTTATGGGTTTTGGTTGAAAATTTTGATGAATTTATTAATTTATTGAAAAAAAATGATAATATTGTTGACATTTTAAAACATAAAAGATCAAATTGTCACTTAAAATTAAAATAAAAGACCAAATCGAGAAAAAAAAAAGATAAAGGACTAAAACGTTAACTGAAATTAAGTTAAGGGACTACAGGTGCTATTTAGTTTTTAATATATAAATAAAATAAATATTAAAAATGAAATAAATTTAAATATTAAAATAATTTATAAAATAAATAAATTTATATATTTTATATAATATTTAAAAAAATTAATATTTTAATATATACATAAAACAAAATAAATTGATTTTTAATATTTTAATATATAAATAAAATTAATTACAATAATAATCACATCAAAAATATTTTATCTAATCCCAAGAATTATTAAATAAAAAAATCAAAGCACCAATTTTAAAAATGAAGTGACAAAAATTTATTTTAATCAAAATAGATATACATTTAAAGACAAATTTTACAAGATCATGACATATGGGACATATAATAATTTACAAAGAGCTGTCTGAGTCATTCAAACAATAACTAGGTTCATACGGAAGTGACTAATACAGTATTAAGATCCTTGCACGGCACAATCTAGTATGATAAGCCAGCTCCAAACTTTGTCACGCTTCATCTAAACATTTGAATTCCATTGTTTTGATACTCTACAGAACATACATGATTTATACAACATGACATCCAAAAAAAATCAAAAGAAACAGCAGTGGCCATTGGAATTTTTTGCCCTTCCACGGCCCCAACTCTCCCAATAATATTTCCTGTAGTAGAAAGGGAAAAGGAAAAAGACAACACCAACTTTATGACTTGCTACTTAAAGCATTGTATATGTTGGTGGAAATGGCAATTACACTTGTCACTACTGCAAGTATAATCATAACCAGTGCTATTATTTTGTCCTTTCTAGTTGATATGCCAAGAGCATCCCTGTCATTAGAAACAGAAAATTAGGAGCATGGTTTATTGCACAAATAAAAATAAATGAATTGAGATAAAAAAAATTAATGTGACTATAGTAAAAATTACTCCCTCTTAGATTAAATATAAACAAAAATATTGATGTATTTGACCCAAATTCATACTAAATGCATCCAATTTTTCGCTTTAAGCAATTTTATCAAAAATATCAAAATTTAATGATTTCCTTAATTTGTGTAAATGACTTTAAAATGGCAATTAAAAAGGAACAGAGATAGAGGTAGTAAGTAATAAGATTATGAAATATTGGTTACCTTAAAACAATAGTGCCAGGGAAAATGAATGCAAGGCACAATGCAGTTGTTGATCCTAAAAACTGAAAGAAGTACCAAATATCTGGGATTGCTATAGCAGCAAGATAGGATAATACTAGGAGCACAAGAGTGAGAATCACAAATCTCTTGTTGTCTGTGGTTAGCATAGGCTTCTTAGGGAATAAGAGTTCATCAATGTTGGCTCTTAAAGAGAAATTCACAAGAGGGAATACCAACATGATGTGGAGTGCATAGCTTACACGAATTAAACCATTAAACAAAGAACCAATAACAGAATCAGAACTCTGATCAAAATTGATTAGAATATCTGACTGTGTTGAATCTCCAAATAAGAGGTACCCAAATAGACCAATTGTGAAGTAGACAACAGCACAAAACATTATTGCAAATCGAACTGCTGTTTTCATATCAGATGGTTTTGCAAGCTCAAAACCAATTGGATGTACTGCAAGTAAAATAAAAAGACTCATCAGCACCAAAAAAATAAAAAACAAGAAGAGCAAATCCTGTTCACCACCAAATAATGCAATGCAAGATATAAGTAAGTACCATTGAAATGAAATGTGAATGCTGTGACTACAACAGGAACTGCAGTGAACAAATCAAAGAATGATGTCTGGTAGTCTAATCGAGGAACCAATCTAGGAGTTTGTGTTTTTCCTTGCACCAAAGCAACTATAGCCAATCCAGAACAAATACCAACAAATACCACAGCAAGAAAAGTTGATACTGCAGAACTGTACTTCAAGGATTCTGTCAAATATCAAGACACCATAAAACAAAAAAAGGATCACAAATATCATGAGTGTCAATGCCATTAAATCTCTTCAATCTGAAATGAAAAAAGCTAAGAGCTACTGAGCACCGACAATTCAGATCCTCAGATCAGTCCATTGTCTTGTATCTGACACCAACATGACACTAACACATGTGCTTTTGGGAAAAAAAACGACACTGGAACATTTAAATTACTTCTAGTATTAAATTATTATTGGCGTGTCGATGTCTCACTGTCATGTCCGGTTATGGTGCTTCATAGAGTAAGAAAGCATGGAAAACACTGACCTACACGTCTGTACAAGACCAATGGAAGCATAACAAGAACCAAAGTGATAAGAAGAGCAACTTCCCGGGAATTCCACCATTGAATCCCAAACCACTGTTGCAAAATTCCCAAGTGCAATTCATCTCCACCTCCCTTTCCAGATAAAACATCCCCTTTTGTTCCATAACACACACCAAAACAAACATAAATGAAAACAACCCATTATTCAAAAATTCATTTTTTTTTCATGTCACAAATAAAATAAAAATAACCAAAATTTACACTGCCAAAATTCGCCACTTAACATGGTTTGGTTCAAAAATAAAAATACGAAATTAGCAACAAAAAATTAATCTAAAAACTGTCTTGCTTAGCTCTCTTAATCATGATTAATGATTTTGACTTAATCAGAAAAGAAAATGATTCTAACCGATGATAATAAGGTAGAGAATTAAACCACCAAAGTTTGTGATTATAACACAAACTTGAGAGGTTAATGCTCCAACGGATCCAAAAGCCTCTCTCATAACACCAGCATACGTCGTCGTTTCACCGGCATGCGTAAAACGCATGAGAAAGTCAACGGAAACTTCAGCCAAAACGGCAACGATGAGAATCAAGGCGAAAGAGGGAATCACGCCGAGAACCTTTAGAATCGCTGGGATTGACATGATTCCAGCGCCGATTATGCTCGTGGCGACATTGAATACGGCGCCGGGTACAGAACCATGTACCACCGCCGCCGGTTTTGATCCATTCAAGAGAGGGACGTTGACTCCGGCAGACGGCGACATCCCGGCGGTTAAATTATTTTTGGAGAGCTGAGAAAGGAAACGTGGAGTTCATTACATGCTATCATCCATTTATAAAAGGAAGACAACTATTTGGTGTTATTTTTCAATTTTCACTTTTACCCTTTCATCATTTTTCTTCAAAAAATTACTTTTTAGAATAGTAAAATTAGATAAACAAATGCAACCTTCAAAAAATAAAAGTAAATAAATTAGAGGTACATCTAGATGAGAATTAAAGACTAAATATTTTTTTTTTTGGAATCATCACAAAAAGAAAATACTGATTTTTTGACTATGAGATCTATTTAAGAAATCTATTTAAGAGATTGTTATCTTTCAATAAATACTTTTTTATAATTATGTGATCAAATATCTATTTACATTTAATTACATTTTGACTAAAAGAATATCATATCATTTTAGTTAAAATGTAATTAAATGTCTTTCTATAAATAAATAAAAACATCTAATTATATTTGACTAAAATATATTTCTTTAGAATTGTTTTGTATTAGAGGGCTGCTAAATATTAAGAAGGACATTGTCACTCAAATACACCAACTCCCTTGTGCAGGTATTTTTCTTTATTTTTTTTTTATTCAAAATTTATATTTATGTAAAATAACAAATATTACATGTGGCATCATATCTTTTCACATTTAATGATAATAGGATAACAAAAATTATAACGGACAAATAAAATTAATTTAGCTAAAGTGATAATTACGAAAATCAATTTGATAACAACTCTATTACGACTACTTATTTTCTATAAATATCGTATGAATACTAAAATGTGAAATTTTTTAGACACAATAAAAAAATCAATTTTAACAAATAAAGTCACATTTATGATTAGTTATAATAGATAAATAAAATCAAATTTAAACCAATAAACATTTAATTATTATAACAGACAAATAAAGTCAATTTTAGTTGTTCAAATATAAACATTTAATTGCAGGTTTTATAATAATAATTTCATAAAATCAACAAATTATTTTATATAAATGATGATATATGCTAAAAATTATATAATTTAGCCACAAACTATATGTTTTACGAAACTATTTCGGTATTTCCTTTCTCCATCTCACTATATCCTATTTAAATATTAGTATTTTTTATTATTTTATTTTATTTTGAAAATAGTTAGTGGTGAAAATTCAAAATTTTGGAATTTTGATTTCTATTAATTGACTATCATCAATCAATTGTTATTAATTGATAATAGCATTGCCATAAAATTGACCACACATTAATAACTTTAAGTTAAATTCTATTAACTATTATTACGAAAAGTTATAACAGACAACTAAAATCAATTTGAACCAATAAAGTCATAATTACAAAAATTAGTTTGGCATACAGTAACAACTGACTAATTATTTTTCATAAATATTGTACAAATACTAAATGTCAAAAAAAATTAATAACAATAATCAAATTGATTTTTGAACTATTTTCTTTTATGTTGACATAATTTTTTTGGAAAGATTTTAAAATGACAATTTCAAAAAATTAACTGAGATAAACGATTCTAACAACCTTTGTAATGGTCGTCTTAACCTAAATGTCGTATACTTTTTTTATATATTACGAAGAAGTCCTATGATAAAAACAAAATTCGTATCAATTCTAGCCATGACTCAGAAAAAAACGATAGCATATTTGAAATTAACGCAACCAAAGAATCGTGAATGTTCGTGTGGCACGACTATGGTTTGTGAGGGATGTTTTGCATGACAAACATGGCTTGACATGATTCTCCTAGACTCAAATGTATGTTCTATTTGTTTATTAAATTTTGTTATTAAATTTGATGCATGCTAATTTTTTTTATAGTAAATTTCACATATGTTTTGAATTTAAATTAAGCTAAGTCCCTTAACTTAATTTCAGTTAACATTTCAGTTATTTATCTTTTTTTTCCCGATTTAGTCCTTTATGTTAATTTTAAGTGACAATTTTAAAATGTCAACAATGTTATCTTTTTTTTTTTACAAAAATTCATCAAAATTTTCAACCAAAACTCATAAAGTTAATTATATTCTTTAATATAATACAAATTTCATCAAATTCGTAACTCAAATCTTCAAATAAACTCATATTTTTATTCTTTATTTGATGTTGTTAGAGATGCAAATATGAGTTTATTTGAAGATTTGAGTTTCGAATTTGATGAAATTTGTACTATATTGAAGAATACAATTAATTTTATGGGTTTTGGTTGAAAACTTTGATGAATTTTTTGAATTTTTGTAAAAAAAAGGATAACATTGTTGACATTTTAAAACATAAAAGATCGAATTGTCACTTAAAATTAAAATAAAGGACCAAATCGGAAGAAAAAAAATTAAAGGACTAAAACGTTAATTGAAATTAAGTTAAGAGACCACATGTGCTATTTAGTCTTTAAATTATTAATCGGATTTTTTTATAGACTAATATAATACATGCAACCGTGTGTAGAACTTTGATTTATAAGTTCGAAAAGGACTTACAAGAGGGTCGTGTCTATTCTATAACTAATTTTGGAGTCGTTCGCTGCATACAGTGGATCGTATCGTATCACAAAAACATGAGTATAAGTTAGGCTTTCAAACATCAATGATGGAAATGTTCCTTCCAACATTTATCTTGTCTCCAACCCTAACGCGATTATTTTGTCTTGAATGTTCTATATCTAAATATTAAGGAGATTGTCACCAAAACACACCAAGTCCCATGTGCAGGTATTCTTCTTTTATATTTTCTTTTCATTTAAAATTCTCTATTATACTCTATGCTAAAACTTATATACTAAAATGATGTTTTACTTTTTCTAAACTTCAGGCAAGGCGGGGATGCGACCACCTTTTTTTGTCTCCTATAGGAGGTCGCATCTTGGGATGGACTCATTTTTTTATAACAAATGATTAATTGTTAATTCAATAAATAAAAATAATTAAAAAAACTAAATTATATTAATAAAATCATACAAAATACATTTAATGAAAAAAAAAATAGTTAACGCGGTTGACTAGATGTGCCAAAATAAATAATATGATATTTTATTTTAACAAGTTTCTCCTATTTTACATCATATCGCAGATAAATTAACAATTTCATTAGATTTTGTTAACAATTTCTCCTATTTTGAATCTAAAAAATAAATTACATTAATAAAATTAAACAAAATACATTAAATTAAAAAAAATACATCAAAATTTAAAATAAATAAAACAATCATCCCATGTGCAAGTTTATGCTTTCTTAACCCAAACAAAGATAAAATAAAATTAAAAGATGGAAATATCATCGAAACAAATTAACTTCTCTTACTCCATAGCACTCCCAAGTCACCACCGACTTGTTTTGATGAATCTACCATTTTTTCTAATTTTATTTTCAATATCTTTTTATGAAATTATTTTCAACTTCTCAAATACTTTTAATACTTTTTTGAGGAAAAATAATTTTTATTTTTGGCTATAAATATTATAAGCTTAAATATAATTTTGATAATTTATTTTTTATTTAATATATATTTTTGTTATTTATCTTGTTTTCTAATTTATTTTGATCATTTATCTTTTGTTTTAATAATTTATCTTTTACTTAATAATTATTATTGTCATTTATTTTTTGCAAAATTATATAAGTTTATTTTTTTATTGAAAACTAAAACGAACATTACGTAAATGATAAATAGCGAAAATTAATAATTAAGATAAATGAGTAAATTGAATATAAAAAAGATAAAAGATAAAAATAAATATTATATAAAAGATAAACAACCAAAATTATATTTTAGCCAAAAAATTTAAAAGAATTAAGATTAAGAGTAGATAGTGTTGTAAGTGATAAAAAAAGATAGTGTGAAAGGAATAACGTTCATATCCCAAAACACATTAATGGAAAAACTTAGAGGTTGTAAGAATTGAACGTAACTCGTATTGGGTGAATCATAATACATCATTGTGTGATATTCTTATTAGACATGGCAACGGGCGAGACAAATTTTGTCTTCCCCACTTCCGCAGCCGACTAATCAGAGAAAACCTACACTCGTTTGATTAAATCTCTATTATTTGTGATTGATATTTTAAAGGAATTAATATTTTGAAAATGAATCACAATTTAAATCCTTATTCTTTATAAATTTAATTTAAGTTTTTCAAAATGCAAATGTTTTGCAGAAACTTTCACCACATTTACTTTGAGCATTTTCTATTTTTATTTCAATAAAAATAGAAAATAATAAAGAAAATATGTTTGCTTAAAATTTAGAAAATATTTTATTTGAAAACAGTTTCCAAAAAAAAAATTGAATACAGAAAACATTGTTTTATTCGCCGTACAACATTGCTATAGTTATAGAATTTTATACTTCCATGTTACAACTTACAAGAAAGATCCACAAATATTATCTAGTCATTGGGTTTTAACAATATTTTTACCCAAGGTATTACAGAAAAGTAAAATCAATTATACAGTCTTTTCTAATTATTATTTTAAATAAATTTGTACCATAATATAAAGTAAACTCCAAAATTAATTAAAATAAATAATTTTTACATAAATTCAGTTATTTATTTATTTATTTATGATTTTGTGGTATGAGTGCGGCCGGCGTTTTTTTTGTTCTTGTATTATTGTAATGTTCGTTTAGTTTAGATTGATAAAATAACTTTGATCTATTACAAATTTCAATTGATAACTTTGACGTTGATGTATTCTACCAAATTAATGGAAAAAATATCGTTTTTTTATATAAAAAAAAAACTAATTTGGTCACATATTTTCTGTATAAAAATTTTCACTATCAATTTTAGTTAATTTGAATTTTTTTATATACAAAATTTTCCTTAACAATATTTTTCAGATCTAAATTTAAATAATTGTGGATGACACAGGCATTATGAAATATACTATAATATAAAGAGAAAATAATTATCAATAATTATAAATATTGGTGGGACATTTGTTAATAAATTTGCTTTTAGAACCCTTTTTTATATATAAAATGGCATACAAAAATTTAAATTAATATTTACAATTTTTTTATTTAGATACAAGAGTAAAAATGAAATAAAATATAATATTTATAAACTCTAACGCAGCTTGATATAGTATATAAAACAAACAAACTAGACACAGTAATTTTTTTCTTTTATCTTTTTTCTTTATTTTGGTCGCAGAAGAAGGATAATTTGAAATTTTTTTTTTTCGAAATCATTCTTCTACATCGTTTTTACTCTATTATTTTATATAAAATAAGTGATTTTAATATAAATATATTTTTTTTATCACGTCAATTAAATACGACATTATTTTATTTTTCTGCCACGATGCATGTTCATTTTATTCAAATTAATATATTAATTTAATTGATATACTCTTTTAATATAAATGACTTAAAATTATTTTTAAGTAAAAAAAATAGTATCTAAAAAAATTTCATTAATTCGTGAAATAACTATTAATAATAATCTCACGTGTCATAATCATAACCATATTTTTAATACACATCAATGTAATGTTTAATTTTTTATTTAAATAAGAGAATAAAAATGAGATAAAATATAATTATAAACTAGAACGCTGTTTGATATAATATCTTAAAAAATGTCATTAATTTGTGAGAGATGTTTATTGATAATAATTTCATATGTCACAACTACGACAATATGAAATTTAAATAAACATATTTTCAAAATCTTGAAATTTTAAAAATAGTTTTCAAAAAATCAAAATATGAAATAAAAATGGAAAATATTCTTGCAAATCAAACGGTTTCTTAAAGTCTAAGTTTTCAGAACACACAAATATTTTTAAAAAATTTAAATTAAATTTTTCAGCACATATTTGTGATCTAAAAAACTTATATTAAATTTTCCATAGCACATTACTACTTAAAAATATAAAAATTAACAACTGAAAAATTTGTCACAAATTTGTCGGTACTTTTATCAAAAAAGAAAAGTGTACATAGTTTCAAGTTTTTCAAATAACTTTTCTATTTTCTTTATGATCTTGCTTTGGATTGTTTATAATATGGCCCTCAATTACTAAGTTAGCAGTAACATTTACCATCACAAATATATTTTCAATAGAAATGAAAGGAATTCAGATCAATTGGTGGAATTGTCTTACGTGAATGATACAATAATGAGACGTTTTTACTATCATGTTTTGCAATAAAACTCACACGACAACCTTAGAAGATAAAAGTTAAAGGCAATTGATGTTTACAGAAAAGGATGTCATAAAATACTAACAATATCATTTTGTTTTCTACTAAATATTATATTTATTGGAACACCAATGAATTCATGCAAAATAACTTTCGTTCATCTTGTTCAACGAAAAGATGAGTAACTGAAATCACCAGAAAATATAAGGTTTGTCAAATGGAAAAAAAAAATTAAAGTGAGTGTTAAATAAATTTATAGTTCGTGTAAAATTTTCGTCAACTTTTAATCTATTACAAATTTTCATTTTTATTTTTGGTCACTATTATAAACCAACTATTTTGTAGTCTTAGAATTTTTTAATGATTGTTTTGTAGTGATGTTCAGAATAATATAATAAATTTTCATACAAAAAGTTTAGATTTTTGTAACAAGCAAATATTAAATATGAATTTTTAATCTTTTTAAGCACAAAAAATTTAAAAATTGATATTTAATTCGTCCTTTGTTGAAAAATTCTATATTTTAAGGAAGTTGTTAAAGATGTACTAAATATTAGTACAAAAAAATATTTAAAAATTTAAATAATACACATTAGTTAGTTTAAAATTATAGACCAAAACGAAAAATTTTAAAATTAAAAGTTTTTAAAATTTTTTATAAAAACTAAAAACAAAATAGTAAAATTTTATTGGGAGTAAAAACTTATTTAACATTAAAATGAATTTATTCATGCGTATTTTGATATTGGATTGGTGACTCGTGAATGTTGAAAGAATGAGCTGTATTGTGTGGTTGAATGAATATATTAAAATAAAGTTTACTTTTATTTTTTATATTAGTTGTTATTCAAAATAAAGATGTGTTTTAATGTTACTATTCATCTTCTACTCAATAAAATAAATTATTTTAAAATATTTAATAGAATATTTAACATTATATTTTTATGGTTTTTACATTATAGTAAAGTATTCAATACATTTTCTAAAAAAATAATACCTTTTGTTATCTTACATTTACAAAATTAATATTTTCAAAGGTCAGTCAAATAAATATTTTCAAAATATTAATAATTATTATTTTGTTGAGACAAATAATAACAACTATCATTATAAAATAAAAATTTATGTGATTTTTAAATATAATAGTATTTTATTAGTTTATTATAATATTTGAAATTAATAAGATGAGTGTTGCTTTCTGCAAGCTTTTATGCTATTTTTTTGTTATCAAATAATGAAAAAAGTGATACTTGGAATAGATTGAAAACAACACAATATAATATAAGTGATGAAATCATCACCTTTAAAATAAGAGAATGTGATATAAGACGACATTCATACATGGGAATTATGAAAAAGATAATGTTTAAAATATTTTTTTTTTAAATTGACACAATAAAAGTTGTTAATTCACTAATATACCAATAAATTAATTTAACTTAGTTTCTTAATTGTAAAAATTATAAACAAGAAACTATATGAATAATTGAAGTGTAGAACATTTCCACCCTATATGTATTATGGTCTAAAGGAAAAGTAAAATATATATATAT
>JBBPBO010000004.1:56061699-56379917 GCA_037974295.1 Cicer cuneatum | reverse complement strand
GAACATTATAAGAACCATAAAAACCGTGTTAATTGATCTTACAATATTTATCAAATTTATAATTTAAAGCAATATAAATTCCCTAACTTCTAAACAACTATTTTATTTTTACTACAAATTAATATTAAACATAATAATATTATCTTATTTTAGAACATTTTAAATAATTGAACCATTTATGTAATTATACTTGTCAAAGTTATTATTTTCTCACTTATTAAGAATATTTTAAGTAATGTACCAAAAAATATATATTTTAAGTACACTTCAATTAAAAGATATAAAGTATAAGATATTATACACTACACTTTCTTTTGTACAAATAATAGACTAGACTTAACTTATGTGTTTTTGAATATTCTTACGAGCTTTAGTTTCTTTATTTTTTATTAACAAGGAATAGTCAATGAAAGTCACACCACATGATAAATACACTACAATATTTATACGTTGAAGGACTTTTAAGAAAATATAATAATGCAAACGAGTTAATATTAAAAGTTTAAACAAAAACATATATGAAAAATTACACTAATATGTAAAATTTGCGAAAATTTTCTATATAATTGGACTATTACGGTAAAATGTAGTATGCCTTTAAAACTTATTAAATATTTTAGGACTCAATAAAAACTATACTAATTGTCTCTAAAATATTTATCAAAACTTACAAATCTACACCAATAAAAAATCTCATATTTTTTATTATTTTTAATATAAATATTTGTAAAATACTTATTAGTGTCAACTCAATAATAATTTATCTTTTTTCTTTCAATTTTTTTATAAATTTATTTATCAAAATTATTATTTTTTATTGATAAAAATATTTTACATATTCTAATTAAATACGTGCAACTTCGGGTAATAGACCTAGTATTGTCTATCTAGAGATTAAAATATTTTCATATGAATTCAATGACATTTTTACAAAATGATACTGGGACAAATTTTCAACAGTTTTAATACTTTAATTTAATTTAACTACTTTTTTACACACAATTAATTTTTTTTGTGATGGGTGTGAGTTAGTTAGAGTCGAGTAAAGAGTTGGTTTAGTTGGCAAAAAGTTATTCATTCTCACAAGATTGTGAGTTCAACTCTTATTATTTATGTGAAGATCTGTTTGATGGATGATCTATAAATATCTATGTCAATGCTTATTTGGTTTGTTCTAATTTGAAAGAGTTTTTAGAATCCAACTTATCTATTTTTTTTATCTACAAAAAAAAAAAACAAGTAAATGAGAAATTGGTTCTCAAAATTGTAAGAGTTAAGTAATTAAATTCCTCAAATCTACATAATAGTAAATTAATTTTTCAAAAATTAAAGAACGTTAACGTTCATCTACCAAAACATATTTTTAGTAAATACTAATATCCATCAAAGTCAATGAAATGTCTACTTATATAAGTACTTTGAACAATTTCTTGCTACATTTAGATATGTATACGGGTTAATCCAATTAATCCGGTCCACCAAACCTAGATTGATCAAAAAAACAATTTAGGTTGGATAAACGAGTGTAAATGGAAGATACTTGTTTTACAAAATAGAAAATCATTCAAAAGATTTGTGTATTGGGTAAAACTAGATCCAATCTATTTTACCGAGGTAATTCAGTTCTTAAAAATTAGTATTTAGTTGCTTTAGGATGTTGCACTTTAATTATTCTAATACTTACAATGCAAATATTTTTATGATAAATTTTATGATTTTGATATTCTCATTAATTGATATTCTCATTATTTTATGATGTATTTTATGCTTGCAATTCAAATATTTTATATATGTTAGATGTTGAAAAAAATAGTGAAAATAGAATTAACAATTAACAATTAAATTTTAAAAAAAATTTAACAATTAAATTTTAAGGTTGCGACATTTTTAAAAAAAAAAATACGATAACTCATCATTAACAATTAAATTAAAAAAAAATACATGGATTACTCATTACGCAACTCAATCCAACCTAGAAATGAGTAATAAACGGTTTTTTTGCAATACCCAACTCAATATTCTCTACAAAATTTAAGTTTCGGTTTAGGCAAACTCCACTCAAATTGACTCACGTATAACCCTATCTAAAGTAAGACAAATATAAAATCTTTAAATTATTATTTCTTGAATTTAAAAGACTATATTGAATTCACAAAAAGAAGACTATCTTGAATAATCTGAACAATTTTAAGCCAAAAATGATATTTATTCGTTGATAAATTTTATATTTTGGCACGGCAGTAAACACTTGCACAGTTCAGGTTTTTCTTTTTTTTTGACGTCACTTGCATAGTTAAAGTCAGGTAAGTAAAAATGTTTTAAAATAGAAAATAAAGTAGCATGATTGTATTAATGTAATCATCCAGTGTAAAATATAAGAAAACAAAGTATTTAAAATTTTAATGTAATTAATCTAAAATTTAGATAAGGTATGTTGATTTTTTAAATATTATTTTGATTTATATTTTATATTGAACAAAGTATGATATAAAATTGACTACGTTGTCACTTTAGTCTTTTTTAACTTAATTGTTCCTTTGATTTATTTATTTTATCTCATTTACAATTTTGACCTCTTTATTACTAAATCAATGATGTTGGTCCTCAAATTTATAAAACGTCTAACTTTTTACCTAATTTATAAAATGTCTAACTTTGGCCATATGTGTATTTGAATGCTTGATTTTGATAGAGTAGGCATGGAAATCGGGCGAGGCAGAGCATGGTTTGTCTCCCTCCACTATCACATCCGATTAGTTGGAGAAAATCCATACATGCTCCCACCTCTTATCCAATGTGAAATTTAAGTCTCTATTCTCACCTGTATCATGTTTGAGATTCTTCGTTTGCATCTGCACTCATTCATATATATATATAATAAATTTAAAATTAAAAAAATTATAATTAATATAATAAAATAATTATTATTATACAATAATAAAATAAAAAATATTAAAATCATATTTTCTATAGTGAGAAGATTATAATTTTTAGTATTTAAAGAATATTGAATATGTAGATGTATATAAAATTTAAAAATGACAATAATACTACTAGCGGGTTCAGGTGCAGAGTGGATATCAACAGTCTTAAACTTGTTCTCGCCCTCGAGTTTTAATTCTGAAGAAAAACCGCACGCAATTAAAATAGATTTTCTCCATTCAAATTGAGACGAGTTTGAGTGGATAGTCGCATGTACGGATTTTATTATCATCTATATAGACAAAAGGTATAATTAGTTGATAACATAAAATTAAATTATTAACACATGGATATTATTCATCAAATTTGATTGTTTTTTACATATATTAATATATTTTTTGATAAAATTGAAGTTAGTTGTTAAGTGATAATTTATATAAATACTAACGCCATCAATATACAGTACCCACATAAAGACATACATTTTCAAGAGGGTTTTTGACACAAAGGATCGAGATTCGAGAATCAACCGCAACAACAACCACGATTCTCAAGATTAACTGTGTTATTTCAGTGGAGCAAAGATAGATCTATCTTAGTGGAAATCAGATTTATTCGTTGTTGACGAGGATTTAAAGTGAAGGAATTAAAAGTAAAAGTAAAAAATATTCCAAGTCAACGTTTTATAATAATTTTTTAATTTTATTTATGTTTAATTGGAATTGTAATATTTTAGTTAAATAGAGCAAGCCTAATATGAGTCTAAAGAATTGTTTTGGGCTCATTTTAGGAATATGGTAAATCCTTCTTTAAATATCTTGTAAGAGTCTTGTTTTAGATAAATTTGAAATGAATTATAATTTCTCTCGTGAAAAAGGTGAGTGAGATGTGTGTCCTGTTTGAATTCTTGGATTAGAATTTGAATTTTATCACCGGCTTCCTTACCATTGTGTCGATTCCACATCGGCTTATCAATCTTCTAGACTGTGACATCTTCCTTCCTCATCTTTTCAATTTAACCCATGTTTGTTTCTTTATTTTCCCTTTTATTTTACAACTTTGTTTCAAGAAATCATTTGTTAGATCTTCAATTTCATGTTGAATTAACTCAAATCCACGTCATTTGGTATTCAAAGCTTGTCACCAAGTGGTAATCTTTGTCATTAATTTCTTTTTTAGTGTTTTGTGTTCTTGAGATATTTGAAATTTTAGTTTCAATTTGTTGCATTCTATTCAAAATCTTGTTCAATCTTGAGTTGTTTGTTGTTTATAAGTGTCATAATATGTGTAGGAAGATTTATTTGGGTGATTACTTGCTTTTATTTTGGTAAAATTTCGAGTTCTTAGTTACAGTTTTCGAGAAAAAATTTGGGTTTAGTTTTATCATCTTCTTCACTTGCAATTGTTTTATCCAAATTTTAATTGCAAATTTGTTTTTGATTTTATTTCTTCCATACATTTTCAACTCTGGAAATTTAAAAGCCTAAATCAATTAAAAAAATGAAAGGAATTCAAATATGCAGAGAAAAATCTGAAAAGATAAGTTCTACAAAAAAGTGACTCTGCACTTATTGAAAAAAAATATTTTGCAAAAAAAGAAAAATCTAGAATTGTCCACAACGAAACATCAAATATTTTTGTATTCTTTCTCTTTTAGGCATTGCAAGTTTGATTTTCATACCTTACCTCCCACATATTTGGATCACTTAGTCATTTAATTCTAGTCTTTCTTATTTCTTTGATAATCTACTTGAGTCTGTTTTCATTTACTTAATTTTTTTTGTTTGTCATTTTAAATTCTCTTAGTTTTATCTTAGAGTTTTCCTTCTTGAAACTCTTTTGTTGATAGCTTGTGTGGACTTGTTATATTGTGTTTCGATTCTTACTTGGGTTCTTTTTAAGAACTTGAAAGAGGTGTTTGAGTGGAAAAAGACAAGAATGCATATCATTGAAAAAAACTATCATTGAGTTATATACACGATTGATACATTTATTGAGTGTAAACACTTAGTGAATGGTGAGAGTCTTATTTTTATCTTCTTAACTTGTTCTTGTTATTTGCTTGATTATTGTGGTACTCGTTGATTTGTTGTTTTTGAAATCATGAGTGGAAGTGAACCAAACCCCATTTCTCCTAGAATCTTTTATCTTATGTGTTGGAACCAAGTTGGTTCTAAGTACTTAGGATTTTGATGTTTACAAAAGCACTCCATGTAATCTTATTTTGTACTTAGAATTATTATATAAAATGTCACCAGAAGATGACGTCACCAGAGGTAGAAGATGACACCACCAGAAGATACATCCAGAGGAAGCAACCAGAGGATAGAAATGTCACCAGAAGGTTAGGCCAGATAATACATCCAGAAGGTACCAGAGGATGCAACCTGAAGGCACCAAAGGATACACCTCCAGAGGATATCAGAGGATATCATCAAAGGTTAAATAACATCATCAGAGGATATCTTTCCTGGCCCAGATCAAAATGAAGCAGAGTTCAGAAGGAGACCTGGTCCAGACCAGAAGGAAGCTTGTCAGAGGGAGACTTATTCCAGACCAGAAGGAATCATAAGTTAGATTGGTCCAGAATTAATTCTGACCAGAAGATAGCCTGGTAGCAATTATAAGAACCAGTCCAGACTTAATCAGAGCTTCAGATAACTGGTCCAGAACAAATGACTTGGTTCAGATTTGGTCCAGACCAGAAGATAACATGATTCAGAGTATAAAACTAAGTCCAGATCAGAAGAAATGACTGTCCAGATTTAATCCAGACTTGATCCAGATCAGAAGGTAAATGTCTAGATTAAAATATCATAAGTCCAGATTAAATTTCAGTTCAATCCAGACTCAGTCCAGAATTGGTCCAGATTAGAGGGAAAATGTTCAGATCAATGGTCCAGATTTAAGCATCATGGCCCAGTGTTGGCCGAGATCAGAAGATCAGACCATATGGCCTAGTGTTGGCCGAGATCAGAAGATCAGATCATATGGTCTAGTGATTGGCCGAGATCAGAAGATCAAAACGTGTGGTCCAGTGTTGGCCGAGATCAGAGGATCACAGCAGATCAGATTGTATGGTCCAGATGTGGTCAAGATCAGAAGATCAAACGGTCCAGATTTTAATCATGATGAAAATCAGTAAGGACTTGATTAAAATTCGAAGAACACTTGATTAAATTTTGATAGAAATTTGATCAAAGTATTAAGGGGATTTGATTCAAAAATTACTAAAGACTTGGAGAAATTCGAATGCAATCTGAAGCTTAAAAAGATATGGTTTGAAATTAAAAGAAACAGGATTGGTCAACAGAACTTTCAAATGCAATCTGAAGCTAAAAAGATATGATTTTTTTTTAAGTGAAACCCGATTGGCCAAGTTATTTTTGCAAGAGAATCTGGGCAGATTCAGCTCGAATTGAAGCATGGAAGAAACCCTAATTATTCATCTATAAAAGGAGGCTCAAGGCAGAAGACTTAGCATTGAAAATACTTGAGAGTTATACACTTCCAAAAGCAAAATACTTGAGTTTTCAGTGAGGTCAATTGTGAGTATCCGCTTTCCAGAAGCAAGTACTCTAAGTTTTTCTTTCCCTTATGTTAGGTCTAAGTTGTTGAAGTAAAGTCTACAATCTGAGGGAGTGAGAAAAAGTAGCAGATTAGTTAGCAATTAGATTCAATGTTCTTTTCCTCAAAAGTCTAGGGTTGTTAGACTTTTTGAGAAGACTGACTTGGAGGGTCAGTGGTACTTTGTAATTCAAGGTTTTTGAATTAGTGAAATCCTTCAAAGTGAAGGGACTGGACGTAGCCTAGTTAACGGTGAACCAGTATAAAATTTTGAGTTTTTATTTACTTTATATCCACTGCAAACTCTATTTTAATTCATACATAACAGGTTTTGTTTTAAAACTAAAAAGTATTTAAGTTCTTCAAACACAATTCAACCCCTCTTCTCGTGTTTGCACCTTCAATTGGCATCAAAGCTCGGTGTCAAGGCTGAGCACTTCACTAGTGTTTGAGGAAAGGTCCAAGGGGTCAACAACATGGCAGAATCCAAAGATGATTTTGGAGGCAACATCAACAGACCACCACTGTTTGATGGAGACAGGTTTGAGTATTTGAAGGACAGAATGAGAAGTTTCTTCATATCTCAAGATCCTAAATTATGGAAGCTGGTAGTCAAAGGATACACTGCACCTACTGTTCCAGAAGATCCCACTCAAGAACTGGACATGACAGATATGGGTCCAGACCAGAGCAGATTATACAAACTGCATCACAAGTCCAGAACCATCATGATCAATGCCATCACATTCAAGGAATTTGACAAATGCATAGATAAAGAAACAGCAAAGAGCATATTTGACAGTCTAGTTCTGACCTATGAAGGAAGCCAGCAGGTTCAAGAAGCAAGGGCTAGCATACTGGTCAAACAGTATGAGATGTTCAAGATGGAAGATGATGAAGACGTTGATGGAATGTTATGTAGATTCCAGACTTTGATATCTGGACTGAAGGTCTTGAAGAAAAGCTACACAACAGCAGATCATGTCAAGAAGATTCTAAGAAGCTTACCAACCAAGTGGAGACCAATGGTTACTACAGTTCAGCAAGCCAGAGATCTGAATAACTTAAGACTTGAAGATCTGATTATCTCACTCAAGTCTCATGAAATAGAACTGGAAGCAGATGAACCAAAGAAAAAGAAGAATCTGGCCCTGAAGTCAAAATAGAAGAAAGCTGCAAAGGCAGCATCAGAATCAAAGGATAGTGACAGTGACTGTGATGATATGGCTTACTTAACCAAATAGATGGTTAACATTTGGGAAAACAGGAAGAGGAGAGGCTCCAAGAAGAAACATAACAGCAAAGGAAAGGAAGAATCTGACAAGAAGAGCATCATCTGTTATGGATGCAATGAACCTGAACATATCAAGTCAGAATGTCCAAATCTGGAAAAAGGCAAACAGCACAAGAAGAGTTCCAGATTCCAAAAGAAGGGTCTGATGGCAGCCTGGGATGCATCAGAATCAGAAGAAGAACCGTCTGATGAAGAAGACGCAGAAACAACAATGATGGCACACATCAGGTCTGCCTCTGGACTTCATAAAGGCACAATTTCAGGAAAGAAAGCAGGCAGAAGGAAGAATGATCAAAGCAGTCATTTAGGCAAGTCTGGAAGCACATCAGAGGAAGCAATTCTGGCTTTGATGGCTCATACCAACTCAAGTTCTGGATACAACTCAGGCTCTGGAACAGATTTAGAAGATGAAGACAATAAGCTATTTTCTGATCTCACTAAATCTGAATTAATTAATGCTTTAAAAGATTTTTTAAATGCAAATAATAAGATGTCCTTAAAACTAAAAACTCTTAGGGATGATAAGAAAAATCTGACCAAAGAAGTCCAAGTTTTAAAGAATCAAAATTCTGAGTATGTAACTGAAAACAAAGATTTTAAAACTGAAGTTGCAAGACTCAAATCTAAAAACCAAACTCTCAAAAGTAATATTTGTTCCACTTCCAAAAATGTTTGTGAATCTGATATGCATGAGCAATTTTTTCAAAACTTTATTTCTACTGGAATCGAAAGAAGTAAATATGAATCTATGATTTATGGAAACAATAACATTGGAAAGAGAGGTCTTGGTTTTACAGAAACTATTGCTGAAACTAAAATTGTTCATTCTGATGTTTTATGCATTGTTTGTGCTAAGAAAGGTCACTCTGAATTATCTTGTCCAATGGTAAAATCTGAACAAGATCAGAGAGCTGTTAAAACTAACAAACCTGGACCCAATCAGTTATGGGTACCAAAAGATCAAATTGTCTATGTTGCAGATATTCTGAGCAACTAGAAGGAGACACCAACAATGGTGCCTGGACAATGGATGCTGGCAATGCACAAGCATAAGAAGATTTATGTTCCATCTACAACCAGACAAAGGCAATCTGAGTCTGATGGAAAAAGGTCTGGTCAACTCAACCAAAATCAGAATCAGAAGCAGAACTGGAACCAGAATCAAAACTGGAACCAGAATCAGAACAGAACTGGAACCAGAACCAGAACTGGAACCAGTATTAGAGGCACAACAACTGGAACCAGAACCAACACTGGAAACAGAATAAGAATCAGTACTGGAACCAGAACCAGAAGTAGAATAGGTATTAATATCAAAGTTTCAGGTATGATCATCAAAATTACTTTAATTATCAGAATCAGTATAACTACAGGAATTATCAGAATTATCAGATTCATTAGAATCATCATATTCATCCAAATCCCTAGAATTATCAGATTCATCCAACTCATCCAAATCACCAAAATCTTCAAGGTTATCATAATCACCAGATTTGTCCAAGTTACCAGAACCAAAACATGTTCCAGAATCATCTGAGGAACATGATCTATCAACCAAAGAAGAATCAAGGAAATTGCTCAAACAGGCCAGAAGCTGAACTGGCTCTGATGGCTCGAACTGAGTCTGACTCTGACTCTGATTCTAAAGCAAGGTCTGATCAGCAACATAAATCATGGTACTTGGACAGTGGTTGCTCCAAACACATGACAAGAGACAAATCTATGTTTCTGGATCTGACCATGAAAAATAGAGGCAAAGTTTCCTTTGGAGGAAACCATAAAGGTCATATTATTGGTACAAGAACAGTTGGTAACAAATCTTCTTCCCTTTCTATAAAAAATGATTTGTTAGTAAAAGGTCTGAAGCATAATATTTTGAGCATAAGTCAACTAAGTGATTGCAAATATGATGTCATCTTTAACCAGAAAACATGCAAAGCTGTTAGTCAACTTGATAAATCTGTTTTGTTTACTGGCATTAGGAAAGATAATGTTTATAAGATTGATTTGTTTAGTCTTACTAAGCAACAGGTTAAATGCTTATTATCTGTAAGTGAGCAGAATCTGATTTGGCACAAGAGGCTAGGGCATGCAAACCCTAGACTTATATATGAGTTGAGCAAACTCCAGTTGCTAAGAGGGCTTCCCAAGGTAAGTTCCAAAAATGAGATTATGTGTGAAGCATGTCAAAGAGGTAAACAAACTAAAAGCTCTTTTAAAACTAAAAATGTGTTTCTACCTCTCAATCACTTGAACTGCTTCACTTAGATTTGTTTGGTCCTGTTCAAACAGCTTCACTCAGTGGTAAGAAATATGGATTTGTGATTTTTGATGATTACTCAAGGTGGACTTGGGTAAAATTTTTAAAGAACAAAGAGGAATCTCACAAAGTGTTTATTTTTTTTGTAAGCAAGAAATGAATGAACAGGGTGTCAAGATCATAACTATCAGAAGTGATCATGGAGGTGAATTTGAGAACAAATACTTTGAAGAATTCTGTGATAAGAATGACATCTATCACAACTTCTCATCCCCCAGAACACCACAACAGAATGGAGTGGTGGAAAGAAAGAATAGATCACTACAGGAGATGGCCAGAACCATGCTGAATGATATGAAGCTTGCCACCTACCTTTGGGCAGAAGCTGTCAACACAGCTTGCTACATTCAGAATAGAGTGTACATCAGGTCAATCTTAAATAAAACTCCATATGAATTGTGGAAAGGTAAGAAACCTAACATTTCCTATTTCAAGCAATTTTGTTGTACTTGTTTTATGTTGAACACTAAAGATAATCTAGCTAAGTTTGACTCTAGATCTCAAAAGTGTACCTTTATTGGTTACTCTGAGAGATCAAAAGCTTATAGAGTGTTTAACAAGGAAACTAACAATGTGGAAGAATCAATCCACATTAAGTTTGATGATAAACAGCTTGACTCTGAAAAGTCAAAGTAAGATGAGAAAATTGCAGGTGAACCAGAGACAGAGGAATCAGAAGCTCGACCAGTAGCAGAACTTGAGAAAGATAAAGATGAAAGCAAGGAAGAAGAACATGCTGACTCTGAAGACAAGTCAGAGGGAAAGAATGGATGGAAGTACAAGTCTTCACATCTAGAAACTCTCATTATTGGCAGTGCAACAGAACCATTGAAGACCAGATCATCAAGTAGAGAATCCAATCTATTTGGTTTACTCTCAACAATTGAACAAAACAATGTTGATGAAGCTTTGGCAGAGGAAGGTTGGATACTTGCAATGCAAGAAGAGCTGAATGAATTTCAAAGGAATGATGTTTGGGATCTGGTATCCAGACCAAACAAAAATATTATTGGAACCAAGTGGGTGTTCAAGAATAAACTCAATGAAAAAGGTGAAGTGGTAAGGAACAAAGCCAGACTTGTAGCTCAAGGATACAATCAACAGGAAGGTATTGATTACATTGAGACTTTTGCTCCAGTTTCCAGGTTAGAAGCAATTAGAATTCTTTTATCATTTGCTGCTAATCATGATATAATTATGTATCAAATGGATGTTAAAAGTGCATTCTTAAATGGCTATATAAGTGACGAAGTCTATGTCAACAGCCCCCTGGATTTGAAAATTCTGATTTTCCAAACCATGTTTTTAAACTTAAAAAATCCTTTTATGGTTTAAAACAAGCACCAAGGGTATGGTATGACAAACTTAGTAACTTTCTGCTTAAGAATGAATTTGATAGAGGCCAGATTGATAATACTCTATTTAGGAAATCCATTAAAATTGATATTTTGATTATTTAAGTTTATGTTGATGATATCATCTTTGGATCTACTAATGGCACTTTGTGCAAGGAGTTTTCTGACCTAATGTAGAAAGAATTCCAAATGAGCATGATGGGAGAACTTAAGTTCTTCCAGGGAATTCAGATTCACCAAGGTAAATCACGTATACTCATTCACCAATCTAAATATACTAAAGAACTTCTCAAAAAGTTCAAGATGGGTGACTGTAAGCCTATGGCCACCCCCATGCACCCAACCTACTCACTTGAGAAAGATGAAACCAGCCAAAAGGTAGACCAGAAAACATACAGAGGTATGATTGGATCCCTTCGTTATTTAACTGCTTCTAGACCTGACATTTTGTTTAGTGTTTCTGTCTGTGCCCGTTTTCAAGCTAACCCTAGGGAATCCCATTTAACTGCTGTCAAACGAATTTTGAGATACCTTAAAGGAACCACCAACCTTACTTTGTTATACAAGAAAACCCCCACCTACAAACTAAGTGGTTTTTGTGATTTCGACTATGCTGGAGACAAGCTGGAAAGGAAAAGTACAAGTGGTAACTGCACATTCTTTGGTGATAATTTGATCTCTTGGTCAAGCAAAAGACAAAGCACCATTGCCATGTCAACAGTTGAAGCTGAGTATATATCAGCAGCGGGATGCAGCTCACAGTTAATCTGGATGAAACATCAACTTGAAGATTACAACATCTTTGAAACCAATATCCCTTTTTTATGTGATAACACTTCAGCCATAAACCTAACCAAGAACCCGATCTTACACTCTAGAGCCAAACACATTGAAATAAAACATCATTTCATTAGGGACCATGTTCAAAAAGGGACTTTAAGCATCCAGTTTGTGGACACTGATCATCAATGGGCTGATATCTTCACCAAAGCATTACCTGAAGATAGGTTCGAGTTCATCAAGAAGCATCTCAAAATTATCTCCATATCTGTCTAGCTCAAGTAGTCATCTGAGGAGTTTTTATTTTTCTTGTAATTTTAATTTGTCTTTTATTTATTTTTTTTTTATTTTAATTTCTGTACTTTGTAAAGAGAAAAACCAAAATACAAAAATAGTAGGACCTCTTTTTGGCTGATGACAAAAAGGGGGAGAGAGAGAAAAAAGAGAAATAAGTAGAAAAGGAGAGATAAAAAGAAAGGAAGAGCGAAAAAGAAAGAGATGAAAAGAGAATGAGTTGAAAAGGAGAAGAAACAGGGAGAGAGAAAAAGAAAGAGTGAAAAGAGAAGGAGTTGAAATGGAGAAGAAACAGGGAGAGAGAAAAATAAAGAGAGAACAGAAGGAGTTGAAAAGGAGAGGAAAAGAGAAGAAAAGAAAGAGTGATTCAAGAAGGAGTTATAAAGGAGAAGAAAAAGTGAGTATTAGACTTAGGGGGAGAGATTGGTCCGAGGGGGAGTATTTTAAGTACTTCGAGTTACAAGCTAGCAAAATAAGTTTAGGTTTTGTCATCATCAAAAAGGGGGAGATTGTTGGAACCAAGTTGGTTCTAAGTACTTAGGATTTTGATGTTTACAAAAGCACTCCATGTAATCTTATTTTGTACCTTGAATTACTATATTAAATGCCACCAGAAGATGAAGTTATCAGAGGCAGAAGCTGAAGCCACCAGAGGCAGAAGATGAATTACCAGAGGATAAAATCAGACCAGAGGATACACCTCTAGAATATACCAGATAATGCATCTAGAAGGTACCAGAGGATGCATCTTGAAATTACTAGAGGATACACCAGGATGTCAAAACACCACCAGAGGATATCTTTCCTGGCCCATATCAGAAGGAAGCAGAGTCCAGAAGGAGACCTGGACTAGACCAAAAGGGAGCCTGCCAGAGGGAGACTTGTTCCAGACCAGAAGGTATCATAAGTAAGACTTGGTTCAGAATTTATTCTGACCAGAAGATAGCTTGACAGTGAAATGATAATCAAGATAGACTTGACCCAGACTTAATCAGAGAATAAATTAATTGGTCCAGAACAAGAGATTTAATCCAGATTTGGTCCAAACCACAAGATAGAATGGTTTAGAGTATGAAACTAAGTTCAGACCAGAAGAAATGATGCCCAGATTTTATCCAGACCTGATCCAGAATCAAAGGTAATTATCCAATTTGAAATATCATAAGTCCAGATTTAATTTCAGTATAATCCAGACCCAGTTCAGAATTGGTCCAGATAAGAGGGAAGATGTTCAAATCAATGGTCCAGATTTAAGCATCATGGACCAATATTGGCCGAGATCAGAAGATCAGACCATATGGCCCAGTGTTGGTCGAGATCATAAGATCAGAACTTGTGGTCCAGTATTGGCCGAGATCAGAGGATCACAGCAGATCAGATTGCAAGTCTAGAGTGGTCGAGATCAGAAGATCATAAAGTGTAGTCCAGGGTTGGCCGAAATCAGAGGATCACAGCAGATCATTTAGTATGGTCCAGATGTGGTTGAGAGCAGAAGATCAAATTGTCAAGATTTAATCAAAGTATTAAAAGGATTTGATACAAAAATAAATTGAAGTCTTGTGGAATTCAGAAGCTATTGGCGGGAAGAAAGATTTGATCCAGAAATAATTAAAGACAGGATTGGCCAAAGTTATTTTTGAAAGCAAATCTGGAGCGAAAAAGATATGTTTTTTATTTAAGAGAAACCCGATTGGCCAAGTTATTTTGCAAGAGTATCTGGCAAGATACAGCTCGAATTTAAGTTAGAAGAGACCTTAATATGCATCTATAAAAGGAGGCTCAAGGCAGAAGAATTAGTATCGAAAAATCACAAATGAGTCATAGACTTCCAGAAGCAAACACTAGAGTTTTCAATGAGGTTAATTGTGAGTTTCAGCTTTCCAGAAGCAAGCACTTGTGTTTTTCTTTCCCTTGTGTTAGATCTTAGTTGTTGAAGTAGAGTCTACAATTTGAGGGAGTCAGAAGGGGTAGCAGAGGATATCTTTCCTGGCCCAGATCAAAAAGAAGCAGAGTCCAGAAGGAGACCTGGTCCAGACCAGAAGGAAGCTTGTCAGAGGGAGACTTATTCCAGACCAGAAAGAATCATAAGTCAGACTTGGTCCAGAATTAATTTTGACCAGAAGATAGCCTGTTAGCAATTATAAGAATCAGTCCATACTTAATCAGAGCTTCAGATAACTCTTCCAGAACAAATGACTTGGTTCATATTTGGTCCAGACCAGAAGATAGCATGGTTCACAATATAAAACTAAGTCCAGATCAGAAGAAACGATTGTCCAGATTTAATCCAGACTTGATCCAGATCAGAAGGTAAATGTCCAGATTAAAATATCATAAGTCCAGATTTAATTTTAGTTCAATCCAGACTCAGTCTAGAATTGGTCCAAATCAGAGGGAAAATGTTCAGATCAATGGTCCAGATTTAAGCATCATGGCCCAGTGTTGGCCGAGATCAGAAGATCATACCATATGGCCCAGTGTTGGCCGAGATCAGAAGATCAGATCATATGGTCCAATGATTGGTCGAATTCAGAAGATTAGAACGTGTGGTCCAGTGTTGGTCGAGATCAGAGGATCACAACAGATCAGATTGTTTGGTCCAGATGTGGTCGAGATCAGAAGATCAAACGGTCCAAATTCTAATCATGATGAAAATCAGTAAGGACTTGATTAAAATTCAAAGAAGACTTGATTAAATTTTGATAGAAATTTGATCAAAGTATTAAGGGGATTTGATTCAAAAATTACTGAAGACTTGGAGAAATTCGAATGCAATTTGATGCTTAAAAAGATATGGTTTGAAATTAAAAGAAACGGGATTGGTCAACAGAATTTTCAAATGCAATCTGAAGCTAAAAATATATGATTTTTATTTAAGTGAAACCCAATTGGCCACGTTATTTTTGCAAGAGAATCTGGGCAGATTCAGCTCGAATTTAAGCATGGAAGAAACCTTAATTATTCATCCATAAAAGGAGGCTCAAGGCAAAAGACTTAGCATCGAAAATACTTGAGAGTCATACACTTCCAAAAGCAAAATACTTGGGTTTTCAGTGAGGTCAATTATGAGTATCCGCTTTCCAGAAGCAAGTACTCTATGTTTTTCTGTCCCTTGTGTTAGGTCTAAGTTGTTGAAGTAAAGTCTACAATCTGAGGGAGTCAGAAGGAGTAGCAGATTACTTAGCAATTAGATTCAAGGTTCTTTTCCTCAAAAGTCTAGAGTTGTTAGACTTTTTGAGAAGGCTGACTTGGAGGGTCAGTGGTACTTTGTAATTCAAGGTTTTTGAATTAGTGAAATCCTTCAAAGTGAAGGGACTGGACGTAGCCTAGTTAACGGTGAACCAGTATAAAATTCTGAGTTTTTATTTACTTTATATCCGCTGCTAACTCTATTTTAAGAAAAGAAATTCAAGAAAAGAAATTTGAAGTGGAACAAAATTTGAAACAAAGAGCAAGAAATTGAGTTTAACTATTTTCCTAAATTTTTGATTCTTATGTTTAAAAGCTTGAAGACAGATCTCCAAAAGAGGAATACTCACAATCCATTGAATTTAAAGGTGATTGGCTAAAAGGTTTCTCAAAAGAATGCTTGCAAGGAAAATCTTAGTTTGAACCCTAGCAACTTTAATTCGTCTACTACTTTAACTCATGTTTCTCTTTCTTCCTCCTATGCTTGGTAGCTTTGCAAATATTCATGTTGAAATGCTTAACTTGTGTTATTTTCATAAGCCTCATTTGAAAGTTGAAACCATGATGCATTAAGTGTTTAATTCATATTATTCTTCTAAACTTGATTTGAAAATTATGAGTGTCGCGGCCTAAAATTTCGAGTGTGTCCTGAATTCAATGGAGTCACCATCAAAATTTATTTTAAAATAGAAAAATGTGGCAAACCCTGGAGAACAGAAAAATGGTATTTGAAACCAAACTTTGGGTTTGAGAGTCGATTATGCGTAAGGAATTTATTAACATCGTACGACATTCGTTAAAATACAGTTACTTATAATTAATTTTGCAAAATTAATGTTAACTTATATAAATTTTTTTCTCCTTTTTAAAATGCAAATGTAGTCTTTTTTTTTTTAAAAAATAATCTAGAGATAACAGTGTATTTCAAATATAAGGGAAAAAATAAATTTTTATTATATGCTTAACAAAGGTGCGATATTGCTCCTACGTATCTTCTAGTGCGATGGAGAAATCAAAACTACGTAGTTTTTGGATAGAAAATGTGGATGTGTTGATTGTTTTTAAAGAGAGTTTGTTTTGTTTGTTGATAAAAAAAAGTTGTTGATGAAAGAAAATGAGTTTATTTAATTTGAATAATTATTTTAAAATGCGAATTTTAATACTATCTAGTTGTACAACTCGGGTCTCAATGATTAAAAAAATGTCTCATCTAGTTAATCTGTTTAAGAATATTTTTATTATTTTCGGTTATAAAAAATGAGTATTAAAACCACCAAGTTGTATAACTTGTGTCTTAACAACTAAAAGATTAAGAAGATGTTAAATCTAATTAATCAAATTTAAAAGTTGATTTCTGATTAAATTTTTTATGAAAATGAGTTTTGGAACTATGTATAACTTATATTGTGACAACTCAATTATTAAAATGGTGTTTAGTTAACATTTAATAAAAGATGTATTTTTGTTTTGATAAGATTTGATATTTGTTAGAAGTTGTTAATATTTTGAAAATAAAAGAGTTAGACATATCAAAGAGGAAAAAAAAAATACTCACTATATAATTAAAAAAAGGTTAGACTTGAAGCCCAAACTTTCTTTTAGAATCCCAACAAATTTATAATATAACAAAGTCGAAGAGAGGTAGGGGAAGAGATGATACAATATGATGCCCGATGGATCTTCTTTTTATTTTGGTTTTAACTTCTATTATTACATCTATTTTTTTTTACGAACAAAGTTTATATTTAATCTTTTTATTTTAGTTTTAACTTCCATTGTTATATGTATTTCTTTTTTTCTTACTTAAAATAAAAGGTTTATAGTTGATCTTCTATTTCTCTCATTCTATTTTAAAGAAAAAAAATATGAATCTGAATGTTATTTAGAAAGACAAAATCATATACATAATATTATATATAAAAGAATATCTTGAATATATTAGTGACTATTATTGCTTCTAAATTTTTTCTTTTTATTTTCTCTATTTTTAGTTTCCTCTCATATTGTTTTTTTTTTGTAGCCATATTTTTTCCTTTAGTGATTTTTTGTTATTTATAAACATAATAACTTTATTAAGCTAAAAATAAATAAATAAATAAGGGAATGTGGCGGAGGCGTACAATTGGCAACATTGATAGGGAGGATTAAGCGTGCAATGAAGAATACTAATTTTTGTTTATTTTATTTTATTTTTGATGTTAGATGTATTGGAAACCTATATAAATATTTACTCAAAATTGAACCATTACAATTTTTATACTTAATCATAATAAGTGTAAAATTTTGTTTAAATAAATTGTAAAAGTAGATTAATTCTTGATGCAATAATGGGTAGCAGTGAAAGATGTGATATGTAATGAAAAACTAAACAAATGATGATGAAAAATGATCGTATAGATCCACATGAATGAATGATCTTCTCCAGATTTGTTATTATCGATGCGTAGAACGACAAACATGAAAAATGTAAGACAAGGTTGTTGAGTATAAATATAAGATATGCATAATTCATGAGTGTTATGTATTATAGATAAATGTAAACACAAGGTTGTTAAGTAAAGTATTAATGAAAATAAATGGATAATGTGTGATGCGTTATATATAAATGTACATTCTTGTTCATTTCTTTAGTTCCCATTTCCTTATAATCTTATACACCCACAAGATTCAATGAATGAATGAAGATAACAATTGTTTTGCATGATGACTCCCTGTATATCTCGTGTGACCTTTTTTCCGAGCCAAACTATTGAAATAAAGTGCATTGTTTAAAATAATTACTTTATTTCCCCTTTTTACACATCCGTATATCTTGAGAATCTATAGAATTCCTGTGTATATACTTTTTCAAAGATTATTATCACCAAATATTATTATCAGCTTGTTGTCTACTATAAACTTCAATTTTGGATGCAAAGTGGATGTCACTGCTCCAACAACATGAATCCATGGTCTCCCCAAAAGACAACTATTTGCTAGTTTGATATCCATTACTTGGAAAGTTACTTCAAAGTTATGTGGTCCAACTTGAATTGGCAGGTTAACTTCACCAATGACCTCTCTCCTTGATCCATCAAATGCTTTTACTATCATAGAGCTAGGTTCATATAGGATTCATCAACAAAGAGTTTTGAGAATGTTGATTTCGGCATGACATTCAACGATGAACTAGTGTCAACAAGAACTCTTGTCAGAATATGATCATGACACTTCACAGAAATGTGTAGTGCTTTATTGTACATCATCCTCTCTGCTGGTAACTCATTGTTGATGAAATTCAAACATCTACTAGCAGTGATGTTACCAATTACTCCATTAAATTGGTCAACAGTGATATCAGGAGTAACATGAGCCTTATTTAAAACATTCAATAGTGCCTCCTTGTGTGGTTCAGAGTTCAAAAATATGAAGAAAAAAAACAAATATCTTGGAAGAAGTTTGATTTAGCTAATCCACCACTTTATATTTCATTTGTTTGATAAATTTCAAGAACTCATTAGCTTCATCATCAGACATTGCCTTTTTGCAAGCCTCTTGTTTTTTCATATTATGACTTAGAGTGTCATTTCCTTTGCCTTTCTCTCGATACCCGTCCTATTTTCTAAGTTGCTCAGGGACATAGACTCGACCACTTTGAGTCATGCCACCGATTCCCGAGATATTAGTGACATTTGTTTCTTTGGGCCTATAACTATCACTTGACTTGTTTTCTTCATGAGTGCCTAGGTGAACTGTCATATCATAATTCCATGGCATTGCATTGTTGCTTTTGTAAATAAAAGGAGTTGGCACTTGAACACTGATGGGTTTTGACCCATTTGGAGTTGGCTTGAGATCTTTTTTGTTATAACGGATCTCCAACGGTCTTGGGAAAATTGTTTTACTCTCGATGTGAGATTCAAGGGTCAATACATATTTTCATTCTTTGCACGAATTATCTCTATTATGTGATTGTCCATTAATTCTTGGAGAAACTTCTTGAACTTTTCACAATATTTGGGGTGTTCACCATTTGGGGTGAGAATTACACATGTCACTCTCATTGCAACCCACAACAACCAAGTTTAACTTGCACATTTCAGAAAAAATTACTCTCATGGGGGGGTTTTTACAACCCCACTTTCCTCAACAACATTGACAGACGAATTTGCATGGCTTGGTAGAGGGTTATTTGCCACGTTAGGCTTGCCTTAGTTGAAGGTCATCAAGTAGCAAAGTTGATTTACAAGGAAGAGGGGTTTGAATTATAAATTTTCCTATTTAAAATTTCCTGAAAAAAAACTTAAGATTTTAACTCAAGAATGTTATTGGTTAAGAAAACAGAAAACGGAGAATGTTTTTTATTAGTTAAAAATCAGAAAAACAATTTGTATTTTTAACTTGAAAATCAATCAGACTTAATAAAGAGATAAGGGATAAGAGATACCACACAAGGATATATCCTGGTTCACCCAACTCGGGCTATGTCCAATCCTCACAATTGTGAGATTTTTCACTAAGTGTTTAAAGCAAGAACCTTCCTTTTTTACAATACCTAGTCTAGATCGATCTTGATCTGTTTCAATATGTAATCTTTCCACCCAGAAAGACACACAATCAGTCTACCTATCAATCTTTAGGTAGAAGTTTACACATTACCTTTTAACCATAAAAGGATTTCTTACAATCTACTCAAACTATACTAAACACTTATAGTCTTAAGTTTTTACACAAGAGATTGTTTGTTAGAATCTGAGATGTATCAACTCGTGTTTGAAATTAGATTCTTTACAAGAGGTTCAAAATAAGTATAACAATAGATTGGAATAAAAAATAGAACTGACTCTCTTTGAGAATTAGAGAACTTCAAGTATGTGAGTGAGTGATTTGATCAGATGGATTAGCACTTGCACTTCTAAGTTTTCCTTTAGTATTGGCCTTCCTTTTATAGGCTTGAGAGCATTTAATGAAGGTCAAAAAGAGCCGTTGGTGGTGCTCTTGTCAGGCTTACTAGAGCCAATTTTTGTGAATAAAAATATTTCAGCCTTTGAATACTTTTTGAGTTCTATTTTGATTGGGCTGAGTTCTTCGTTCTTGATCGAATTCTCTTGATTTTAATGATCTTTTAATACTTTAGATATGTGATGATGCTTTTAGGTTGAACTGGAGTTTTGATTCTTGTTAAAACAAATTTAAAGAATAATGAAGAGTTGTTGCAGAAAGCTTTTCTGAAGCTGCTGGAGATTGATGATCAATCTGGACTTATTTTTTTGTCTTTGGGTTTCCTGGAGATTGATAATAAATCTGGATGATTTTCTGACCATTCTAGAATCTGTCCTGATGTCTTGCATATCTTCAAGATCGTTTATTAGTCTTGATAGTCTAGCTGCAGACTGTTCAGATTTGTTTTGACCAGATTGATTCATAACCTTTTCCCTTTGAGATTCAAATGGTTTTTTTATTGGAATGGATCCTATTTGTTCCTTGTCAAGTACTGATAGTATTGATGTTAATTCCAGAGGCAATATCTTTATTCAATTAATGGAGATTGATTGATATTGAGACTGTCTTGATTATTCTTGACCTTCGAGAACTTTCTCCGTTTTCCAGAATTTGTGAAGAATGTTCTCTGCTTTATTATGTTGATTTCTTTGCTTTGCTTGAATCTTATCTTTGAATTAATACACTCAAAAGCACAAGTTAAATTAACATAACATTTAGAATCATAATTAACATTCTTAATTAACCTTTGTTTATTTTTATCAAAACTTTTAAAATGAGAGTTTGTCTTAATAATCTCTCCCTTTTTGTTGTTGACAAACATGTTAATTAATATTTTAATTTTAATTTTGATTCTAATTTTAATTTTGAAGAGCTTAAAAGCTCCACCTCAATTTATGTAGTAATTAATCATAAGGTTAAGAGCATACAACATACACAGATTCAAGAGCATACACAGTTTCATAATAAAGATAATTTTTCATTGAAGTATTCAGAAGATAAATACATAGTTAAGTCAAAATATAAAAAAGTGCCAATATACAAAAGGACTTGTAATTACATAGCATAATCTATTAAAAACTTAAACTTAATTATCCCCCTTTGTCATAGCAAAAAGGAAGAAGGAAAACAATCCTAAGAAGCAAGTGATGGAGAAGACCCTTTAGATGATGAAGATTTTGCAGGGTCATGGATTGGTTAAGTAGAGGGAGGAGGATGAACAGGAGGAGGATCCATACCAAGCTTAGGAGCAAGATGCTATATCATCCATGTTCTTAGCAGTGTGGACTCCAAGTCTTGCTGAGTTTGACATGCCATGATAGTTTGGAGGGCAGTCATGATATCTGAGTTGGTGGGTTCCTTTGGTGGAGGAGGAGAAGGAGGAAGATGAGTGGTCATAGGAGGAGCGGGAGTGGTAGATTTTGTTTGTAGAGAAGTGATAGGAGGTAAGGAATTAGAAATGGATTTCTGGTTTATGGAAGGTCCAAGAGTATCAGAAAAAGCCAGAAATTGATTTATTCCAAAGATGGAAGGACTGGTTTTGTGAGGAGAGGTGAACACTGGTGACATGATGGATAAGTGATTGTTGGGAAGGCATCATGTATGTTGAAAGGTAACGAGTGAACCCTTCTTCGAATAAATCAGATAGCACCTCTGTCTTTTTCAGGTTTAAGGCATCATACCATTTTTCTCCAAAAATGGCAGGTCCTTCTGTTGGAAGGTTGAGAACAGAAGCCAGAGAGTCTGGTGTTAATTGGATCACAATCCCTTTAACCTTTGAGATTATTAGGGACTTATCAGAGAAGGTTTTGGCTTGACAGTAAAAAGCCCTAATAACATCTGGGTAGAAGCATTCAGATGTTTGTAGAAAAGAGGTCCAGCCCAAAACATCAGTGTGATGCTTTACTGCGTTTCCATCTACAATCATATTTTCAAGGACAACAACTCTTCCAACTCCTATAGGGCATTGAGCCCATTTCTCTTTGAAAAGTTTGGATATTTTGGAAGGAACTAGAGGGGTGTTCTTGGATTTCGGAGAATGTTGAGAAGTAGGTGGAGATGGTTTAGATGATGGGAAACGTTCTTTATTTTGGAGAGGAGAACGTTCTGGTATTGGAGAACGTTTTGGAGTTTGTTCCTCAATAATAGGAGAACATTTCTGTGTAGTCTATTTTGGAGCCTTTGATTTCTTTCTCTGAGGATTCCTTAATTTGTTCTTTGCTAGGAATAGTGAAAGGGTGATGATGGTTTTTAACTTCATGGTTTGGGGGAAGGTTGAGATGGCTTTAAAGAGGAAAATATTTCATCCATGGTTTTTCTCTTCTGGTTTGGAGGAGTCATTAGTGATGGTTCTGAAGAGAAGGATATCTTAAACAAGGTTGTTGGTTTTGATGGTTGTTTTTGTAGAGGATTAGAAGACTTATCAGAGTCGGTTTCTGAATCAGAAATAACAACGCAAGTTGATTTGGTTGATCTAGATTTTGATGTACCTATTCTTGAGAGTATGTGCAAAGAACGATGTTGAGTCTTAGTGGGTTTAGTTACAAGCTTTCTCAAGTGGGGGGGACTTGAGAGATATTTGGAATAAGGCTTTGAAAAAGTGGAGGTAGTACAACGGCGAGAGGTCGAAGAAGGAGAGGAATATTACTGGATTCTCTGGATGAGGAAGACATGTAATCAGAAAAGGTTTTATCAGATGAGATTGGTGATGGCGATGGAGATCGATTTTTGAATGGAGAAGAGGAAGATGGGGGTGGAAATGGAGATGCAGGGTATGCATTCTTGCGTGCAGTTGATTTTCTTCTGGCCATTTTGAAATTTCAGATAGCAAAACGAATTTTGGGGAAGATGAAGAAGGAAGTTTGAAGGGTTTGTGTGAGATAGTTTCAGCAAATGTTTCTTGTTTAGGAAGAGAAAGGTGTAATGATGAGATGAGCCTAGGGAAGGAGGATGAAAGGATGCAAAGAATCACTTGACAGCTTGTCAATGCGGCTTTTGGTGGCAGGGGACATGAGCATTAAATGCCAAGATTTCCCTTTTCCTTTTTCTGCACAAGTGGAAAATGACGACATAGAGGAGAAAGTTGATTTTAAAAAAAGAGAAAGATGACTGGAACACGGAGATTGATAAATGTTCTCCGTTTTCTGCAGAAGCAGAATTTTAATGAGATTTCTCTAGATTTCTCACAATTTTCAATTTTTCCTTAATTGAATTGAAGCTATCCTCAACTAGTGGCTCTGTAAAAATGTCATCAAGTTGATTTTGAGTATCAAAAAATATTAATTCAATGTCTTTCTTGTTAACATGATCACGAAGAAAATGGTGTTTTATTTCAATATGTTTTGACCTTGAGTGCTGAATATGAGTTTTAGATAAATTGATTGCACTAGTGTTATCACAATAAATTGGAATATTTGAATAAATTACAGAGAAGTCTTCAAGTTGATTTTTAATTCAAAGAACTTGTGAGCAGCAGTTTGATGCTGAAACATATTCAACTTTCGTGGTTGATAAGGCTATTGTGTTTTGTTTCTTGCAAAACCAGTTTATCAATGTTTCCCCCAGGAACTGACATGCTCCACTTGTGCTTTTGCGTTCAATTTTATCTCCAGCGTAATCAGCATCGCAATAAGCTTCAAGATCAAAATGTGAACCTTTTCTATACCGAAGGCCGAGATCAGTAGTACCAACAAGATATCTAAAAATGCGTTTTACGGCTGTTAAATGTGATTCTTTAGGTGCAGATTGATATCTAGCACATAATCCTACTGCAAATACAATATCAGGCCTACTAGCAGTTAGATACAGTAAAGAACCAATCGTGCCTCTATATTCCTTCTCAGAAATAGATTTTCCATTTTTATCTTTGTCTAATGAAGAAGATGGATGATGAGAGTAGTCGTGATTTTGGCTTCATTCATTTTATATATTGTTAAAAGATCTTTTGTATATTTTTCTTGACAAATAAAAATGCCATCATCATGTTGTTTAATTTGAAAACCAAGAAAGTATCTTAACTCTCCCATCATGTTCATTTCAAATTCACTTTACATGAGGTTTGAAAAAGCATTACACGTTTTCTCATTTGTTGAACCAAAGATGATATCATCAACATACACTTGAACTATGAGTAAATCATTTTTATCATTTTTCTTAAAAAGTGTAGTTTCAATTTTTCGTCTGGAAAATCCATTTTTAATAAAGAAGGAACTCAATCTTTCATACCAAGCTCTTGATGCTTGTTTTAAACCATATAGAGCTTTGGTAAGTTTGAAAACATGATTTGGTTTGGATTGATCTTCAAAACTAGGAGATTGTCGCACATAAACTTGTTCATTTAGAAAACCATTTAGAAAATCGCTTTTGACATCCATTTGAAATAATTTAACAAGCTTATGAGATGCATATGCAAGAAGTATACAAATAGCTTCTAACCTTGCAACAGGGGCAAACGTTTCGTCGTAATCTATACCTTCGTGTTGATTGTAACCTTGAGCAACCAGCTTTACTTTGTTACGAATAACCTTACCTTCTACATCAAGTTTGTTTTTGAATACCCATCTTGTACCAATGATTGTTTGGTCTTGTGGATCAGGGACCAAGGTCCAAAACTCATTTTTCTCAAACTGAAGCAGTTCTTCCTTCATGGCATCTATCCAAGATTGATCTAGTATAGCTTCTTTGATTGATTTAGGTTCGATTTGAGATATCATTGCCATGTTGCTTTCATCATTCTTGAATATTTTCTTGTTTGAATTCCATCAGCTGTATCTCCAATGATTTGTGTTTAAGGATGATCTTCAATTGTTCTCCAGCTTTTTGGTGGAGAATGAAATAGAGATTGTTTATCAATCTCAGTTTCCTGCACATTATTTTGTTGCTGCAGACCAGTTTGGGTTTCTTCTTGCTCATCTTTTTTACTTAAATCCAAATCATCAAACTAATCAAATAATACATGCATACTAATTTCTACAACTTTAGTTCTTAGATTAAACACTCGATATCCTTTAGAGTCGATTGCATAACCCAAAAATATTGCTTTGCCTGATTTTGCATCAAACTTTCCAAGAACATCTTTGTTGTTTAAAATGTAACAATAACATCCAAAAATGTGAAAATAACAGATGTTTGGTTTTCTATTTCTCCAGATTTCATAAGGAGTTTTATGGATGATTTTTCTAATGGATACACGATTTAAAATGTAACAAGAAGTGTTAATGGCTTCAGCCCAAAAATATCTTTCAACATTTGATTCTTCCAAGATTGTTCTTGCCATTACTTGAAGTGATCTATTTTTTCGTTCACCAACTCCATTCTGTTGTGGAGTTTTTGCTCAAGATAGATTGTGCGAAATGTCAAGTTCATCAAAGAAGTTTTAAAAGAGGAATTTATGAATTCTCCTCCATGATCACTTCTTACAAAAATGATGTTGGATTTCTTTTCATTCTGTACCTTTTTGCAAAATGTTTTAAATTCATCAAATGCATCATCTTTTTGTTTACAAAATAGTACCCAAGTGTATCTTGAGAAATCATCAACAATTACAAATCCATATTTCATTCCTCCTAGACTTGTTGTTTTGATTGGCCCAAAAAGATCTGTGTGAAGTAATTCAAGAGTTCTGTTTGTAGTTATAAAATATTTTGAATGAAATCTGCTCTTGACTTGCTTTCCTTTTGCACAAGCTTCACATATTTTATCTTTGTCAAAATTCAGTTTGGGTAATCCTCTAACAAGATCTAGTTTAGAAATTTTTGAAATTGTTTTCATACTTATATGTCTAGCCCTTTTATGCCATATCCATCTATCTTTATCAATTGACATTAAACATGATTCATTTGGTAATTCTTCGAGATATAGGACATATAAATTTTTCTTTCTATTTCCAGAGAAGAGAACTTCTCTAGATTTTGTTTTCCTAACTTCACATATTCTTGGTTTGAAATAACTTCAAAACCATTGTCACATAACTGACTTATGCTCAAAAGATTGTGTTTTAAACCTTCAACATATTGAACATCAATTATTTGAGCAGAGTTTGCCTTACCAATAGTTGTTTTACCTTTAATCTGAGCTTGATTGTGTTGGAACCAAGTTGGTTATAAGTACTTATTTGAGCAGAGTTTGCCTTACCAATAGTTTTATACTCTAATCTTATTTTGTACTTTGAATTATTATTTAAATGCCACCAGAAGATGAAGTCACTAGAGGCAGAAGATTAGATACCAGAGGATAGAATCAGACCAGAGGATACACCTCCAGAAGATACCAGATAATGCATCCAGAAGGTACTAGAGGATGCATCCTGAAAGCACCAGAGGATACACCAGGATGTCAAAACACCATCAGAGGATATCTTTCCTGGCCCAGATCAGAAAGAAGCAGAGTCCAGAAGGAGACCTGGACCAGACTAGAAGGAAGCCTGCCAGAGGGAGACTTGTTCTAGACCAGAAGGATTCATAAGTTAGACTTGGTCCAAAATTTGTTATGACCAGAAGATAGCTTGGCAGTGAAATGATAATCAGTCCAGACTTGATCCAGACTTAATTAGAGCTTCAGATAATTGGTCCAGAACAAGTGACTTGGTCCAGATTTGGCCCGGACCAAAAGATAGCATGGGTCAGAGTATGAAACTAAGTCCGGACTAGAAGAAATGATGTCCAGATTTAACCCATACCTGATCCAGATCAGAAGGTAAATGTCTATATTAAAATATCCTTTGTCTAGATTTAACTTCAGTTCAATCCATACCCAGTCCAGAATTGGTCCCGATCAGAGGGAAGATATTCAGATCAATGGTCCAGATTTAAGCATCATGACCCAGTGTTGGCCGAGATCAGAAGATCTGAATGTGTGGTCCAGTGTTGGCCGAAATCATAGGATCACAATAGATAAGTTAGTATGGTCCAGATGTGGACAAGAGTAAAAGATCAAACGGTCAAGATTTAATCATGATGATAATCAGTGGAGACTTGATTAAATTTGATCAAAGTATTAAAAGGATTTGATACAAAATTAAATTGAAGTTTTGTGGAATTCAGAAGCTATTGGCGGGAAGAAAGATTTGATCCAGAAATAATTAAAGACAGGATTGGCCAAAGTTATTTTTGAAAGCAAATCTGGAGCTAAAAAGATATGTTTTTTATTTAAGAGAAACTCGATTGGTTAAGTTATTTTTGCAAGAGTATCTGGCAAGATACAACTCGAATTTAAGCTGGAAGAGACCCTAATCTTCATCTATAAAAGGATGCTCAAGGGAGAAGACTTAGCATCGAAAATACTTGAGAGTCATACACTTCCAAAAGCAAAATACTTGAGTTTTCAGTGAGGTCAATTGTCAGTATCCGCTTTCCAGAAGCAAGTACTCTAATGTTTCCTTCCCTTGTGTTAGGTCTAATTTGTTGAAGTAGAGTCTACAATTTGAATGAGTCAAAAGGAGTAGCAGATTACTTAGCAATTAGATTCAAGGTTCTTTTCCTCAAAAGTCTAGGATTGTTAGACTGTTTGAGAAGACTGACTTGAGGGATCAGTGGTATTGTTGTAATTTAAGATTTTTGAATTAGTGAAATCCTTCAAAGTGAAGGGACTGGACGTAGCCTAGTTAACGGTGAACCAATATAAAATTATGTGTTTTATGTTGGTTACAATTCTGTCCATTAAGGGACAGCTGTATAGTTGTTTAATTATAAAGATATTCTCTTACCATTATAATATTTTTCTTTACTGTAATTAATTGAGTTAATTAGGATTTAATTATCTTTCTCATTTAGTTATACTCCCTACGCTATTTATACCATTTGTATTTGTACAAAATCAATAAGAAACACAACATTTTCACATGGCATCAGAGCTACAGTTCTGCTCCGATAAAAAATATTAGGGTTTTCTCATGGAAGAAAAACATAACAGTTCGAGCAGCCTAGATGCTAACCCTAAGGCAGCAGCGACTGGAAACACCACTAGTAATCATGAAACTATTATCATTACTAGCTACAAACTCAATGGGCAGAACTACACACAGTGGTCTAGATCTGTTCGCATCTTCCTCCAAGGAAAAGGAAAGGAAGACTACATCACTGACGAGGCTAAGCAGCCAAATAATACTGATCCAAGCCATGAAAAATGGAAACTTGAAAACAGTCTTGTTATGACATGGTTGCTCAACTCCATGACTAATGAGTCTGGTGAAAATTTCATGTATTATGACACTGCTGCAGAAATATGGAAGGCAGCCAAGGAGACCTACTCAAATGTGGACAACACCTCAGTCATATTTGAGATCAAAAGTCTCTTACACAATCTTCGACAAGGAGATTCTTCGGTCACCTAGTACTATCATACACTCACAAAATACTGGCATCCACTTGACATCTATGCAAACATAGAGTGGAAGTGCATAGATGATGACAAAATCTACAAGAAACTAGTCGAGAAGGACAGAAACTTTTAGTTCCTATTGGGACTGAATAAAAATTTGGATGAAGTGAGAGGGAGGATTCTTGGAACTAAGCCTCTCCCTAGCATTCGTGAAGCATTTGCAGAAGTGAGAAGGGAAGAAAGTAGAAGGAAAATCATGTTGGGAAGTCAAAGTGCAAGTTCAAACATTGAAGGCTCTGCACTTGCAGTAAGAGGTCCACCAAAGAAATGTAGAGGATGGTGTGATCACTGCAAGCGAGGACATACGAAGGAAACTTGTTGGGTGCTTCATGGAAAACCCACGATTCAAGGACACGCGCGGATATGCTGCTGCTGATGAAAGTAAGTCCAAAAATATTGCAGAGGCCAGTCCTTTCAACAAAGAACAAATAGAGATGCTGCAGAAATTGATGCAATAGGCACTGCAAAACACTAGTACCTCTTCTTCCACTACTACTTTTGCCCAAAAAGGTAATTTTTCTGCTACCCTTAATGTAAATCACCAGAAAACAAACTCTTGGATTGTTGATTCTGGTGCCTCTGATCACATGACTGGGGACATCAATGTATTTAGTAAATACACTCCATGTCAAGATGAATATTTTGTCCGGATAGCAGATGGTACCACCTCCAAGGTAACTGGTAAAGGTTCGGTGGTTATCTCCAAAGATATTACTCTTGATTCAGTTTTACATGTTCCTAAACTAGATTGCAGTCTATTGTCTATTTGTAAATTAACTAAAAACTTAGGATGTGTTGCTAAGTTCTTACCACATTTGTGTTAATTACAGGATATGAATTCGGAGAAGATGATTGGCAGTGCTGAGGAAAGTGCAGGCCTTTACTACAAGAGATCCTAAATTGAAGATGCAGGCCTTAAAATTGAAGATGCAGGCCTTAAAATGGAAGACCAAAATAAGAGATCCTACAAGGCTGCCCTTATGTGTTCATCAAAGAATGATAATGATGTAATGTTATGGCATTATCGCCTAGGACACCCAAATGTTATGTATTTGAAAAAAATGTTTTCAACTTTATTTAATAAAGATTCTGGTTCTTTCAAATGTGAAGTTTGCGAATTAGCCAAACACACCAAATCCCATCATTCCATACAACCTTATAAGCCGTCTAAACCTTTCGCACTCATTCATAGTGATGTGTGGGGACCTTCAAGAGTAAGCAATGTTACTGGATCAAGGTGGTTTATTACCTTTATTGATGACCATACAAGAGTCACTTGGGTGTTCCTCATGAAAGAAAAATCAGAAGTTGGGAGTATATTTGAGAACTTCCATAAAATGGTCCAAACCCAATTTCAAAGCAATATTCAAGTACTAAGAACTGATAATGGAGGGGAGTACTTCCACCACACCCTTGGTAGTTACCTTACCAAAAATGGCATTATACACCAAACATCATGCTCATACTCTCCACAACAGAATGGGACAGCATAGAGGAAAAATATGCACCTATTGGAAGTCACTCGAGCCCTTATGCTGTCCATGAACGTACCTAACCATTTTTGGGGAGATGCGGTCCTCTCCTCACCCTACCTAATAAATAGAATGCCCTCCAAAACGCTCAACCTAAACACACCACACCAAACCCTCTTGTCCTTTTATCCTTTGACCAAACTCCTCACAAATCTTCCACCGAAGATTTTTGGATGTACTGCCTTTGTACATGACCAAAAGCCTAACTTTAATAAGCTGGACCTGAAAGCCATCAACTGTATCTTCTTGGGATACTCTCCTACCAAGAAAGGATACAAATGCTACTGCCTCCAAAAAAGACGAATCTATCACACTATGGATGTTACCTTTTTTGAAGACAAGGCCTTTTTTCCCAAAGTTGGCATTCAGGGGGATAAAGTTACAATTGATGAACACCAACCTTGGGAAATTACAATACCAGAATCTGTCCCACATGAACCTGTCTTAACCACCCCATCAAAATTTGTCCAAATCCTACCTGAAAATGTTCCTGAATCTGTCCAAATCACTAAAATCACAGAATTTGTCCCAATAATTGTTGAACTTGAACTGGACCAGCAAACAAACACTCTTGAGGTTACTGTAAGACCCTTAAAATTTAGAATTTATTTATGGAATTAATGTCAAGGGTATTTTGGGAATTTTTGTAAAATATTTAATATATGTATGTTTTGAGTAAATATATATATATATAAAAATATTTATCTTGGAAGATGAATTAAAATTATTGGATGAAGATTTAATTAATTTAATTTCGAGTAATTAAATTAATCGGACCATTAATTAAGGATTAGTGGCTAATTGCAAAATGGATTAAGTGCTGAAAAATCCAGTTGGAAAATCCAGCATTATTTTATCATTATTTTGAGAAGGCAGCACTTGAGTAAGCTCTATAAGAACACGTGAAGAGGCAGAGAAAGTGCAGAACTTCACATCCTCCCATTTTGCATGTAATAGTGTTGCATGTAACAGTAACCTCTTCTCCCATTTCTGCCTCCTGTTTTCTGAAAAACAGTTTCACGATTTCAAAACACCAAAGAGAGGGTTCCTTAAAAGTTCCATTAACTAGAAATACAAACACCAAACCAGAAAACCCTCAGTATTAAAGTTGTTCCCCACACCATTACGGAGCTAGGGAACCCAATTTTATAGCAGCAAACTCAGACAGCAGTTTCACCGAATTTTGGCGCAGAAACGGAAACGAAAACACAGACGTGAGAAGTAGCAGACACGCAGCAAGGGTAAGGGCACCTTCCAAATTTCTAGTTGCATTAGGGCTGTAAATGCATGTTATTTCATTTCTGTTTTGAAAGAAAAACTTTTTTGAAATGACATCTTGAAAAATGAAGAAAATGCATTTTTGTTGATATGTGATGATTCTGTGATGGTTGTTGTTGGTTGAATGCATTCATGCTGTTTTACTTGTGTGGGAAAGCTGGAAATGTTTTGCATGTTATTTTAAAGATGGTTAGAATACATGTTCATAAAACTGTTTTGAAAATAGTTTTTTTTTAAATGCAAAAATGCACTCTGTTGGTGTTTTGCTACTGTGTGTTGATTTCTGTTTTGGTTGAGAATATTAGTCATGTTCTGATGTTTGAGAAAGTTGAATGCTTGCATGTTATTCTGATCTGTTGTGAAAGCTGAAATGCTGTTCTAATGGATTGAAAGTCTGGATGATTCTGATGATTGATCATTCTGTTTCTGTTTCTGGATGATTTTGTGTTGATAATTTTGATTCTGTTTCTGTTGTAAATGATTCTGATGATGCTGATGATTTAAAAAGAAAAAGGATTTTAATGAGGAAAGGATCGTCTGGAAAAAGTGCTGAATCTGTTTTTAATGGTTGGTTGTTTGTTGTTAAAAGAAAATAGTTTGAAAAGGGTTGAAAATTCACTGGTTTTTGAAGGTGTATTCGACTACGACATGTGTGTATTCGAATACAACCTTCCAGGTTTCTGTTTTACTTAAGGTTTTCAAACTTGTATTCGAATACGAGCCTCTGTATTCGAATACAGAGGAAGGATTTTTGCTTCTGTATTCGCATCTGTATTCGACTACGATCATGTCGTATTCGAATACAAATGTGAAATTTTGACACTGTATTCGCATCTGTATTCGACTACAGGCATGTTGTATCCGAATACAGAATGCTGTTTTTCACTAGTTTCAGTTTCTGTATTCGAATACAAGGAATCTGTATTCGAATACAGATTCGTGTTTTTCCAGAAGCACTGTTATTAGCTTCTGTATTCGAATACAAGGAAGCTGTATTCGAATAATGATTCGTGTTTTCCAGAAAATCAAGTTTTAAACACTGTGATATGCATTTTAAAGTATTAAGAAACCTTGAGAAGGGTTAAAGTGATTTTAAAAGGAGTTCTTGAAATATTTTGAAGAGGAGAGGATGAAGTATTGAAAACCTTTAAGGATCTGGAAAAAAGATTGAATTTTTCAAGGTTTTGTCTTCTGTATTCAACTACAGGCATGCTGTATTCGAATACAGAATGTTAAAATTGCAGCTTCATGCTTCTGTATTCGAATACAAGGAGTCTGTATTCGAATAAAGATTCGAGTTTCCAGAATTTCCAAGTTTTTAAGAGTGTTTTGTAAACCCTGAGTGTTTGGGGAATGTTGGGATTGTTGTGGGGAATTCAAATGGAACTTTTGGTGATATTTTGAAGTTGTGGTGATGAAGTTTTTCGAAACTTTACTGATGTAATGAAAGATGTTGTTCTGTGCATTGAGACTGCCTCTATATTCGAATACCAGAGGGCTGTATTCGAATACAGAGTGTGATTATGCACTATTTTTGGCTTCTGTATTCGAATACATAGAAGCTGTATTCGAATACAGATTCGTAAAATTCTAGAAAATCCCAGTTTTGAACACTGTAATTGAATTTTAAGAGTTGGGAAAACATTTCTAAGTATTAATGATTAATTGACTGTTTAATCATGATTGTGATGATGTTAATTCTGACTGTGCTGAGATATTTAAAACATGATGAAAAGCATGAATTTTCTGAATTTGCATTCTGTTTCTAGAGAAGTGAAACACTGCATATTCATGCATTGCATAGTCAAGTGGTACCCGCAATGGGCCACATAGTAATGCGCAACCACGTGTTGATCTGTTGAGCGATTGCACGAGTGCTGGACTGTTGAGCGTCTGCACTAGGTACTGATCTGTTGAGCGATTGTACTTTGGTATATAAGTGCTGGACTGTTGAGCGTCTGCACTGGTACTAGACTGTTGAGCGTTTGTACCCTGAAATGCGCAGCCACGTGCTGATCTGTTGAGCGATTGCACGAGTGCTGGACTGTTGAGCGTCTGCACTAGGTACTGATCTGTTGAGCGATTGTACTTTGGTATATAAGTGCTGGACTGTTGAGCGTCTGCACTGGTACTAGACTGTTGAGCGTCTGTACCCTGAAATGCGTAGCCACGTGTTGATCTGTGGAGCGATTGCACGAGTGCTGGATTGTTGAGCGTCTGCACTAGGTACTGATCTGTTGAGCGATTGTACCTTGGTATATGTCAAACGTGTTGGTCTGTTGAGCGACTGCACGAGTGCTGGACTGTTGAGCGTCTGCACTGGTGCTGATCTGTTGAGCGATTGCACCTTGGTCTTGAGGGCCGTTAAGTCAAACATAATGTGTTGGTCTGTTGAGCGAATGCACCTTGGTGATTCCAAGAAAACTGTATACATAAGCATATACATATTGCATTGAGGGATTCACCGGTGGGTCACGTTTGAGTATATGATGAGTGAAAATTGAATGTGTGTGAGTACTGCCCAGAATCTGAAATTCTGATTTAGTGATTGTGTTTTGCTGAGGTGTTGTTTGTACTTACCACATATTTCATAATAATTGACTGTTGTTTTTGAAAAGGGCATATATGTCATTAATTTTCAAATGAGCATTATTATTTTCCTCATCATCATATGTTATACCATGGACATAATTGTTGCTGTGAAATATATGCTATGTGATTAATTGGTAATTTTGGTCGGTGACCCTTGCTATTATATTGTGGACTTTGGGCTTTGCCCTCATATGTTACCCAAACCCATGCCACCCGTGGGTACCCGAACGCAGAAACGTCGTTGAACTTCCTTGACCGCTATTCCCGTTCTGCTTGGGTATTTTACCCCATCTTAAGCAGGGCGACTTACACGGGGTGGTTGGAGAGGACGAGCAGGACTGACGGCGTAGAGGATTTTGTGGAGCGCACTCATGTGAGTATAGATTTTCCCGTGCCTTCCCGTCTGATATTGGAGGCGCACGGCATTTTCGACGATGCTGAGGAGTCCGTTGGAAGGGTTGAGACGGAGGCCACCGTAGGAGTGGTGACTCCCAACCCGGTGACTGGAGGAGCTGTACATGAGTCCGAGGCAGAAGGGAAGACTGATGAGCCGAAGCTAGTAGCAGCTAAGATTCCGGGCCCGTCTAGGATCTCCGACGATTGTTATGAGATTCCGGCTCCGCCGAAGCGGCTGAGACTATGTATTGATCTGACTTCTGAGGAGACCGACCCCTCGCTGTATGATGATGAGGAGGAGGAGGTCACGTCGAGGCGAGCGGCAGATTCGTTGAGGACTTTAGCGCATGATCAGTTAGACTTGATGTATTAGGATTTGAGCTGGAAATGTATTTTGTTTTTATTTTGAAAAATAATTGTTGTACTATTTATTCCGCACTCTGATATTGACTTTGGGGAATGTTATGACATTATTATCTTCCAAAAATGTTTTATTGTTTATCATTAAATTTCCAGAATTAAGTAATTATTTTAACTCCTTTCGAATTAATTTTGGAAAAATCATTTTAAATATTTATTTGAAAAAAAAATGCACCCGCGCTGTGTTTTAAACTCGGGGTGTTACAGTTACCAAGCCAACAAATGGAGCATCAACAATTGGTCCAAAAGGAAAACCAAATGGAGGAAAAGAACTGCAAGTATACATAAGGAAGAAGAACAAGCAGTAAACCCTTGAGGAAGTAGAAGCATGAACTCTTCCAAAGTAGAACCAAGACTCTACCCAAAAAGGTAGCATTAACTCTTCCTCTAATTTATCTGATAATGTCACTAATGACCAAGACTTAGACTTACCTATTGCTATGAGAAAGGGAGTAAGGTCTTGTACCAAACACCCAATTGCAAACCATGTTTCTAGTGAAAAATTATCGCAGGGGTACAGAAACTTCATCAACTCTGTGGACAGCATCGAAATTCCTCAAAACTTTCATGAAGCTGTCCTAGTTCCATAATGGAAGGCTGCTGTAATGGAAGAAATTAAGGCACTTGAAAAGAATGGCACATGGCAGCTCTCCCACCTACCAGAGGGGAAGAAGACAGTTGGATGCAATTGGATATTCTTGGTAAAATACAATGCAGATGGGAGTGTAAACAGGTACAAAGCTCGACTGGTGGCAAAAGGATTCACCCAATCCTATGGGGTGGATTATGAAGAAACCTTTGCACCTGTAGCAAAGTTGAATTCAGTTCGTGTACTCCTTTCTCTGGCAGTAAATTTGGATTGGCCACTTCACCAGTTAGATATAAAAAATGCTTTCCTAAATGGTGAACTTGAAGAAGATGTCTACATGAGAATACCACCTGGACTTGAGACATCAGAAAATTCAGGCAAGGTATGTAAACTCAAAAGATCACTATACGGACTCAAGCAATCCCCTCGGGCTTGGTTTGATAGGCTCACACGAGTAGTTAGGATGCATGGCTTCTCCCAATGTCAAACTGACCACACAATGTTCTTAAAGCATTCAAAGGAAGGCAAGGTAACCACCCTCATTGTCTATGTGGATGACATTATTATTACAGGTGATGATTATACTAGAATTGAAGGACTGAAAATGATTCTAGCTAAGGAATTTGAAGTCAAAGATCTTGATCGATTAAGGTATTTTCTGGGAATGGAAGTGGCACGGTCCAAACATGAAATCTATTTATCTCAAAGGAAATATATACTTGACTTACTCCAAGAAACAAGGATGTTAGGATGCAGGCCAACAGACACACCTATGGAATCCAATGTGAAAATTGGAGAGGAAAAGGAAAGTCGACTTACTGACAAAGAAAGGTATCAAAAATTGGTTGGGAAACTTATCTACCTAACCCACACACGACCAGATATTGGTTTTTCTATTAGCATGGTTAGCCGCTACATGAATGAACCGAGGGAGGCTCACATGAAAGCAGTTAACCGCATCTTGCAATATCTAAAAAAGGCACCAGGGAAGGGGCTGCATTTCAAGAAGGATACAAGCAGGAAAATAGAAATATTCACTTATGCAGATTGGGCAAGCTCAGTGACTGATAGGAGATCAACCAGTGGGTATTGCTCCTTTGTATGGGGCAACTTAGTGACATGGAGAAGTAAGAGACAATATGTGGTTGCTAGAAGCAGTGCAGCAGCTGAACTTAGGTCCATGGCACATGGGATTTGCGAGGGGATGTGGCTGCAAAGGATGCTAGCAGAACTACATGTTTACACTGACCATGAAGTAAGCCTGTTGTGCGATAACAAAGCTGCCATAAGCATTGCTAAAAATCCTGTGCAACATGATAGAACAAAGCATGTGGAAATTGATAGACACTTCATCAAGGAAAAAGTTGACAATGGGCTAATTTCTCTTCAGCACACACCTTCAAGCCACCAAATTGCTGATATCTTGACCAAGGCACTTCCTAGAGCCATCTATGAAAACTTAATATTCAAGTTGGGCATGATTGATATCTATGATCCAACTTGAGGGCGAGTGTTGGTTACAATTCTGTCCATTAAGGGACAGCTGTACAGTTTTTTAATCATAAAGATATTCTCTTACCATTATAATATTTTTCTTTATTGTAATTATTTGAGTTAATTAGGATTTAATTAGCTTTCTCATTTAGTTGTACTCCCTAGGCTATTTATACCATTTGTATTTGTACAAAATCAATAAGAAACACAACATTTTCACATTTTATATTTACTTTATATCCGCTGCTAACTCTGTTTTATTCATACATCAAGTTTTGTTATAAAACTGCAAAAATAGAAAAAGTAATCAAGTTAGTCAAACACAATTCAACCCCCTTCTCGTGTTTGCACCTTCAATTGGTATCAGAGCTCGGTTTCAAGGTTGAGCACTTAACTAGTGTTTGAGGAAAGGTCCTAGGGGTCAACAACATGGCAGAATCCAAAGATGATTTTGGAGGCAACATCAACAGACCACCACTGTTTGAGGGAGAAAGGTTTGAGTATTGGAAGGACAGAATGAGAAGTTTCTTCATATCTCAAGATCCTGAATTATGGAAGCTGGTAGTCAAAGGATACACTGCACCTACTGTTCCAGGAGATCCAACTAAAGAACTGGACATGGAATATATGAAACCAGAGCAAAGCATACAAACTGCATCACAAAGCCAGAACTATCATGATCAGTGCCATCACATTCAACGAATTTGAAATATGCACAGATAAAGAAATAGTAAAGAGCATATTCAACAGTTTGGTTCTGACCTATGAAGGAAGTCAGCAGGTTCAAGAAGGAAGGGCTAACATACTAGTCAAACAATATGAGATGTTCAAGATGGAAGATGATGAAGACATTGATGGAATGTTCTGTAGATTCCAGACTCTGATATCTGGACTGAAGGTCTTGAGGAAAAGCTACACAACAGCAGATCATGTCAAGAAGATTCTAAGAAGCTTACCAACCAAGTGGAGACCAATGGTTACTGCAGTTCAGCAAGCCAAAGATCTGAATAACTTCAGACTTGAAGATCTGATCAGCTCACTCAAGTCCCATGAAATAGAACTGGAAGCAGATGAACCAAAGAAGAAGAAGAATCTGCCCTGAAGTCGAAATAGAAGAAAGCTGCAAAGGCAACACCAGAATCAGAGGATAGCGACAATGACTGTGATGATATGGCTTACTTAACCAAACAGATGGTTAAGATCTGGGAAAACAGGAAGAGGAGAAGCTTCAAGAAGAAACATAACAACAAAGGAAAGGAAGAATCTAACAAGAAGAGCATCATCTGTTATGGATGTAATGAACCTGGACAGATCAAGTCAGAATGTCCAAATCTGGAAAAAGGCAAACATCACTAGAAAAGTTACACATTCAAAAAGAAGGGTATGATGGCAGCCTGAGATGCATCGGAATCAGAAGAAGAATCGTCTGATGAAGAAGAGGCAGAAACAACAATGGTGGCACACATCAGGTCTGCCTCTGGACCTCATAAAGACACAACTTCAGGAAGGAAAACAGGCAAAAAGAAGAATGATCAAAGCAGTCTTTCAGGCAAGTCTCGAAGCACATCAGAGGAAGCAATTCTGGCTCTGATGGCTCATACCAACTCAAGCTCTGGATACAGCTCAGGCTCTGGAACAGATTCAGAAGATGAAGACAATGAGGTATTTTCTGATCTCACTAAATTTGAATTAATCGATGCTATAAAAGACTTTTTAAATGCAAACAATAACATGTCTTTAAAACTGAAAAACTCTTAGCGAAGATAAGAAAAATCAGACCAAAGAAATCCAAGTTTTAAAGAATCAAAATTCTGAGTATGCAACTGAAAATAAGGATTTTAAAACTGAAGTTGCAAGACTCAAATCTGAAAACCAAACTCTCAAAAGTAATGTTTGTTGCACTTCCAAAACTGTTTGTGAATCTGATATGCATGAGCAGTTTTTTCGAAACTTTATTTCTAATGGAATGGAAAGAAGTAAATATGCATCTATGATTTATGGAAACAATAATTGTTCATTCTGATGTTTTATGCATTATTTGTGCTAAGAAAGGTCACTCTAAATTATCTTGTCCAATGGTGAAATTTGAACAAGATCAAAGAGCTGTTTAAACTAACAAACCTGAACCCAATCTGTTCTGGGTACCAAAAGATCAAATTGTCTATGTTGCAGATATTATGAGCAACCAGAAGGGGACACCAACAATGGTGCCTGGACAATGGATGTTGGCAATGCACAAGCATAAGAAGGTTTATGTTCCTATTGTTGGAACCAAGTTAGTTCTAAGTACTTACGATTTTTATGTTTACAAAAGCACTCCATGTAATCTTATTTTGTACCTTGAATTATTACAATAAATGCCACCAGAAGATAAAGTTTCCAGAGGCAGAAGATGAGTTACCAGAGGATAAAAACAGAACAGAGGATACACCTCCAAAAGACACCAGAAAATATATCTAGAAGGTACCAGATGATGCATCTTGAAATTACCAGAGGATACACCTGGATGTCAAAACACCACCAGATCAGAAGGAAGCAAAGTCAGAAGAAGACTTGGACCAGACCAGAGGGAGAGTTGTTCCAAACCATAAGATATCATAAGTCAGAGTTAGTCCAGAAGTTATTATGACCAGAAGATAGCCTGGCAGTGAAATGATAAACAGTCCAAATTTGATCCAGACTTAATCAGAGGATAAATTATAGGGTCCAGAATAAGAGATTTAATCCAGATTTGACCCAGACCAGAAGATAGCATGATTTAGAGTATGAAACTCAGTCAAGATCAGAAGAAATGATGTTTAGATTTAATCCAGACCTGATCCAGATCAAGAGGTAAATGTTCAGAATTAAATATCCTTTGTCCATATTTAATTTCAATTCAATCCAGACCCAGTTCAGAATTGGTCCAAATCAGAGGGAAAAGGTTTAGATCAATGGTCAAGATTTAAGTATATGGCCCAGTGATGGCCGAGATCAGAAGATCATATCATGGCCCAGTGTTAGCCGAAATCAGAAGGTCAGAATGTGTGGTCCAGCATTGGCCGAGATCAGAGGATCACAACAGATCAGTTTGCTAGACCAGGTTGGCCAAGATCAGAAGATCAGAAAGTATGGTCCAGTGTTGGCCGAAATCAGAGGATCACAACAGATCACTTAGTATGGTCCAGATGTGGACTAGAGCAGAAGATCAAACGGTCCAGATTTAATCAAGATGATAATCAGTGGAGATTTGATTAAATTTGATCAAAGTATTAAAACGATTTGATACAAAAATAAGTTGAAGTCGTTTAGGAATTCTGAAGCTATTGGCGTGAAGAAAGATTTGTTCCAGAATTAATTAAAGACAAGATTGGCCCAAGTTATTTATGAAAGCAAATCTGGAGCTAAAAAGATATGTTTTTTATTTAAATTAAACCCGATTGGTCAAGGTATTTTTGCAAGAGAATCTAGCAAGATACAACTCGAATTTCAACTTGGAAGAGACCCGAATTCACATCTATAAAAGGAGGCTCAAGATTGAAGACTCAGTATCGAAAATCACAAAAGAGTCATACACTTCCAAAAGCAAAAACTCAAGTTTTCAGTTGTAGCACCTCAATTTTGTCCATTCCAATCCAAAAATACATAATAAAGTAACCAGAATCTAAATACAAAATTCAACTTCAATCAATTCAAATTAACAAGGAAAAATAAACCCAATGTAGCATTCTCCGGAAACAAGCACACATGTAACTCAATATTTTGAGAACCAGCAACTCAGTTAAGATGGCTACTTTACCAACAGATAAGATGGCTACTTACCAACAGAACAGAAAATAAAGAGGTACTACAAGGGCAAATTTGGAAATTTAATCAAGTTGCCTTGCTACCTATCTTTTTTGTATGAAGCAACAAGCAGTGAAGTGAATCAATTTTTTTTTTAGCATTTTGAATCAGCATTCTCTTTCTTGGCTCTGGCCCAGGCAGCTTCTTTGAACTCTTTCAATCCTGTTTTGCTCACTGTTTCTTGTTTCTACTCAACACCTATGCAATTAATTAATAAGTTAATATTGTCATTTCTTGTTTACTCATTGATTCAAACATAATGGCTAAATAGTAACATAATGGCTAAATAAGTTAATACATGTTCTTATCAGCAAAATTAACCAATTGAATAAATAAATAATATTAGAAAAAGGTATAAATGTAATAAAATAAAGACAAAGATTGTGTTTTACAGCTAGCCCATTCCTTTAGATCAGTTTCTATCTTTTGCCTTAAAAGTTTATTATCTTCACTACTTCTATACTCAATCAGAAAGATGCATTATAGGTTTCTATACTTAGCAAAGGTGGCTTGTCTTTGTTGCAAAAACAATGTAAACACTGAGACTGATTATTATCTCATGGACCCAAAGATTCGTCACTTTTTACTCTATAAATTGAGAAAAAATGCATCAACAGAAAGAAAGGAAGAAAAAACTGATAGTAACAAAAACACTTAGAAATAAGAAGAAGAAAACAAGCAGAGTACTAAAGAAAGCAAACAGAAGAATGATTAAGGTATTTCGTTCATCTTTATTCTATAATGATTGTATTTCTTATCCAAATGTAATATGTATAAAATGGGGTATTACTGAAAAATAAAACTTTTTGTTGTTATACAAAAAATATGTTTTGATCTGTGAAAATACAAACAAAGATAAGACTGAGAACTCAAACCTCTCTGACGTCGGCGCCGGAACGTCAACCGTACTTTTCGATCCCTCCGTTTTCTTCCTCTCCCTCTCGGTCTCCTTCCAGCCTTCCTCTCCCTCTCGGTCTCCTTCCAGCCTTCCTCTCCCCCTCGTTTTCCTTCCAGCCTTCTTCTCCATCTCGGCTTTCTCCTCCATCTCAGCCTTCTTCTTCATCTCGGCCTTCTTCTCCATCGATTTCCTTCTCCTCGATTATTTTTTTCGTTTTTCTTCTTCTCTGGTTGCTTTGCCTTTCTTTCCTTTTTCCCATTTGTTCTTCCCCAAATCCATAGCCTTAGCTGTTTACTTTCCCCTTTTAAAATCAAATCATTTTTTTTATATAAATATATATATATATATTTAATATCATTTTTGTTTCTATTTTTTTTTATATCATTATATATAAATATTAGTTTTGAATTTTAGGATTATTTGTTCTTTATATCTTTATATTTTTTGGCATCCATTTTTTTTTTACTTTTTAAATAAATCTCATTTTTTTATATAATTAATTTTATAATAAATGTTAAACCTTCGAAAAACATGTAATTAATTGTTTTTTTAAAAAGACTAATTAAATGTATCATCCTTTAATCTATTAATTGTTAGGACACAAATTGTGCAAATAGTCTAGAACTCATTTTTATAAATAAATTAATTAAAAATCAATTTTTCAAATCCAATTAATCAGATGTAACATCTTTTTAATTTATGAGTTGTCAGGACGCAGATTGTATAATTTGATAGTTCTAAAACTCATTTTTATAAATAAGTTAATTTAATATTTTTTTAATTTTTTTTTTAATTAATTAGATGTGGCATTTTTGTAGTCTTTGAGTTATTAAGACACAAGTTGTACTACTTGGTGGCTTTGAGACTCAATTTTAAAACCGCAAATAATAAAAATACTTTTAAATGGATTAACTGAATGAGACATCCTTTTACTCCTTGAGTTTTGAGACACGGGTTGTACAATTTGATCGTCTTAAATTTCACATTTTTTAATCATTCAAATCAAACAAACCCTTTTATTTTCGTCAAAATTAACCTTTTAGTAACTAAACGCGATTTATTTAAAAACAATCAACACCTCCGCATTTTCTAACCAATAACTACGTAGCTTTGATTTCTCCATCGCACCGGGAGATACGTAGGAGCAAGATCACACTCTTGTCAAGCACATTAATAAAAAATTTCTTTTTCTTGTTCCTCTTTTCTTTAAACACGTATTTATTTCAACATCACGTTAAAAATAAATAATTGATATTCATATTTAATAATAAAGAGAAATAAATATATTTAAGTTAATACTAATTTTGCACAATTAATTATAGGTAACCGTATTTTAACGGATGTCGTCGGGTGCTAATACCTTCCCTACGCATAATCGACTCTCGAACTCAAAATTTGGTTTCAAAGACCATTTTTTTTAATTTTTAGGGGTTTCCCAATGTTTTCCCTATTTTAAATAAACTTTGGTGGCGACTCCATGGAATTTCGAGAAACACTCGAAATTTAGGCCGCGACAGCTGACGACTCCACTGGGGACCCTTAGAGAGTCAAGCCTAACATAATTAATTGTGCATAATTTTTAACTTTTTTTATATTTGTTTGATTTTCATTTTCTAATACTTTATGGGCTTATTATTTCTTAATAAATATTAGTTGTCATTATAATCTTCTTTTAAGCTAGTAAGGCATTTATTTATTTAATTATTTTATTTATTTATTTATTTATTCATTATTATTATTATCATCATCATCATTATTATTATTATTATTATTATTATTATTATTATTATTATTTTCTCTGCATGTATACATGTTTTATTAGCAATATAGAGCTATTAAATTATGTTTATTCTACACTCTACACACACTTATGAGTGGAACCTTATACCCGGGTTTGAACAAAATTTAAGTTTAGTTTCGAGGTTGCGTAGTGATAGCCTTCTGGATGTACATCCTGTTTGGTTAGCATGAAAATCTCACATAGAGTTTGATCCTGTCAAGGGTATTGTTACTCCAAATAGTTTACCTATTGTTGTTGACAATATTCGAAAATAGGATTATTGGCTCTATGAACCATATTTAGAATCATAGAGCCACCCTTGTGAGAGTTTCACTACATAAACCAATAATCCCTTTCATCATAAGAACATTCATATAAACCAAAAATAACTCATACATCCAAATTATATATATATATATATATATATAAATACAGTCACAATAATTATTCTACATAGTTTCATTCATATCTCATGATTTTTTTTTCTTTTTCTCTAAAAATAAAAAATATTTTGCATAAATTTTCAGGATTTTTGGGGAATCATACAAACCTTAGTCACATGTTAAGTGGATAATGGGATCGGAAAAAAGAAAAACTTTACTTTTAAAGTTCAAGCAACCTGATTTGAAAAGTTTAAGAGACATCAGCAATCAAATGAAAACCATACAACGTGAGAGTTTCTTTAGTAAATATGGGAAAATCCTAAACCTCTTGGTAGTAAATGTGCAAACAGGGGCCCTCACGGCACTGGCTCAGTATTATGACCCTCTCTTAAGATGTTTCACCTTTCAAGACTTTCAGTTGGCCCCGACATTAGAAGAATTCGAGCGAATATTGGGTTACTCCCTAGAGAAAGGAAATCCTTATCGATATACTGGGTAACCACCAAATCTGAGCGTAGTTGCTGAAGTATTAAAAATCGACATAAGAGAGTTGGCAGGAAAAAAAGAGGAAAAATGGGCTATTCATGGTTTCTCGAGAAAATATCTGAAGCAAAAGGCACAAGATTTAGCCGTTAAAAAAGAATGGGGTACTTTTATAGATGTTTTGGCTCTCTTATTCCCAAACCTTGATAATTTTGTTGATTTTGCTGCCATCAATGTCTTCTTGGCTTTTAACAAAAATAAACAAAATCTAGTTCCCGCGATCCTTGCTGATGTGTACTACTCTCTGCATATGCGGCACGAGAAGAAAGGGGGTACAATTTTGTGTTGTGTTCCAGTGCTATATTCTTGGTTCATGTCTCACATGTTCAAGAAAGGGTATCATGTTGGAATTAAAAATATCCGTGAATGGGCTCAGAGTATAGCGAGCCTTACCGGGGACATAATTTCATGGTATCATAGAGAACAAGAGGTAGAAGAAGTAATATGCCAATGCGGAGACTTTCCAAATGTACCTCTCATGGGAACCAAAGGTTGTATTAACTACAATCCGATGATAGCTCTGAGACAGCTTGGCTACCCTATGTTGGAGAAACCAGATGATAAGTCATTAGAGGCTTTTGTTTTCCACAATACGGGTATAGTAGACCCACCAATGTTGTGGAGGATAAGTCGAGCTTGGGAAGTGATCGTTAGAAAAGGAAGAGTACTTGGACGTAGAAGTTGTGGCACAAAGGAACCCTATCTACAATGGGTAAAGAAAAGAGTCCAAGAAATCAAGCTGCCTTTCCATAGTACACCGTCGAATGATCAGGAGATACCTGAACCTACCCTTGTAACAAATAAAGAAGTAGAAGAACTCAAAACATTATTGTTGAAGTCTGAAGAACAGAAAAAAGAGCTAAAAGTGAAGTTAGAAAAAGTCTCCCAAGAGAACGAGAATTTGCGATCAGAAAACACTTGTAAGAATCACTTTATTGAGAGAAGCAACAAAAGGTTGAAAATTGAAAAGGAAAATAAACTGGACATACAAGATTGTTTAAGAGGTGCAAATGAAGAATTAGATGTGCGGAAGCAAGAAAGGAATGAAGCTATTGAAGAAGCCTATATGTGGAAGCAATTATGGGCGAAATCAGCAAGCTCTGAAAGGAATATAAAGAAGGAATTTGAGGATTTAAAGAAACAACTTGAAGAGATGGTAGCCGACTACGAGAGTCAAGTAAAGAATGAGAGGCAACACAAGGAAGAAATGGAAGAATTGCTCTCAAAACATCAAGATGCGCTAAGAATAGAAGTTGAGACTTCTAGTGAGTTGAGGATTTACATTGATTATCAAGAAAAGATCTATAATGACTTAAAGGATGAAACCATATATTGGGAGGATCGTTTTATAACGTTGCTTGGACAATTGAAGAATGAAGAGGTTTATAAAGAGCTGGAAGATAAAGGCAAGCATTGGAAAGATTGTTTTTCAAAATTGGCAATGCTAGCTAATCAAGCAATCATAAAAATTCCAAAGCATCTAAGAGAGATTGATGTAGTAATGCATCCGCTCAATACTCCAGTCAAAGTCTACGAGTTCGTTGAATATTGCAAAAATCTGGTAGAAGAACTGGAGGAAAAGATTGGCCGTCCTATTGAAAGAGAAGATTAATAGATGTTGTAGTTTTTAACTGAAATCTGATGTACTCGTTTTCCCATCAATGAAGGACTTGCTTGTTTTGTTTATCGATCCTCATATTTTCTTCACTTATAATTCGAAAGGCTTATGATTCCCCAACGTACAACTATAATGTAAAAATAGATAATTAACTAAATAATTTCATCTTCATTCCATTCATACATACTCATATTTTTTTTATTTAAAAAAAACAGAAAAAATCAATAAAGTTGTTTGCTCGACACCCTTATCGGACTTGCGCAAACTCCAAGTTCATGGATGAACTTGAGCAAAACCAAGAAGTGATGAGAGCAGATGTTAGCCAACTGAAGGACAAGGTTGATCGAATCCTAGAGGCTACACAGGCTTTGGCAAAAAAGGAGAATACAGATGGGAATCCTCCAACTGCAAATGAAGAACACCAAACCACTCCTTCTCACCCACCAGGCTTTACCCCAACTACTCATCAATTTCGTGCAGCAGCTATGCAATTTCCTATGTATGGTATCCCACCTTGTTATACTCCGCCTTTAGTCATCAACCCCATGGAAAATAACCCAAATCACTCAACCATCAACTCCCAAAGCTTAAACCAACCACAAATCCCATCTCCTCTCGGCTACGTGCCACCCCAAAACACTCTACCCTCAGAAAACATTCCATTAAGTGCACCCCAAGCACCCCATTTCGATGCTAACGGAAACTGGCAACAACCTCAGTTTATTGGTGAACATACACAGTCGAAAGAAAAATTACATGTTTTAGAAGAGCAAATAAAAGCAATGGAAGGTAGTAATGCCTATGGTCTTGATGCTTTTGATATGTGCATGGTTCCTGATGTAGCAATCCCTTCAAAATTCAAGGTACCTGAGTTTGAAAAGTACAAAGGTGCCACATGCCCTAAAAATCATTTGACCATGTATTGTAGAAAAATGGTTTCCCATGCTCATGATGACAAGCTTCTCATTCATTTTTTCAAGACAGTTTGAGTGGGGCATCACTAAATTGGTATATGCATCTTGAGCGTAATCGAATCCGTTCATGGAAAGACTTAGATGATGCCTTCTTGAAACAATACAGGTACAACATTGATATGGCGCCTAACAGGATGCAATTGCAAAATTCGTTGAAAAAGGACAATGAAAGCTTCAAAGAATATGCACAACGGTGGAGAGAAGTGGCATTGCAAGTAGATCCTCCTTTATCTGAAAGAGAAATGGTTGGTATGTTTATGGATACTCTCCAGTCGCCCTTTTATGAAAAGATGATTGGAAGTATGTCATCAAACTTTTCTGACATGGTCATGATAAGAGAAAGAGTAGAAAGTGGTATGAGGAGTGGTAAGATTGTATATGGAACGAGTGGTGTAAAGAAGCCTCATATGGGATTCACAAAGAAGAAAGAAGGGGATGCTAACGCTGTAATGACAAACCCAAAAGTCTCTTATGCTCCATCCATGAATTCTTATCGACCTCCAAATTTTCAGCCATCGATACCCCAAATTCCATACATTCCATATCCATATGTGGGTACGACTTCACCAGCTCCATACCCCCAATATCACCCTTCAAGGCCACCTTATTATCAACAACCCATGGTCCAGCCACCCCTCTCACGTTTCCCCAACAAAACCAATGGAACCAAAATCCAATCCCAAATCAATACAAACCACCAATAAATCGAGAAAAGAAGATAACCCGTTTTGACCTGATTCCCATGACATACAGCCAATTGTTACCTCACCTACTCCAGAACTCAATGGTAGTCCCGAGAGCCATGAAACCTATGGAACCACCATTTCCAAAATGGTACAACCCAAATGCCAAATGTGAGTACCATGCAGGAGCTGTAGGACATTCCGTCGAAGATAGCCAAGCACTAAAATCTAAAGTGCAAGAATTGATTAATACAAAATGGCTTAAGATGATCTTTATTGAGTTAAACTCGATTGAGACGATTGACAATGAGGTAATTTGTGCAAAAGATGATCATGTGTCGACCATAGAGCCGTGCATGGAGAATAATAGATCTTTCCCAAGACCATTGGAAATCCTCTATAGGAAAGAAAATCTTATGGCAACTCCAAATGTACCATACCCAATTATTGTTCAGGCACCAACCCCTTTTCCTTATGGAAATTCCAAGGCGGTACCATGGAATTATGAAGTCATGTCTCATTTGTCCAATCATCAATTAGGTGATAGCTGTGAACCTAAGGAAATTGATGTCACCAACATTTCAGGAGTTGGTGGGATGACTCGGAGTGGTCGAATATATGCCCCTGAACAACCTAAGAGAAAGGAGGACCGTGAGGAAAAGGGTAAAGAAGCTATGAATCATGCTATAAAAGGGCCAGAGACTAGCAAAAAGATGGTGCTTGAAGAAGAAGCTAACGAATTTTTGAAGTTTATCAAGCAAAGTGAATATAAGGTGGTGGACCAGCTAAATCAAACCCCTTCCAAGATATCTGTTCTTTCTTTGTTATTAAACTCTGAAGCACATAGAAGGGCATTGATGAAAGTTTTAAATGAGGCCCATGTTACTCACAATATCACGGTTGACCATTTTGATGGAGTTGTCGGTAATATCACCGCTAATAATTGTTTGAGTTTTAGCGATGGTGAATTACCAGCTGAAGGGACAAGGCATAATAAAGCACTACATATCTCTGTGAGATGTCATGATCATATCTTGGCACGAGTGCTAGTTGATAATGGTTCATCATTAAATGTCATGCCGATAGCGACACTCTCAAAACTATTTGTTGATGGAGCATGTATGAAGCCTAGTGATATGGTGGTGAAAGCGTTTGATGGGTCCAGGAGACAAGTTATTGGCGAGATTGGCCTACCGGTTCAAATTGGACCCCATAGCTTTGGGATAACCTTCCAAGTGATGGATATTAAACCAGCATACAGTTGTCTTTTAGGGAGACCGTGGATTCATGCTGCTGGAGCGGTGACATCCACTCTCCATCAAAAGCTGAAGTTTATAGTGAACAATAAGCTGGTAATAATATATGGGGAAGAAGATATGATAGTGAGCCATCTATCTTCTACAGGCTACATTGAAGATACAGAGGAAGCCATAGAAACCTCCTTTCAAGCATTAGAAATTGCCAATGTTGTCTTCATGGGTGAAGGATCTCACTTAAAAGAACCAAAGTTGTCTACCACATCATTGAAGTCTACCAAATCCATGTTGGAAGGAGGAGTTTTTGCTAAGTTGGGGAAATTGTTAGATATACCATAAAAGAATGATCGATACGGGTTGGGATATGTACCTACCAATGTTGATAAAGAAAAGGCAATGAAAGAAAAAAATGAAAGCAGGATGGCTCGTCTGGAAAACCATTCACAGAAGATTCTCATGTGTGACATTCGTCAAACCTTTCAAAGCGCCGGAATAATTGATGCTGACCAGGTGGCTGTGGTGGAAGAAGAGCATGTTGGTGATGATACCCTCAAATTAGTGTACCCTTGTCTTCCGGATACCATCCTCAACAATTGGAAGATCATTGAGTTTCCCGTGTTTGTTAATTCATGTTCAAAGTAATTATGTATTTCAACTCCTTTTGTTATGCCTAAGGCTATAAGGATAATTAATTAAGGCGCATGTATTTCAATTCCGTACTTATTATCAATAAATGCATTTTGAAATTCTCTAACCATTTCTTTTCCTTTTTTTCTTAAAGTTACAACCTTTATTCATATTTTCTTTTTTTTCCTTTTTTCTTAATTTTAATAATGCAGAGTTGAAAATGAATACGTTGAAAGACAATTTTGAGGATTGTGAAGACAATTTTGAGCCTCCCCCAGAACTAGAAAGGTTAATGGAACAGGAAGCTAAGATAATCCAACCCCATCAAGAACCTGTTGAGGTGATCAATTTGGGGAATGAATGTGATAAGAAAGAAATTAAAATTGGTATGTCTATAAAAGGAAGTGAACGAGAAAAGTTGGTTAATCTTTTATTTGACTATGTGGACGTCTTTGCATGGTCATATCAGGGTATGCCTGGGCTAGATACTAACATAGTTGAACACAAGCTACCACTCAAGCCTGAATGTGCTCCGATTAAACAAAAATTGAGGAGGATGATGCCTGATATGTCCTTTAAAATTAGAGAAGAAGTCAAAAAGCAATTTGATGCTGGTTTCTTAGCAGTAGCAAAATATCCTCAATGGGTAGCTAATATTGTCCCAGTTCCAAAAAAGGATGGAAAGGTTCGAATGTGCGTTGATTATCGGGATTTGAATAAAGCAAGTGCTAAAGACGATTTTCCTTTGCCTCATATTGATGTCCTAGTAGATAGCACTGCTCAATATTCTCTTTTTTCCTTCATTGATGGTTTTTCAGGATACAATCAAATCAAGATGGCTCCCAAGGATATGGAGAAAACCACATTCATCACACAATGGGGAACATTTTGTTATAAAGTGATGCCATTTGGATTGAAAAATGCTGGTGCAACCTATCAAAGAGCAATGGTGATATTGTTTCATGACATGATGCCTAAGGAGATAAAGGTATATGTGGACGATATGATTGCAAAATCCTGGACCGAAGAAGACCACGTGGTTAACCTTCAAAAGTTATTTGTGCGATAAATGAAGTTTAGACTCCGTTTAAACCCTGCTAAATGCACTTTTGGCGTGAGATCAGGCAAGTTACTTGGGTTTATCGTTATTCAAATAGGGATAGAGGTGGACCCAAATAAAGTAAGAGCAATACAAGAAATGCCAGCTCCACGCACGGAAAAGGAAGTCTGTGGCTTTTTGGTGAGATTGAATTACATTGCCAGATTCATATCAAATCTAACTCCAACATGCGAGCCAATTTTCAAGTTGCTGCACAAAGACCAAAAAGTTGAATGGAATGAGAATTGTCAAAAAGCTTTCGAGAAGATTAAACAATACTTGTTAAAACCTCAAACCCTGGTACCTCCAGTTCCTGGAAAACAACTTGTTATGTACTTAACAGTACTTGATGGGTCAATGGGTTGTGTGCTGGGGAAACACGATGAATCTGATAAGAAAGAGCATGCTATTTATTATTTGAGCAAAAAATTCACTAGTTGCGAAACAAGATATTCACTACTTGAACGAACATGTTGTGCACTAGCATGGGTTGCTCATCGACTAAGGCAATACATGTTATGTCATACAACTTGGTTGGTGTCTAAAATGGACCCAATTAGGTACATCTTTGAGAAACCTGCTCTTACTGGAAGGATCGCCCGCTGACAGATGTTGTTATCAGAATACGATTTAGTGTAGGTTACACAGAAGGCTATCAAAGGAAGCGCACTAGCAGAGTACTTGGCCCAACAGCCTGTAGAAGATTATCAATCAATGTAGTGTGAATTCCCCGATGAAGATATAATGACTTTATTTGAAGAGACCGAATCATCTGATAAAGAAAAATGGACGTTCATGTTTGATGGTGCTTCTAATGCATTAGGGCATGGAATTGGAGCCATTTTGATTTCCCCAAAGAACCAATTCACTCCATTTACGGCTAGATTGTATTTTGATTGCACAAACAATATTGCAGAATACAAGGCATGTGCCATGGGCATTAAAGCAGCCATTGAATCAAAGGTAAAGGTTCTTGAGGTATATGGAGACTCATCATTGGTCATCCATCAAACAAAAGGAGAATGGGAAACTCGAGATTCCAAATTGGTTTCATATCACACGCACATCAAAGAGTTGACAGAATACTTCGAGAAGATCACTTTTCACCATATTCCTCGAGAAGGAAACCAATTGGCCGACGCCTTGGCCACATTGTCATCAATGTTCAAAATAAGCGTCGATCAAGATGTGCTGGTCCTAAAAATTCAACAAAAGGATAAGCCAGCATATTGCTTATCAATAGAAGAAGAGCCCGATGGCAAGCCATGGTTTTACGATATCAAATCCTATGTTAAGCATAGGGGATATCCATTGGGTATTTCGGAAAATGACAAGAGGGCTTTGAGGAGGTTGTCAATGAACTTCTTTTTAAATGGTGACGTGCTTTATAAGCGAAACCATGACATGGTTCTCCTTAGATGTGTGGATAATATGGAAGTAGAGAAAATCATTCAAGAGGTCCATGAAGATTCTTTTGGAACTCATGCAAATGGGCACGCAATGGCAAGAAAAATCTTAAGGGTTGGCTACTATTGGTTGACCATGGAGTCTGATTGTTTTAACTATGTAAATAACTGTCATAAATGTCAAATCTATGCTGATAAAATACATGTATCGCCAACCTCTTTGAATGTCTTAACATCACCTTGGCCATTTTCAATGTGGGGGATGGATGTTATTGGGCTCATCGAACCTAAGGCTTCAAATGGGCACCGGTTTATCCTAGTAGCTATTGATTATTTCACAAAATGGGTTGAAGCTACTTCTTATGCCAACGTGACAAGGAACGTAGTGGTCAGATTCATCAAGAGAGAACTTATTTGTCGATATGGGCTGCCAAATAAGATTATCACGGATAATGCGACCAATCTGAACAACAAAATGATGAAGGAGTTTTGTGATAATTTCAAAATTCAGCACCATAATTCTTCGCCTTATCGGTCGAAAATGAATGGAGCTGTAGAAGCGGAAAATAAGAATATCAAGAAAATCATACAAAAGATGGTAGAAACATACAAGGATTGGCATGAAATGCTTCCCTTTGCATTACATGTCTATAGAACGTCTGTTCGCACCTCAACAGGGGCAACTCCTTTCTCATTGGTGTATGGAATGGAAGCGGTACTTCCCATTGAAGTTGAAATCCCCTCGATCAAGGTCTTGATGGAAACAAAACTAGAAGAGGCAGAGTGGGTTCAATCACGATTTGACCAATTGAATCTCATTGAAGAAAAAAGAATGATAGCTCTGTGTCATGGTCAATTGTATCAAAAAAGACCACGGGTGCTATTTAGCCTTTAAAAAATCTCTAAATTATTTAAAACAAAAATCATTTTTATTTAAGCTAAAACAAACTTACATACTAATAATAATAATAATAACAACAACAATAATAATAATAATAATAATAATATTATATGTGCGGGGCGGGGCGGGGTGGGTACTATAGTACTCGTACCCGCACCCATACCCGTTCAATTTTGCGGGTAATTACCCGTCCCCATACCCATACCCATTATGCGGGTTTTTACCCTACCCATTATGGGTTTTTTTGCGGGTACCCACTGGGTCTGGGTCTAAATGCCATCCCTAGGCCACCCCATGCACCCAACCTGCTCTCTTGAGAAAGATGAAACCAGCCAAAAGGTAGACCAGAAAACATACAGAGGTATGATTGGATCCCTTCTTTATTTAACTGCTTCTAGACCTAACATTTTGTTTAGAGTTTGTTTCTGTGCCCGTTTTCAAGCTAACCCTAGGGAATCCCATTTAACTGCTGTCAAACGAATTTTGAGATACCTTAAAGGAACCACCAACCTTACCTTGTAATACAAGAAAACCCCCACCTACAAACTAATAGGTTTTTGTGATTCCGACTATGCTGGAGACAAGCTGGAAAGGAAAAGTACAAGGGGCAACTGCACTTTCTTAGGTGATAATTTGATCTCTTGGTCAAGCAAAAGACAAAGCACCATTGCCATGTCAACAGCCGAAGCTGAGTATATATCAGCAGCAGGATGCAGCTCACAGTTAATCTGCATGAAACATCAACTTGAAGATTACAACATCTTTGAAACCAATATCCCTTTGTTCTGTGATAACACTTCATCCATAAACCTAACCAAGAACCCGATCTTACACTCTAGAGCCAAACACATTGAAATAAAACACCATTTCATTAGGGACCATGTTCAAAAAGGTACTTTAAGCATCCAGTTTGTGGACACTGATCATCAATGGGCTGACATCTTCACCAAAGCTTTACCTGAAGATAGGTTCAAGTTCATCAAGAAGCATCTCAACATTATCTCCATATCTGACTAGCTCAAGTAGTCTTCTTAGGAGTTTTTAATTTTCTTAGGAGTTTTTAATTTATGTCTTTTACTTTTTGTTTTTAATTTCTGTACTTTGTAAAGAGAACAACAAAAATACAAAAATAGTAGGACTTCTTTTTGGCTGATGACAAAAAGGGAGAGGGAGAGAGAGAGAGAGAGAGAAAGGAGAAATAAGTAGAAAAGGAGAGATAAAAAGAAAAGGGGAGCGAAAAAGAAAGATGAAAAGAGAAGGAGTTGAAAAGGAGAAGAAACAGGGAGAGAGAAAAATAAAGAGAAAAAAAAAGAGTGAAAAGAGAAGGAGTTGAAAACGAGAAGAAACAGGGAGAGAGAAAAATAACAGAGAGAAGAGAAGGGGTTTAAAAGGAGATGAGAAGAGAAGAAAAGAAAATAGTGATTTAAGAAAGAGTTGAAAAGGAGAAGAAAAAGTCATTATTAGACTTAGGGGGAGAGATTGGTCTGAGGGGGAGTATTTCAAGTACTTCGAGTTATAAGCTAGCAAAATAAGTTAAGATTTTGTCATCATCAAAAATGGGGAGATTGTTGGAACCAAGTTGGTTCTAAGTACTTAGAATTTTGATGTTTACAAAAGCACTCCATGTAATCTTATTTTGTACTTTGAATTATTATTTAAATGCCACCAGAAGATGAAGTCACCAGAGGCAGAAGATGAGTTACCAGAGGATAGAATCAGACCAGAGGATACACCTCTAGAAGATACCAGATAATGCATCTAGAAGGTACCAGAGGATGCATCCTGAAAGCACCAGAGGATACACATGGATGTCAAAACACCATCAGAGGATATCTTTCCTGGCCCAGATCAGAAGGAAGCAGAGTCCAGAATGAGACCTGGACCAGACCAGAAGGATTCATAAGTCAGACTTGGTCCAAAATTTGTTCTGACAAGAAGATAGCTTGGCAGTGAAATGATAATCAGTCCAGACTTGATCCAGACTTAATTAGAGCTTCAGATAATTGGTCCAGAACAAGTGACTTGGTCCAGACCAAAAGATAGCATGGGTCAGAGTATGAAACTAAGTCCGGACTAGAAGAAATGATGTCCAGATTTAATCCATACCTGATCCAGATCCGAAGGTAAATGTCCAGATTAAAATATCCTTTGTCTAGATTTAACTTCAGTTCAATCCATACCCAGTCTAGAATTGGTCCAGATCAGAGGAAAGATATTTAGATCAATGGTCCAGATTTAAGCATCATGACCCAGTGTTGGCCGAGATTAGAAGATCAGAATGTGTGGTCCAGTGTTGGCCAAAATCATAGGATCACAGCAGATAAGTTAGTATGGTCCAGATGTGGACAAGAGAAGAAGATCAAACGGTCAAGATTTAATCATGATGATAATCAGTGGAGACTTGATTAAATTTGATCAAAGTATTAAAAGGATTTGATACAAAATTAAATTGAAGTTTTGTGGAATTCAGAAGCTATTGGCGTGAAGAAAGATTTGATCCATAAATAATTAAAGACAGGATTGGCCAAAGTTATTTTTGAAAGCAAATCTGGAGCTAAAAAGATATGTTTTTTATTTAAGAGTAACCCGATTGGCCAAGTTATTTTTGCAAGAGTACTGGCAAGATACAGCTCGAATTTAAGCTGGAAGAGACCCTAATCTTCATCTATAAAAGGAGGCTCAAGGCAGAAGACTTAGCATCGAAAATACTTGAGAGTCATACACTTCCAAAAGCAAAATACTTGAGTTTTCAGTGAGGTCAATTGTGAGTATCCGCTTTCCATAAGCAAGTACTCTAAGTGTTTCCTTCCCTTGTGTTAGGTCTAAGTTGTTGAAGTAAAGTCTACAATCTAAAGGAGTCAGAAGGAGTAGCAGATTACTTAGCAATTAGATTCAAGGTTCTTTTACTCAAAAGTCTAGGATTGTTAGACTGTTTGAGAAGACTGACTTGGAGGGTCAGTGGTATTGTTGTAATTCAAGATTTTTGAATTAGTGAAATCCTTTAAAGTGAAGGGACTGGACGTAGCCTAGTTAACGGTGAACCAGTATAAAATTATGTGTTTTATATTTACTTTATATTCGCTGCTAACTATGTTTTATTCATACATCAGGTTTTGTTATAAAACTGCAAAAACAGAAAAAGTAATCAAGTTAGTCAAACACAATTCAACCCCCCTTCTCGTGTTTGCACCTTCAGATTTTTATTTTCAAAAGTAATCGATCCTCCATCTTTTTTAATGAAGGACATGAAACAGTTTTTATCTTATGTCATGTGTCTTGAACAACCACTGTCCAAGAACCAAGGCTTTCTCTTGGCATTTTGAAATCCAACCTGCATAAGAGTTTACATCCGTTTTAGGTACCCACTTTGTCTTGGGTCCTTGAGAGTTAGTTTTAAAAGTTTCTTTCTTTTTGAAATAATAGATTGATTCTTGATGACCAAATTTGAGGGAGTAGGAACATTTAGTTGTTGGTCTTGGAATTGATTTCGAAATCTGATTTTTAAAAGGTTTTAGTCTTGATTTTGCAGAAGTTCCATATCGTTCTCCTTTTTTCAAACTTTCTGGAGAAAGTTCAATTTTTGTTCCAAAACGTTCTCCATTTTGAGAACAGCCTGGAGAACGTTCTCCTTTCTGCAGATTTATCAAACCTGGTTTTTTATTTGCAGAACATTCTTTCCTTTTAAAAACCTTTTTGTTCTTATCTTATAATCTCTTTTCTTAAAGTAGCAAGCAAATTCCAAATGTCCAAGTTTCTTACAATATGAACATTTGGTTTTACATTTTTCTATCTTGATTTCTAGAATAAAAAAGTTTTCATACACTTTGGTTTTTTGAGTTTGATTAAACCCAAGACTAGCTTTATCAAATATTCCTACTTGACATCCCATGATTTTGTGGAATGTTTCAATAGCTTTAATAAAATTTGATAAGTCAGTTTTAAGAATTTCATTTTCTGTTTTAAGGAGAACGTTCTACATTTTAACTATAGAACATTCTTGACCTTTCTGACTTTCACAACTTTGCTGTTTTGATGCTCTCAGTTCTTGAATGGTGTTTTTGAGAACATCAATCATAGCCTGAGCTTTTTCTTTTTATTCTTTTTCTTTAAAAATTGTTCTTTTAAATAACTACATTTTTGAATAAGAAAGTTTGAATCATTTAGCAAGTTGTCAAATTCTTTTCCCATTTGTTCACTTAAAGAGCAAGGTTTAGAATTGTTCAAATTCTTTCTTACTCTGTCTTGTATTGAGTAAGCTTTGCCAAGGGAACGTATCTCATTTACTATGGTTGTGAATCTTGCGTACATCTCATCAATAGTTTCTCCTTCTTGCATCTCAAACAATTTGAATTTTCTTATACTAATGTCTATTCTTGTTTCTTTGACATGGCTTGTTCCTTCATGGTGAGTTTGCAATGTGTCCTATACTTCTTTAGCAGTTTCACATTCATCTACTCTTTCACTTTCTTCCCTGCTCAAAGCACACGATAAGAATAATTAAGCTTTAGAATTTTGGAGTACCTTTGCTTTATCATCAATCGTCCAGTCTGCTTCTTTATCTTCTGCTGAAGTTGAATCTTCTTGATTCACTCTTGGAATGAAATTTCCACTTATTATAATGTTCCACATTCATGTATCTTGTGATTTCAAAAATAGTTGCATTTTTCTTTTCCAGAAATAATAGTCTGTGCCATCAAAGTATGGTGGTCTGTTTGAGGATCCTCCTTCAACAATGTATTTTGCTTTCGACATTCTTCTGGATCATTTTCTCTCACACTTGTTAGGTGTTCTTTTTAGATATCGTGCTCTGATGCCAATTGAAGTAGCAAAGTTGATTTACAAGGAAATGAGGTTTGAAATGTAAATCTTCCTATTTAAAATTTCCTGAAAAAAAAACTTAAGATTTTAACTCAAGAATGTTCTTAGTTAAGAAAACAGTTCTTGGTTTTATCAGAAAACGGAGAACGTTCTTGATTAGTTAAAAATCAGAAAAACAGTTTGTATTTTTAACTTGAAAATCAATCACACTTAATAAAGAGATAAAGGATAAGAGATACCACACAAGGATATATCCTGGTTCACCCAACTCGGGCTACGTCCAGTCCTCACAATTTTGAGATTTTTCACTAAGTGTTTAAAGCCAGAACCTTCATGTTTTACAGCACCTAGTCTAGATCGATCTTGATCTGTTTACAATCTATAATCTTTCCACCCAGAAAGACACACAATCAGTCTACCTATCAATCTTTAGATATGAGTTTACACTTTACCTTTTAACCATAAAAGGATTTCTTACAATCTACTCAAACTATACTCAACACTTATAGTCTAGAGTTTTTACACACTAATAATGAGACTGTTTGTTAGAATCTGAGATGTCTCAACTCGTGTTTGAGATTAGATTCTTTACAAGAGGTTCAGAATAAGTATAAAAATAGATTGGAATAAAAAACAGAACTGACTCTCTTTGAGAATGGGAGAACTTCAAGTATGTGAGTGAGTGATTTGATCAGATTGATTAGCACTTGAACTTCTGTGTTTTCCTTGAGTATTGACCTTCCTTTTATAGGCTTGAGAGCATTTAATGAAGGTCAAAAATAGCCGTTGGTTGTGCTCTTGTCAGGCTTGACCAGAGCCAATTTTTGTGAATAAAAATATTTTAGCCTTTGAATACTTTTTGAGTTCTATTTTGACTGGGCTAAGTTCTTCGTTCTTGATCAGATTCTCTTGAGTTTAATGATCTTTTAATACTTCAGATATGTGATGATGTCTTTAGCTTGAACTGGAGTTTTGATTCTTGTTAAAACATATTAGAAGAATAATGAAGAGTTGTTGCAGAAAGCTTTTCTGAAGCTGCTGGAGATTGATGATCAATCTGGACATTTTTTTTGTCTTTGGGTTTCCTGGAGATTGATAATCAATCTGGATGATTTTCTGACTATTCTAGAATCTATCATGATGTCTTGCATATCTTCAAGATCGTTTATTACTCTTGATAGTCAAGCTGGAGACTGTTTAGATTTGTTTGGACCAGCTTGATTCATAACCTTTTCCCTTTGTGATTCAAATGGTTTCTTTGATTGGAATGGATCCTATTTGTTCCTTGTCAAGTACTGATAGTATTGATGTTAATTCCAGAGGCAATATATTTATTCAATTAACAGAGATTGATTGATCTTGAGGTTGTCTTGATTATTCTTAACCTTGGAGAACTTTCTCTGTTTTTTAGATTTTGTCAAGAATGTTTTCTGCTTTATTATGCTGATTTCTTTATTTTGCTTGAATCCTATCTTTGAATTAATACACTCTAAAGACCAAGTTAAATTAACATAACATTTAGAATCATAATTAACATTCTTAATTAACCTTTGTTTATTTTCATCAAAACTTTTAAAATGAGAGTTTGTCTTAACTGATCAACCATTTTGCGTTGATTAATTCTTGCACTTTAGCTTTTAAGGCTTGACAATCTTTAATTGAATGCCTTATAGCCATTGCATGGTACTCACACTTGACATTTGAATTATACCATTTCCAAAATGGTGACTCCAAGATTTTTTTTTTCTTTAGGAATTTTTGTGTTTTAAATTAACCTTATAAGTTCAATTTTGTTTTCAAATCGTTTTTGTTGTTTGTGATTGGCAAGAAAAACTGAGATGACAAACGAAGAAATGACAAAATTAACAAAAGAGCGAACTTATAAGGACGAAAATAAATAAATAAAACGTGAACTTACAATTTCTTAGCAAATATGTTTTCATTTGATTTTCATTCATGTAAATTTGCGCTTCTTTATTTTTATTCAATCTCTGTTTGTTTTTTTTTTTTAACTGTCACTAACAACATAAACGATTTTAAAATAAAATTCAACTTACAAGGTTGAATTTAAAACAAAAAAAATTACAAAGACAAAAATAAAAAAATGGTTAACTTATCTGTACCAAACATATATTTAAACTAAACAAAACACACTGCACAGTTGACAAATGCATCAAAGCTATGCCACAAGCCCGCACTTAGTGCATTGTTCATGAGCATCCTACAGAAACATCGAACAAGCTAAGGAGCATCCAACCTTAGTGCATAATTTTGACTTATCAATAAAAAATTAGTTTTACTCATTTTACTTTAAAATTTGGAAAAGATAAAATTTGATCTTAAAAATATGGTATAATCATTTGTTTGCAACAATTAACTTTAAAAATTTGGGATTAAAAGTTTGTTAAGAGAACTTGTAAAGTAATTTTTACTTATAAAATAAATAAATTTATCTTTTCATGCTTTTTTTGTATGATGTTCTCATGATTTTTAAACTTGAAAACAAGGGAACCCATTTTCCTTTTGTGTCATGGTTTTTCTTCTTTTTAATTGTTCCATTTATCTTTTATTTTACGGATGAAAAAATAATTCATTTCAATTTTCATTTAAGAAGTTGAAGAAGTCAAAGCCCAATAAAACACAAGAACTAAAAGCCCAAACATAATATGGTGACAAAATCTGAAAATCCGGAACCAGTCCAAAGACCGGTTGAGGAAATAAGTGTTTGGTTTTATTAGTCTAACAAATATACCATTTTTATTTTTAATTTCTTTAAAAAGATTATTTATTTTTAATCATCGCAAATATACCATATTTTTAGTTTTAGTATTTTGATTTTTAATTCTTAAAAGTTTAGTGGCGAAACACATATTGTAGTATCAAATATGAAAAAGATATTTAAGTTCGAATTCGCGCTCCGTGTTATAAATATCCCTTCAATTGCTATTTAAACTATACTCGTGAGACTTTTAGTGTTTTACAAATTTTAGGGGACTCTATATTTTACTATTGGGTCTTCCATATGTAACTACTCTATATTCTTTGTCTTTCTTTCTTTCCTTTATCTTCAATGTTTTTTTTTATTATCAAATTCAACATTTACACGTTACTTGACTAAAAAAATATTTACATGCTACTTTCTACTATTCATTAGTTTTTTGTCACTTCACTTTATATTGATTCAATGTATTTTTCTTTATTGGTCAGCAAAATTATTAGTTATTTGTGTGTTTATGTTACTCATATTATTATCATTAAAAAACTATGGATGTGGTTTCAATTTGAAAATGCTAACTTGCATGCAAGTATTACTTTTACTTGTGTAGAACAAATTATGCTTCCTCTAATATTTTATTTCCTAAAATTTATAATCATTATTAGAGTGGAATGCAATATTTTTTTTAACCCTCGGGTCTCCAAAGGAATGACACCTTAAAAATATTTAATTATGTTTTTTTCTTTGTCGATCATTGAATATATTTTTTTACATTGAAGAATTGTGATATACAACATAAAAAAAGTAAAAACATTTTTTTCATTTCTTAAAATAAATATCATTTTTTAGGTTCACTTCGACAAGTATAATTAATCTTCAATATATTGCATATCATGAATAGCTCTTAAAATGAATTATTAATTTAGTTTGTGAAGGTGTAAACACAATAAAGGTGTTGAATTGTGTTTAAATAAGTTGATAATTTTTAAATTATTTGATTAAAAATTGTTCAGACTTGATAATTTACTTGGAGTAGAAGCAATAACAAAACTAATGAGTGCAGGAATAGAGTGATAGAAGTAATTTATCTTTGTTTACCACTAACTTGACTACGTTTTGTCCGTTCACTCAAAAGGGTTTAATCCACTAATTTAACAGCTTGAATTACAAAGCACCTGACCCTCCAAGTCAGTCTTCTCAAACAGTCTAACAACCCAGACTTTTGAGGAACACATACACCTTGACGCTACCAGCCAAATCTTCTCCACACAATCTAACAACCCTAGATTGTTGAAGGCACACTAGCACCACTATCGGGTTTGAATACAAAAGTTTGGAACTTGAGTAGTTGCTTCTAACAAGCTGATTATAACAATGACTATCATACTATAAGAAAAACACATAGAAAATATTTCTCATTCAAACAAGTGTTTCTCTCTTTAAACTCTAAGATGGATTTGGAATTTTGAGTTTAAGTTCTTCTACTTTTTTCTAATTTTTCGTAATCTTCTTCTTCAACCTTGAGTATCTGTTTATAGATAAAATTAGGGCTTCAATTCAGTCATTGTTTAATTCTTAGTTGTATCTTCATTCCTAGCTTAGTCAACAATGATTTTATTTAAAAATAATTCTGAACAAGATGCTTTTTGATAATATGTTCTTTAGCTAATTATTTATTTTTGAATCCAATATGAGCAGTTCTTCTAGATTGATTATGTTCGTATTTTGTTCAGATTGAGTTTGTAAATTCTTTAGTTTGATATTGTTTATATTTTTTTCAGATTGAGTTTGTAAATTATTCAGATTGATATTATTCGTATTTTGTTCATATTGAGTTTGTAGATTCTTCAAATTGATATTATTTGTATTTTGTTAAGATTGCTTTGGCAAATTCTTCAGATGAAACTTCCTTCCTATTGCTTGCTTTGATTTGGGTGGGAACATAGTGTTGGACCAGCTCTTGAACTTTCACAAATAGGAATATGACTAATTTCAATTCAGTATTTTGTCCTTTGTCAAAATTTGAATCATATTTTTGCAAATAATAAATGTATCTTCATGTGGGTGTTTATTCTTGTAAATAATTCACATATTCTTGTGATAAATCTTGATCAAATATTCTTATAAATAATTCATCTGTTATTGTTGATAAGATGTTGATCACATCTTCTTCAAATCTTGACCATATATTTTTTTCAACTTGGTCAAAAATTTTCTTCAATTATAAATCTGAATCAAATCTTATTTTATATTGTCTTCAAAAATATTGTTCATACTCTGTGAAGTCAAATATATTGTTCTTATAAAATACTTTTGTTAACATCAAAACTCTAAATATAAAACCAGCTCGGTTCCAACAATTTGTACATCCTCAAAAAATTTAATCGAGATGTTAGCAATGAAAATGTTGCATATAATAATAACGATCATTGAAATAAAAATGACTGGTTAATCTCTCCATGCATCATTGAAGGTTATGTTTTTTAGAACAATGATAGCTAACATAATTTTAAATACTTGAAATGAATTTTAACAAATAAAGAAAACGTGTATTTAAAATGTTGCGTTAAAGATTGTGTTGTAATCATTTATCTTCAATGATCACTTATAATTCATTGAATTATTCTAAATCTTATAAATTCACAGTCTTTTTAAATCTTATAATTCTTGTATACAAGGGGTGCAATGGCGTATTTATGATTGAAGTCTTGGAGGGTCTTTATCTTATTATTTAATTAGAATAGTATAATCAATTATACATATTTGTCACAAAAAATATCAAGTAAATATAATAGAATAAAAACGTGCACTACAATAATAACATTACTATTTTTCAAATAGTTAATAATATATTATAGGGTTAAAATATAGTACCTATAAAATTTTAAACTTTTAGTTTTAGTCTTTTTAAAATAAAAATATAATTTTTAGTCCTTAAAAAAATATCATACATGCTCAAAATTCAATTTATAAATCCATACTTTCATTGTTTTTATCATGATGTTTTAATATTTAAAAATCTATATTTAATTCATTCAAAGTTAAACAAATCTAAATTTTTGTTTAAATTTTTTTTATAATATTCTAAACATTATTGCAAAAAGTAGTTCAAAAATTTCAAAGTTAAAGGACAATCAAACATAATTCCTTTTAGCAGGGACTATAAATAATTGTTGGATAATTTTATATAAATTAAAAAAATATATTTTTGTTTTATAGAGACTAAAATTAAAAAGTTGAAATTTGATAGAACTAAAAACATATTTAGCCTTATATTGATAAATCTCACACCACATTACATATGCCTCTTAAAGGCATGTTATTGATAAGTGGCCGAATATTAGAATTGAAACAATTAAAAATATTTTGTATGTTTTTTTAAAATCATTAAAAATTCAATTGTAATTAAAATTTTCAAAAAATTATTTTCAATTTTTATCAAAAAAGTCGATAGAAATCAAAATATAACTATTTAATTTATCATGTAAAATAGTATATTTCAAATGAAATTTTAATAATTTTAATTTAAAATATTTTTTCTACAAAAGTTGAATGAATAATTAATATTATTCTATAAGATTTACAGACATTGAAAAAAATAAATAAATATCTTCAAGTAACACAATATTATTTATAGTTTGATTTTAACTCAATTGCTAAAATTTATCTAATAATTTCTAATTCTTTAAATAAAATTTTGTCATCAAAATTAAAAGAATTATTACATTTTTATAAGTTTCAAGATATTTATAATATATTTTTAATTTATCATAAAAAGTGATATAACTCTTAATACTAAACAAAATTGAAAATATGCTCATATATAATATATTATACAACTCAAATATTCTATAAAGTGGGACATTTGTTAATTTTTTATTTAAATATAATTTTAATTATACATATTTTTTTATATTTAAAAATCTATATATCCTAATTAACATTATTAAAATAAAACAAAATTTGGTGCCTAAAAAATTAGAGTCCCTCAAGGCCACTTTGCGAAAATGCAAAAGGTGGAGTGGTATTGGACGTAGAAGCAAGGTTGATTTGGACTCAGAATAACATATGTAGTAGGCTGCTATTTTCTATTTTATTTTGAAAAACTCTAGAGAGGAACATAAATTCAACGTGCCATGTCATTAGTGAGTTTGTGAAAAACTTTCATCTTATTATTCAACCTTTTCCTATTTTTTATTATGAAAATAACATTTAATGAATGCCTTACTATTTTATTTTTCAGCTGATGCGGATAGTAGAATGAGAACCTGCCACTTCCGGTATTACAAGCTGCCACCTCTTGTATCTTGTGCGATGTTAATTTTATTTGTTGATTTGGTATTATGATATTTTGATTTATTTATTATGTTGTTTAATTCAGTTTGACTGACGTATTTGTTTAGATTAAGTGCATATGCAATCAACTACATCGATGTCTTCGGAGATTTGAAAACATAAATATTTTCAATATTTAGATTTAGTTATATTTGTAGATTTTGTTTTATTTGTATGTATTTGATCGTTTTATGTTATTAACTTGAGTTTGCTTTTGATCGTTTTATGTTATTAACTTGAGTTTGTTGTTCGCAAATTTATGGTCTGTTTGAAACACTTTTGTATTTTAGTTTTTAAAAAATGTTTTATAAATTTGATTTTAAAAATTGTTTTAAATAATATAATTGAAGAAAAACTTGTTTGAGATACGTATTTTTAAAAACAGTTTTAGAGGTGAGAAAAAGAGAAAACTTATTTGGTAATATAAATTTTTAAAATAGTTTTTTACTATAAAATTAAAAAAAAAACTAAAAATTGAGAAGTAAAACACCATTTAAGGGTCTGTTTGAAACACTTTTGCATTTTAGTTTTTAAAAATTGTTTTATAAATTTGATTTTAAAAATTGTTTTGAAGAATAGAATTAAAGAAAAACTTGTTTGAGATACTTGTTTTAAAAACAGTTTTAGATATGAGAAAAAGAGAAAACCTCTTTGGTAATCTAAGGGCCTGTTTGAAACACTTTTGCATGTTAGTTTTTAAAAATTGTTTTATAAATTTGATTTTAAAAATTGTTTTAAAGAATAGAATTAAAGAAAAAAACTTGTTTGAGATACTTGTTTTAAAAACAGTTTTAGAGATGAGAAAAAGAGAAAACTTATTTGGTAATCTAAATTTTTAAAATAGTTTTTTACTAGAGAATTTAAAAAACTGAAAACTGAGAAGTAAGGGTCTGTTTGATTCTCTTTCCAAAAACTCTATTTTAGTTTTTTAAATTTTAAAAACTATAAAACTTGTTTGGATTACTTATTTTTAAAAACTGTGTTGTAAAACTATTTTTAATATTATACTTTTTAAAACTAAAAAAGCAAAACAGATAAATGATGTTTTACTTCTCAGTTTTCAATTTTTTAAATTCTCTAGTCAAAAACTATTTTAAAAATTTAGATTACCAAATAAGTTTTCTCTTTTTCTCATCTCTAAAACTGTTTTTAAAACAAATATCTCAAACAAGTTTTTTCTTTAACTCTATTCTTTAAAACAATTTTTAAAATCAAATTTATAAAATAATTTTTAAAAACTAAAATGCAAAAGTGTTTCAAACAGACCCTAAAACATCATTTATCTGTTTTGTTTTTTTAGTTTTAAAAAGTATAATATTAAAAATAGTTTTACAAAACAGTTTTTAAAAACAAGTAATCCAAACAAATTTTTTAGTTTTTAAATTTAAAAAACTAAAATAGAGTTTTTGAGAGGAGAATCAAACAAGTCCTTATTCTTTTTTATTTTAACAATTTTTAATTTGAAAAAAATAAATATCAATTATTTTAAGTAAAAAAAACCGGTTTAAAATCTTAAAAATATTACAAGTCTTTAAAAAAAAAAAAAATACCACGCGCAGCTAGAATAACTAATAAATAAACTATTTGTGTTTTATGTTAATTGTTAGTGTAAACATTTACACTGATAATATATATTCATTAAATCCATCTTTTAAAATTTACAAGATTTTTTTATGCAAAAATTATATTTAAAAAATCTAATCTAATTGATCCTAAATATAATTATTTTAATATAAATTTTACAAATTTATTTTTGAAAATAAAAATGAAAAAAATTTATTTTTATAAAATTAAAATAAAAAATATTTATAGAAAATAAAAATGTATTTAAAGCTAAATATTTGTTCAATGAAAATAATTTTTCTCAAGAAATAAGAAAAGTAGAAAGATAAGAAATAACAAAAAAAAATTACAATTTTCGCTGTTTCACACTTTTTCATTTGCTTTCTTCCTCTTTTTCCATTTGCAGTTTTTGGTTTAGACTTGGTTGGTCGTCAACAGAGTCTATATCTAATCTCTCTATATTCTTCCTTCATTCTCTTACGATTCTTCTTTATCTCATTTTTCTTTCAACACAGTGAATTGATCAATTCTTTTTCTTCCAATTCGTCGGAAATGGCCGATCAGTTAGCTAGGGCTGAGGATTTCGAGAAGAAAGCTGAAAAGAAGCTCAGCGGTTGGAGCATATTCGGCTTTAAATACGATGATGCTGCTGATCTCTTCGATAAAGCTGCAAATTCCTTCAAGCTTGCTAAATCATGTATTTTTCTCTTTTCATTTTCCTTTTTTTTTTTAATTCCATTTCGTGAATTGATTAAATGTAAAATTAACTGAAATTGTTGCTAAATCATGTACTTATTGTTCTTTTAATGATCGGTGAGTGTTGATTTTGGGTGTCCGATTCCCGATTTGAAATGCGGAATCACTGTTTGTTTTTCCCCCAATCTATTGAAATATAAATTTATTCTGATTTTACTGGAAAAAGTTGTTGACCTAATATATTTTTGATCAATTAGTTGCGAGAAAACAGAGTTTTGGAATTTTGTGAGACTAAACGGAATTACTATCGTTTAAATTTTCCGATGAAAGAAGTGGATACTGTATATTCTTAATGTGATTTTTTATTTTCGTTGTGTGATTGTTTTGTTAGTCATCTAATTGATTAATCATACTCTTACCTGTATTTTGGTTGCATACTTTCAATTTGGCGACCGATCACTTTAATTTGTTATGAAAGTGATTAATTTTGTAATTGAGGATGGAATAGTTCTGTTTGTTGTTGTGATTCGATGTATATGGCATTATAGGGGACAAAGCGGGATCAACCTACCTAAAGTTGGTGAATTGTCATTTAAAGGTAATGAATAGGATTAAGTTTTTGGCATGTGGTCTTTCCTTCTGTATTTCTTTTAAGCCTGGAAGTGACATCGTAGTCTTCTGTTTGTAGTTGGAAAGCAAGCATGAGGCTTCACAGGCTTATGTTGATGCTGCGCATTGCTTTAAAAAGACCAATATAAATGGTATGTATAAGTCGTTATTAATGTGTGCACTAGTATACTTTTATGGTTGCTATTGCTGTTAATTTATTTTGAACCTGCTACAGCATTGAAATTTTACACAATGAAACATTTGTGTGATATTAAAGTTAGGGTTATAATAAATGTTAGTCCCTATAATTTCCACACTAATTTGGTTTTCTATTCATCAAAAGTAAATGTTTCTTATTTTGCATAAAGGATTGGTTCGTGTAGTTTAACTTAGTAACCCAATGCCAACATCTTAAGGCTATGAAACTATACGGATCTTAAGCAAATGCATTCTTTTTGCATAATCATGCGATATAAGATACTCTGTGTTGTCAATTGCGGATCACAGAAAATAGCGGTTTGTTCAGATTCTACTATGTATAAGTGCTATAGCGCCTCTATAATCTCTATTTGACAACATCTTGTACTAAATAGCGTATCGCTGAACAATAGCGATTTATTCAGATTCTGCTGTGCTGTAAAGATATAGCGTTGCTATAGCTGCCATTTAACAACATTAAAGAAATCCTTCTGTTATCTCATTGATTGAGCTATCCATATATATAACTCAATTACTGACTTCATATATACTTTGAACAACCTTTAACGAGGGCTTCGTTTCATTCTTATATCTAGACTTGTTAAAGTTAGTTATTGAAAATAATTTGTACAAGTTATTGAAATTTGAGTTCCATCTGATCCGATTGGTTTCTTTTATAGATTTCTGTTTTATTTCCATATTTTGATTTGTTGTTTGCTGGCTATTGGTTGATTGAAATTCGCGATCATGTAGCTTAGTTTGAATAAACTATAAATCAGTCTAGCATGTGTTAGCATTACCATCACTTGCATAGGGTGAAAAATGATAGCATATCTAATGTTTTATGTTCCTTTTTCTCGTTTGTGATACAGAGGCTATATCTTGCTTAGACCATGCAGTGAATCTTTTGTGTGATATTGGTCGACTCTCTATGGCTGCCAGATATTTGAAGGTATACCTGTGCATCTTTAGATTTTTTTGTTTCAGTATAATAATTTTAAATTAATGGCTTATGGTATCCCCTCTTGTGGGTTGACATTTTTGTATGCACTCTCACCCATATCCCTACTTCTGGGCATTGATTGTGTGACTCATTACATTGAATTGGAATCTTCATGAACATATCATAGCTGGGTTTTACTATTATATGCAGGAAATTGCAGAGTTGTACGAGTCCGAACAAAATATTGAGCAGGCTGTTGTTTACTATGAAAAATCAGCCGATTTTTATCAAAATGAAGAGGTGACAACTTCTGCAAACCAGTGCAAGCAGAAAGTGGCCCAGTTCGCGGCTCAGCTGGAACAGTAAGATTTTATACTTTCTGCACATTTTATCTTATAATAATTTCTTCAACATGGATCTCTTTGTCGTTTTGTTAATAATTTTTTCTGAGAATTTTCTTTTTGACTTTCTTTTTCCTCAGTACATTTCTCCGTCCCACTATCCATCCCAGATTAACATTCTTTCAGGTCATTGCTGATTGTTTGGCTTTAGAAATTTAGTAATAATGTCTATAATCTTATGAGAAGTCTAGCCTGTTTCTTTCTACAATTCATATTATGTTGACTTGTGTGCACGGTGTTAACAAAAGTTTCTAATTGCTGCCTTTGGTCTCTGACATATCTTAGGGTGTGTGATGTGCTCTAGTAAGTGCAGGAACTCATAGAGAAATGCAGAGTTTTTTTTTTTTTAAATGGAAAGGACTTTATCACGGCCTCCACTTTATGTTAAAATGAATATTAACTGTTCCTTTTTTATCATAACTCTTCAGATATCAGAAGTCAATTGAGATTTATGAAGAGATCGCACGCCAATCGCTAAACAATAATTTGCTGAAGTATGGAGTTAAGGGCCATCTTCTTAATGCTGGCATTTGCCAACTTTGCAAAGGGGATGTTGTTGCCATAAACAATGCATTAGAGAAATATCAGGTTTATTAATTTTCAACAATACACATCCTTGAGGTTCTAAACATTCTTACTAGTTGCTCAATTCTCTGTGAATGTATTTGTTTTGCAGGAATTAGATCCAACATTTTCAGGAACGCGTGAATATAGATTATTGGCAGTAAGTTACTATTATTGAATATTAGATAGCATTATTTTTTTTATGACCAGGATAATTGGATCAAAATATGTAGATTTTTTGGTTGCTTGCATGCACTGTCACATAATGTTATATTTAATTCTGGTATTTATTTAAACATTGGGATTATTTTGTTTACAGTTTACTCATATGTTTTGCATATAAAATTTGAAATACTGACATTTTTTTGGGTGGATAGGATATTGCTTCTGCAGTTGATGAAGAAGATGTTGCAAAGTTTACTGATGTTGTCAAGGAATTTGATAGCATGACTCCTCTGGTAAGCTTCAAAAATGTAAATTTAGAATCAACATTTCCTATATTGTTTATATGTAATGGAAAAATTCTCAAATGTAGTTTTTATCCTCATTTTACAATAACAGAATAAACAACTTTTCACAACTGAATCCCCCCATTTTACAGCAATTAGATGGAAATGTTTTCATTAGCTTACATCTGCTTGGAATTTTACACTGAATTAAGTTCTGTTTGACTGTCTAGTGAATAATTTGCATGATCTGTTGCTTAGTCAACATACATTATTCGTCTGAATTCAAGCAGTCTTGTTTGGAATGTTAAAATAATGGGAAGTAAAAAGTAATCAAAACTGGTGAAATCTGACCCATTTTAGCATGGTTATGCTTAGAAACATATGTTATTTTTTGTCCTATTAAACCTTTCAACTTCATGGTTAAAAGAGATGCTCTAGAGTGACAGTTCACTTTAGAGGAGCTAGATTTGAAGTTCTGATGTTATTCTCATATCTCAGCTGATGTTTTCAGTTGCCTGATGATACAAAGCTCCCTTTATGGCTGTTCTAGGCAACAGTTGGATTGATTGTAGGTCTATTGTAGGCAGTCTTTGTATTTGCAAGTTGTTGATTCCATGCCATGAATTCACGACTTTCTAGTTACACGACAGCAACTGCAACTATTGCACCAAGACACTCTGTTTGTTCTTTAATGTGTGAAAAGAAAATCAAGGAAACATATAGTTTGTTTCTTCTATCCGTGTTACAAATGCTGTGTGACTAGATGGTCCTGGGTTCAAGCAGTGGAATCAAATTCTTGTAAATGCAAGGTAAGACTACCTACAATAAACTCACAATGGATCCGACCCTTCCTTGGGCTTGCTATGGCAGCAGCTTTGTAGCACCAGTTTTCCCTTTTTTACTTTTATCAGTGGTACATTATGCTTTGTGATAGTTCTGGTGTTTTTAGGAGTGTTCTTGAGCGTTTATGGCTCCATAGACAGGAGGTTGTGTGTTCTTGACTCATGCACCTGGTTCTTTTCCTGTATGAAACAAAAATTGCTTGAAAATTTAAATTACTAATAAATTATTGCTTCTGAGATACTAGATAGTGTGCTGACTTAAATTATTGCTTCTGGCATACTTAATTGGGGCTGATTTGTTCCTTTTTCTTGCATTCCAACAAGTAGCTCTAGTGTCTGTAGTTCATCAACCTTACCTGCTTGCTTGTGCAGGATTCTTGGAAGACAACACTTCTTTTGAGGGTGAAGGAAAAGCTGAAAGCCAAGGAGCTGGAGGAGGATGATCTCACATAAATTGCAATTTAGCATTCTAATGGTTGAACTTAAATATTTGATGATTTTCTTTGTTCTATGCTTGAATGTTCTGTTGTTCCCCCTACACATGTATTTCATAGAGTGTACTTACTTTGGTTTCAACTGTATCTGTCGGACTGAATTCAAGGAGTGAGTTTCAATGAGGTTGCTTGAGTATGAATGAAACTACTATGATTTCTTGTTTACAGTGGGTGTGCTAACCCGGTTGTAGTTTGATACACGTGTTTTTCTTCTTCTTTAGATTATATGCAGATAATTTATAAAAACGAAAAACGTTGAACAATCACAATTTTATTTACGTGGGTCGTGAATGTAAGGAAGCATAACACATTAGAACAGAAAAGATAAATCCAACTTGAATTGTAATTTGGTTTCAGAACTTAATTTTTATATTGAGAGAAAAAATATAATAACTTTTAAGTTGTTTGCACTTTCTTCTACGGTCTCAAATTGTGTAAACAATTTTTTTTAATCATTTACTGTTTTCTTGGGAAACTTTTAAAATAGTAGAGAAAGTGAAAAGAACGTAGCTTATTTTGTCCATTTTTTCCTTCCATTCACCGACAAATCCAGGTGGGTTTCCTTTCCGACTTCGTTTTGTGAATATTCCATTCGAACAAAAGATGTGAAATGCATAGCCGAAGCCGCAGACCAAGGAGTACTTTTATCAATATAAAGTTTTACCCTTTAATTTAAGAGGGATGCTATTTATCACGAAAAACAAATCATGAATGAATCACGAGGGTCAAGTTAACCAATAAACACCCCCCACCACTAACCATACAAGGGGTAGTTACTATATTATTTAGTTGTTTTAAACCTGCCATATAAGTTTTGATGTGTTCGGGAGGCAATTATTCGTGACTCACAACATTTAGCTTAATTTAATTAACCTACTATTTGTTTCGAATTGATTTGTGGCCCAACTCGTGAGAAATTATATCTCAAGATTCAATATTCCACACTTAGGCATCTTTTGAGAACATACATTCATGGATGATACAAACGTTACATTATCAACAAAAACCATGCACTAATATAAATACTACCATATCAATCTACCAGTTTGACCGTCGTTTGATCAACTTTTTTTTTTCTTATGGAAAAGTAATAATATTTCATTAATTAATAATAATACATAAGACACGCTTATTATAAAGAGAAGAAAGAAAAAGTCGTAATCCCAATCAATTAAGAGATGAAAGAAAAAGTTGTAAACACAATCAATTAGTATTATTACGTGTAATGATTCACTAATTCAAAGCTTGATTTCATAAATAATAATGTAATATACTTTTTTTTTTATAAACTCTTTTATGTGATAATTATTTTTAAGACGCGTAAAATTAAATATAAATATTTTTTTAATGAAAATTTAAATTTGTAATATTGAATAAATTTGATGGTCATAATACATTTTATTTAATATTATTTATCTTAAAAAAAATTTCACTATAATTAATTTATGGGAATATAAGGTACGAGTGCTAGCGCTAGTCGGTCGAAAGACCAAGGCCACTTTATTTATTATTCTAATTAAGCGAAGTGGTGCGTGGCACAGGCACACGATGGTCATGCATGGAAATAAAAGGAGAGAATTTCGAAAAGAGAAAAATTCTCCAAAATGCTTTTCCACCCACGATCCCACATTTTCAATCCTTCGTTCGCTTTTTCTTTTTCTCCCTTTTTACCAGCAATCATATTTGAAATGTCAAAGAACAAATCTTAATCCATCTCTCTCTCTCTCGTTGTTATCCGCTACGCCTGCGAGTACGTACGAGGAACCATCCTTAATTGTTAAGCCAAATATTCGCATGTCATGTTTTCCCCCTTTGCATTAGTACTTAGAACAACACTTTAGAATCAAATCCAATCATTTTTCTGAGGGAATCAATTCCATCCAAATGCCTTCCTTATGATGAGTCGGTTAATGGGTATTTCCCACTCACTTTACTATTCTCAAACTCCTATATCTTCTGCATTTTTTAATTAATCAAATAACCTTATGTCTTGAAATTTTGATGTTATTGTTTTCTCTTATGACCACAGTTTTATTTCCTGTTTTTTTATTTTATTTTTTTATTTATTTTGAGTGTTGGTTTCTATTGTTCCCTGAGAAATTGTGATGCTCCATAATATGATGTTTTGTTTTTCAGTTAGCTGATTTTATAAATTGTTTATATTTTAGTAAATATTATGTTTATAGTATGTGTTGAGTTCTACGCACTGTGCATCGGAAATATTTTAATAACTGTCAATTATACTCTTAAGAAATAATAACTCGGGACTCTTTTCGTCTTTATGGATAAGACGATGATTTGATTCAATACGAGATATATATTTGTTTTCTTTTATTTTTATCGAACTTGTATCATTTAAGTCATTATCTTAGTGATGGAAATGAACATGACTATTAACATCTGTTTGAGATGAAGTTTGTGGTCGTTGAAGTTTTAAACATTTTTCAAGTATTAGTTCATGGTGTACATGATCCATATTAGAATTTGCCTATGTTTATAATAATCTGTTTAACATGTCTCAACTGATTATTTCTGTCTTGATTTTTAATTTGCTTAGAACTTGGATACTTTTTCGTCACATTGGAAACTTGTTATGTTATTATAGATTTGAAATCTTAGTACAAATCATTCTGTTTATGTCTTTGCAGTAATCCTTCTATACCTATACCGTTGGTGATATGGTTCTGATTCTGATTGTGAAATCTCAAACTTCAATATCACAATGATTCCAGTTGATAATGGCATTACAAATCCCCAAGATGAAATTCAAGAATGTAATGGGACTCAAGTGAAGGAGTTTTCTTCTATAGATATTTCAACTTCAACAAAATCATTTTCAAGCAATGAAAATCCTAGCAGAAAGTACCTCAATTTTGGTTCTGCGCCTGCCAAATTCAAGCATCTCGCTACAGTCAAAGACCAGATTTCACAGTCTGTTCCTTCTCCGCTTTCCAATAGCCTAAAAGTGCGTTTCAATACCATGTTTGCTCAGAAACTTGAATGGAGCTCAATCAAGAAAATGTGCAAGGAATGGATCAGAAACCCAATGAACATGGCCCTTTTTGCGTGGATAATCTGCGTCGCTGTTTCAGGCGCGATTCTGTTCTTTGTCATGACAGGAATGCTGAATGGTGTACTAAAAACTAAGTCAGAGAGGCACACATGGTTTGAAATCAATAACCAAATACTAAATGCACTCTTTACACTTATGTGTTTGTATCAACATCCAAAGAGGTTCTACCATCTTGTTCTATTGTGCAGATGGAGACCAAATGACATTTCTAGACTTAGAATGATTTACTGCAAAAATGGGACTTATAAGCCTAATGAATGGACACATATGATGGTAGTAGTTATTCTTCTTCATTTAAATTGTTTTGCTCAATATGCACTTTGTGGTCTAAATTTGGGATATAAAAGGTCTCAGAGACCTGCTGTTGGAGTTGGAATTACTATTTCCATTTCAATTGCTGCACCTGCAATAGCTGGTTTCTACACTATTCTTAGTCCACTTGGGAAGGACTATGATTGTGAGATTGATGAAGAATCACAAGTTCAAATTACTTCTTCTCATGAAAGGAAAGAGCATGTTAGGGAGAAATCATTTGAGAAAAAATATGCATTTGCATCCAAAGATCAACAAGGGGTTATAGAAAATAAACCAAATTGGAGTGGAGGAATACTTGACATATGGAAAGATATTTCATTGGCATATCTCTCACTTTTCTGCCCTTTTTGTGTGTTTGGGTGGAATATGGAGAGACTTGGTTTTGGGAACATGTATGTTCATATAGCTACTTTTATGCTGTTTTGTATGGCTCCTTTTTGGATTTTTGTATTGGCTTCTGTTAACATTGATGATGACAGTGTTAGACAGGGTCTAGTAGCTGTTGGAATCATTCTTTGTTTTTGTGGTTTACTTTATGGTGGGTTTTGGAGGATTCAAATGAAAAAGAGGTTCAATTTGCCTAACTATGAATTCTGTTTTGGAAATTCATCAGTTTCTGATTGCACACTTTGGTTATGCTGTTGTTGGTGCTCTCTTGCTCAAGAAGCTAGGACTGCAAACAGTTATGATCTCTTGGAAGATAAGTTATTGTGCATGAAAGAAATTGATACTAGGGAAGATGTAGTATCAACCAAATCTTCTTCTTCTACTGTAAGTTCAAGCAATGCCTTAAAGGGGTGTTATAGTCCTGATAATAGGTCTCTATTTAGTGTAAAAGAAGAGCCTTTTGAGAGAGGTAAAGATGGAACAATGATTCCACCAACTCCAACATTAATACAAAAAGAAGCTCCTTAATTAGTCCTTGAAAGGAAAGGAGGGAAATTGTTCTTTTTTATTATTGTTTTGTATAACAATATTGTTTGAGACGGTCCCTTAAATTTTTAGTGCATTAAGTATATATGAAATCATGGTTTTGCTCTTAAGTCTCTCATACTAATCTATGTCAACCATTTCTCTTAGGCTGCATATTTTTTGTGTGTAAACCAAGATATCCACGCGCGCAACTGCAAAGATTAAATGTAATTGAGATCTATTTAAAGAGTTGATTTCTCCTAATATATGTTTTCCATATGCACGGATTAGGGATGAGACAGACCAATGATCAAATGGGTAAAAGATGCTAAGCATCTACCACCTGTGTCATACCATGTTGGTATTAGGATGCTAATTATTAATAACCATCAAATTATCTATTTAATTGCTTACATATATGTATGAATAGGAAATCTTGGGTGTGTGTTTTCCTTTACTAGAAAAAATCATATGAAATACATATAAAAAAGACATGAAATGATTGTAGTGAGTTTTACAATATTAACGTCTGTTCTTTCTACTGAAATTCTTTTTGAGAGTTAGAGAATATTAATGGTTGTGCCCAGTGAATGTAACTTGCCCTTTATGAGACAGAGGAGTGTGAAAATGTTTTCATCCAATTTTTGCAATATTTTTTCATAAGTGATTTTCTAACACTTCCCACTAGTACTTATGCCCTCAAGTAATGATTTGACCTTATAATAAGAAAGGGTCAAGTGTGACATTATTTATGTAATGTACCATACAGTTACTCTGTCTTGGTTTCTTTATGTATGCCTGTTGCTAACTATCCTTGAATCAGCATCCCCGAAAGTTTCTTCGGCATCGGTACAAACATTAGATGGTGTATCATGTATGAGAGTGCTTTAGATTTACATTAAGTATTTCTTTTTGGGTGGCTATTATTTAAGGACAAATTCTAACCTTGAGAATGGTCTATGGAACAGTTTTAAAAAATGTTTAAAATTCTAATTATTATAGATGTCATCGTATTTTAAAAGTAGACACTAATAGTTATTTTTATGATTGAAATAATTATTTAAATTATATAAGTTTGATTAAAATAAAACAAAATAAATATGTATTTCGTATTAGAACGACATAAATTAAGTTATAATTTTATTCATAAAGATGAAGAGAGTTAAGAACTATTACTTCTAAATAAAATTGTTGATCATCGTTACAATTTTCGTTGATTTTTAAGTATTTGTTTATTGTAGACCACTAATAAAAGTAGTTCATTAAAGAATTCACCTTATTTAAGAGTTTAATATGTATGAACTATATATTGACAATATAAAATAATTTTATAATTTCGCTCAATAAAAAACTATTATAATATTATATTATATAATTAATTTCAAAATATTTGTGATTTGGTAGAATACAATATCCTCGTCGATATCAATGTATTTTACGTTAACAATAAATTTACGTTAACAATAAATTTTCTATTTTCTTTTATTTAAAGGTGATTTTCATGTTAGGGAATATCTCATGTGATTTATTGTTCGTTTAAAAATGTTTCAAGCTTTGGCACCACTCCTCATAATAGAAGTTTATAGTATGATTTGTTCTCATAATTAATATGACAATTCAACTGGTATCAATTTAATAAAAATAAAAACAAATATTAGTAATTCAGTATCTCATGTTTCAAATTATATATGATTTCTTTTATTTTTATTGAATTAATATTAATTAAGTTAATATTACATATAAAAATGTAGAAGATCCTGAACTTCTGAATAGAAGAGACTGTTGAAATTTCAAATAATATTCAAATATCAATCAACAATTATCTAATCTAATAAAAACCTAAATACGATGAAATAGACACACTAATACATGCTCACAGATAAGTTGAAAAAACAATTAAAATTTTTTAATGATAGTGAAACCATTTAACGGTAAGACCCATTATCTACTTTTTGATTATCTCTAAATGGAATATAAATGAAGAAAAAGAGAAAATATCAACTTGTGTCCAATATAGTAAAACGTATTTGAGTAATTCCATTTCCATAGGGAGAGTGGAGAGCTCTTTCTGGGGGAGTGATTATTTGGTCGACACAACATTCATCACAACCCGACACTAAAACAGCACAACACAAACACACATAATGATAAAATAGAACTGTGGACAACTCACACAATTATGAATTGGAGCAGTGCTTTGGAGACTGTACTCCAATATCATTGTATGGAGACAAGTGGCAATTATGAATGACTACTCGTGTAGCCGCCTCTTCTATTTTCCGCTCTTTTCGTTTCAACCTTCTTCATTTTCGGTTTTTTTATTAGTATATATATTTTTTTATTAATATACCCTTTCCATTTCAACGTTCTTTCATTTTTTTTTTTAATTGATAATCTTTATATTAAAATTTATATATTAAAATATTTTATTGTTTAAATTAACTGGATGTCACATTTCTGCCGTACGTTTAATTTTTTGTTATAATACGAGGTTGTATATCTAGAATATGATCATCTGCTAAAAAATAAAAATAAATTTAAAGTTTATGAATAATCGCATCTCGAAGATGCAATCTCTTATAAAAAAAAATCATCTTTAATTGCAGACAGAGATGCATTCTCTTGAAGGTAAAAAAATATGACATTTTAGTATATAAATGTTAATAATACAGTATTTTCAAAAGTTAAAAAAAAAGATATAAAAAAAAAACCTCATTTTTCATTAAATAGGGATAATTTAGATTTAATTTTTAATTTGAAATTATTCTTTGAAATTATTTTTTATTTAAATAAATTATTTTTAAATATATTTATTTTTGTGGGATTTTTTCTCGTTTTATTGAACTGCTGTGTTTACTTGTATCATGATTCAACGTTTTGATTTTATGTTTTATCATGATATTTTTTAATTTATTTGAGAGATTAATTTTAATTAAAAGTAAATTTAACCAATGACTTGCATTGAATTTGAATAAATAAATATTTTTTAGAAAGAAAAAGCTATTAGGCCGTATATATTTCCTTGAATTTTTTAATTCACCTATTTAACTTTATTCATAGCTTTAACAAATGTTTGTTAGCTCATAAATACTCAATTCCTTTTATAATAAATGTCGTTTCCAATCTAATTTCAATTTTTTTTATTGTATCCTTATTACTGTATAGTATATAAATTACTTCTAAAATTACAATTTAAATTTGTATTTATAATAATAAGAAATACATCAATAGTTAAAAATAATAATTTAGTTTAATAATTATTCTTTTTTATTTATAATTATTTCTTAACAGATAGTTATACAATAAATAAAAGTAACACATATTGTAAATCTGGTGCAAGTAAATTTTGTTATAGCAAGTACTTGATTAGAATAGAGTTTCAACCTGTGTTTTTCATTAAAAATAAAAATATGTTGAGTACATGAAATTTAATTTCATAGATGGTACCGTATGAATTAAAAAAAAAAATCTACCAAACAAAATTAAGTTTTTTTCAAAGTTTGCTTCTTATAATAGTAAGAGTTTAATTTCTATAATAAGAGTTTAATTTTTATGACAATATAAAAAGTTTAACATACAGCAACTCATGATTAATTATATAAATAATTTTATGAATAATTATAATAAAATTAAAATATTATTAATAATTTAACGATTAATTGATAGTATAAAAAAATTTTAAATTGATAATATATAAATTAAATTATAATAAAAATACTGTATTACTTTCCATAACAAATAATAATAATAATTTTTTTTTGTACAACTTTCTATAATAATAATATTATTATACTAGTCGGTGCCAAAAAATAATATTAATACTTTTGGTCTTAGTTGATGTCATTCTAAGAACTAACGTTCAAATGTCTGTCCGTTTTTCTTTAAATTTTTGGGTAATTTTTATCTATAAATTTATAAATTATCATGTTTTTATTATTTATTAAAATTGTATTTCATGGCAAAATAAATTGTATTTGTGTTGTAACCATCTACTTTTATTTTTTTTAAAATATTGTATAGATTAAAGATCACACGCGCGACGCGCACACTATAAAATTGTTTTGCACATCTCCGTTGGCGAAGTTTGTGGTACGTGGAGACGATGATGCAGACGCAAATCCAACATGCTACTCACGTTTAATAGTAAATATGTACATTTTTAAAAAATAATAGTAAATGTTCTAATTGATATTATATGATGAGTTTTATGGATTAGAATACTCATTGATCATAAAATAATTGGTTTAGTAGTTAATTATTTGACATAAATATTAAAAAAAGTAATTATATTTAATTGCGATTTTAATATTTTATTTTTATTAATTCACAAAATTGATTTTCCTATTTTAATATATGACGGATTTAGTTCGTTATTTTAATCTTTAAATTAAAAAGTGACTATGTCACATGTATTAAATAACATGACATATGATACGATGTAAAATGATTAATACGTATGAAATCTTAATAAAATCCTATAAAAACTTCACTTTTAACTTTAAAAAAATTTCAATTTTATAATTCAATTAATGACATAAATAATTAATATATTTATATGGTTCTATGATTGTTCTTTTACAGTTTTAGTATCTTAAAATGTAGAACACTGTCATTTTGATCAATGACCCAACCAAAAATCCAAATTAGTTATTGAATTACTAAAATATCGTCAAGTTTGGTCCCTGATAACAAGTTGCATCCTTTAGAGACTTTTATGATAGTAAGTTATTGTCCAATGACTATTTATGATTAGATGACTAATTTGAGTTTTTAGTTGAGTCAAAGACTAAGGTGACAGATAATGTTCTATACTTTCAAAAACTAAAAATTGACTATGTCACATGCATTAAATGACATATGATACGATGTAAAATGATTAATACCTATGAAATCTTAATAAAATCATATAAAAACTGAACTTTTAACTTTATAAATTTTTTAATTTTGTAATTCAATTAATAACATATAAATAATTAATGTATTTAGATGATTTTATATTATAAAATCGCATGCTATTATTTAAAATATGTCAAATCATTATTTTTTAATTAAAACTCTGAAGGAGAGACTAAACCATTCAACTTTTCAAATAGGGGACCAATTCCGTGAATTTATGAAAATAGAGAAAACAAATATTTAATAGATATTTTTAAATGATATATTATACTATAAGGTAATGGATATTACAAACATAACTATTAATATGAGATAAATGAACTCTAAGTAGTCAGTTCAATTGATGAGTAAACAAATCATAAATCATCAGTTTAGTTATTGAAAGTATAGAACATTGACACTTTAGTCTTTGACTCAACTAAAAACTCAAATTAGTCCTCTAATCATAAATAGTCCTTGGACAATAACTTGAGTCATTGATCAAAATGACAGTGTCCTACGTTTTAAGATACCAAAATGATGTTTTACTCGTAAAAGAACAATGATGGAATACTATTCAATTACTCTAAAATGATAAGTTGGTAAAGTGAGTGAATCAATTATTGATATTATAACCACCAATGATTGGTCATTGTTGTTTTTGAGTTTCGAAAAATTGTTTTAAAAATAATTTTCAACCACCGAAGATATTACTAGGTTGAGTCGCGAACTAAGTCGTTCTCTTTAAGACGTTGTGCGACATCGTCCAAAATTGTACAAAGAAGACAATCAACCACGACGTCCCTAAAAAATATGGTACGACGACCACTCAAAAATTTGGAGACAATTTTTCGGTAAAAGGACAAAAAGAAAATTTGGGACGAAACAGAAAAGGGAGAAGAGAAAAGACTCTTGAATTTTTCTGAGTTTTGGTGCGATTTGTAAATCGAGTGGAATCCTCTATTTATAGAGGAATTTCACAATGGGTGTGAGTAAATTCCGCGCATGCCATTTTGACCAGTTCACTGAAAACAACCTGCGAAATCGGAGGGAATTGGATGAAGACTCAATCAAGTAATAACTGACAAGGAGAAGTATAACAAAGTGAAGGATTCGATCAACATACAAAAAAAAAATGTCAAATGTAACACCCTAAATTTTATAATACATTATTTTATTAACTACATAAGATTCTAAATAGTTAATTTGATGTTAAAATTATTTTAAAATATATGTTGATAAAGTTTGTGACTAATTTTCGTTATATGGATGTTTTCTATTATGTGCTAATTTGATACATATTATATTAAGTGAGTGATATAAATAATAAATATTTTATTTTATTATTTTATATATTTTTCTAGAAATAATAGTATTTTAGTGTAATATTTTAATTTGAGTATTTAAAAAATAAGTATTATTACAATGATTATTTAGAATATGGGGATTTTGGTTATTAATGTATTTTAAAAGATTAATTACTTTAGTTATTTTATTTTATATAATATTAGTTTTGAAATATTAGTAATATTTTAGAAATTAAATTGTGTTTAAAAAAAATACTAATAAAAATTAGTTTTGGTAATTGTTGGTTTTATTTTAAAAATAAAAATAAAATAAATGAGTAAAATGTATTTTATGGGTTAACCCCAACTAAAATCTAATTACTAATAATAATACTAAAAAAAAAGGAAAAAAAGAGAACGAAAGGAACGAGAAAACATGCTCCCATCTTCTTCTTCCTTTACGCCGCCGCCCTTTTTCTTCTCATTCTCTTCTTGTCGACCATGACCATTATAGTGGGTGTCGTGCAAAACCAAGACCACATTTGTGATCGTTGTGATCTCCTCTTTCATTCTCAACCTGAATCACAAATTGAAACCCCTATTACTCTTTGTCAAAAATCACACCTCCACCTTTTGATCAAGATTCCGGCCACCACGACTATCACCAACGAAAATCGAGATCATATTTGGACTCCACGAAACACCCTATTCCATTACCTATGCTTGAAATCGTCAACCGTTATACTTCAAAAAATGGATTTTCACCCTCGTCGCAGCTGTGTTGTCGAGTTCCGGCCAGCACGTTCATTGTCCTAAAAAACTGATAGCATTTTTGGATTCCTCTCGTCGAAACCTTCAAGAAGCACTACTTATTTGCATGTTTCGGTGAAATTGACGCCGGACCTTGTCGGCGCTCCAGCACGTCGGTGAGACATTTTCTAATAACATGTATCACGACATTTTGAATATGTTTCTTTGCCTAATATTTTTACTAATTATGTAACGCTGATTTTTATGTCTCACGTAAATTATCAGCCATGTTTCATTGACTCTGCAAATTCGTCAATGCTTTTGGACTTGTTCGTTGCGCATTGTCGACATCTCGTGGTTGCTGAAAATCATTATGGTCCTTATATCTTATGAAGTCGTCAGATTGAGGTAAGGGGTAAGAGGAGGAGGTTCAATTTTATGAGTATAATATAACGTGAGATGAACGGGAATGCCGTAATTTTCATAGATTCATTCGGGGCTTACTACGTACGGTTGAACCTTATTGAGTAATAATAATTAATTAATAACATATGAATGGTAATAGGGAGGACTAAAATATAATTTAGAAATCTATAGAATTGCCTTGAATTAATTTATATCAAGATTGCATATGATTTGATTTTATGAAACCTTATACTAATTGTTATTGTATGAATGATATGTATTTGAGTGCTCTATTTTAGTTGATTGAAATTGTGATATTACTTGAATGCACGACTTGTTTGATTTCTTATTCTATGATTGATAGGACTAGGTTGTGCATTGTGAGTGATGTTGACTAAATATTGGGATATTATTGTGATTGACTGATATACATATATAATGATATAAATTCTGATGAATATTGTGAATTCAAACTGAGACTTGTTGAGTTGTGATAATTGAATAAGTATGAGATAGATGTTTAAGGTTTTGGAGTGATGACTATTTTGTCATCATATAGGTAGGGCCTGACAAGCCTAGTGATTTCGGGGAAGTACAACTAAATGAGTCTGATCGTAGCGGTCTATTGTTGAGCCTTAAGGCAAGATTGTTAGACCTTGGAGGTATTCGGATGGGGAATTCCTAGGTGACTTGGAGGTAGCACTCCGAATGTCGGGAGCTACTATGCAACACATGTTTACCTCGACTGTCACGTATATGTGTCTCGGGTTGAGTTGAGGGGATCTATGAGGACATGGCCAATTTGAATTTTCCGTCCACTTGCGTGGTGGCATAGTATCAAGCCTCCTAACCAAGTACTTTAGAGATAGAATGGTACCAAAGAAAGATGAGGAGTCTAGAGTATAAGTGCATGCATAACATTACTTGATTTGTGTGTTGATTTACTTGACGTTGTGGATTGTATTAATGTTTTACCTTGATTATTATTGTTAATTGTAATTTGAAATGATACGGTGTTTAATTAATGTTTTACGTGCTCTTCTCAATTATTTTATACTATTACATATTTTTGAAGCTCACCTCTCGTTACTTGTGTTTGGCGCTTGCGAGAACGCAGTTATTTCAGGTTATCGGTTGCTGATTCATGCTCTGATAGGTGATACTGGGTAGGAGTAATTTGTTGTGTTTTGTTGAGTTATGAACTAGTTTTTGTTTTGTAAACTCTATCGATCAATTGTGTTATATTCGACCTTTTATTCAAAGATAAAAATTAATTGTCTCTAGGTTTTGAACATGTTTTTATGTCAGAAATATTTGTTTGATAAACCTCAGCTATATTCGATGTTAAAGGATTGTTAATTAAGAATTTTTATGCAAACGTCTTGTGTAAGTGTGAGCGTGACGTCCCAAGCCTTATATTTTAAAAGAAATTTTTTTTATTCTATTTTGGAACCGTTGCGAATCTCTTTCAAAACTAGTACATTTTAATTTTTATTTCAATTTGGGTTTAGGGTGTCACATAAAAAAATCTCGAAAAGGGAAAAACGCTTTAATTAAAAATAAATGTTATTTTTTATTTTATTTTTTAGGGTACTAAAAAATAATACATCATTGGCCTAAGTCCAAGCTACTTAATGACAGCACGCGTGGTGGTCAGTTTGAATGCATTATCTCTTATTCACAAAATTGTGTACACCGTAGAGCATTCTAAAGGTCAAATGTCCTCTTTACAAATACTGTTGATGTGTAGGGATGACAATTAGACTCAGACCCAGTGGGTACCCGCAAAAAAAACCCGCAATGGGTAGGGTAAAAACCCGCATAATGGGTATGAGTATGGGTGAGGGTATGAGTACTATAGAACCCACCCCGCCCCACCCCGCACTTATATATTGTTGTTGTTGTTGTTGTTGTTATTATTATTATTATTATTATTATTATTATTATTATTATTATTATTATTATTATTATTATTATTATTATTATTATTATTATTATTATTATTATTATTATTATTATTATTGGATGTGTTTATTTGAGCTTAAATAAAAATGATTTTTGTTTTAAATAATTTAGAGATTATTTTTTTGAGATTTTTGTAAAATGATTTTTAACTTGTTTGTATATAATTTTATAAAAATGATTTTTTTAAAACTACAAAATTACCATAAAGGAATAAAAATGATTTTTAAGAAAACATGTTTGCTTGAAAAAATATTTTATAAATACATGATTTTTCTAAATACATATATGTCCTTCTACTCTGTTATGCATCTTTATCTCTCATCCAATCTCTATCTACTATATCTCTCACTCTCTATTATCTTATGTCTCTCTACCTCTCCTTTTTATTCCAAGCAAATCAATGAATTTAAGTCTTCCATTTTATAATTCTCGGATCCTTCTAAAAAATAAACATATAAATAAATCATTACGAAAATATGCTAGTAATAGATTTTGGAGGTTCTGTTCTAATCTTAAAAATTGGGTCTTAATAAAAAAAATGCAATTTTAATAATTAAAAAAAAGTGAATAAATAAATAAATTTTAGTCCGTATACACATATCAAACTACATGATGCTCTGTCCATATCAATTTACATATGCTCTACCCATACTAATTTTTTAAATTTAATCACAACAATAGCGATTATTTATCGATATATTTTTGTTAAAGTGCGGGTAATGGGTATAAGTACGAGCACTAAGTACCCAAAGGGCAAGGGTACGGGTATGAAAGTTGATACCCACTAGAGTACAGACACGGGTACGGGTATTTTTTTAAACTGCGGATATGGGGATGAGTACTATACTACCCTACCCATTGTCATTCCTACTGATGTGTTATATCTCTCTTATATGAAACTTATTTATTTTTTCAATTCACACAATACTAACTTTAAGTTTAAATACTTAGTGCTTAAATTCCAACGGTCATGCAATACATGTAATATAAACTATTTATTTGATTATTAATGGTTGATATTAGTTATGTTATTTTTTAAAGTGATATGTTCACTTTAGACAAGACAATTTCATAGATTTTATACCTTAAAATTTTCCATCCATAAAAACATAACTTTCGCATTTGTAAAATAAAATTCTCATAAAAACAACTATTTTAAATTTCCAATATAAATTTAGTTATTTTTTTAATTAAACTCTCTAATTAATATAATTTACATTGTTTTTAAGTTATTATTTTTCACTTTACGTTTACATTTATGATGATACAAATATATTAATGATTAATAAAAATAATAAAGTAAAATTATTATTATTATTATTATTATTATTTTTTCATTTATTATATTTTATTAATCTATGTAAAATGATCACATGAAACAATAATTTTAGAATGGAGGATAACATAATTCACCAATTTAGTATCGTTTGTCTTAAAAAAAAAAATAAACATATGATATCAAATAGTAATTAAAAAAATAATGCAAATTTACCCACACATATTGATAGAGAAACTGGAAGAAGTTAGTTTTATACGGACAAACAATAAAAACCGTTAATTTTATTGTATCGTAATTATCATCATAAAATAATTTTATTCAAAACATTGATATAGTTATTAAACTTATATCGATATACTAGTATTTTAACCCATATAAGCATAGTGATCAATTTTTTATTTTATTTTCATATTTTATTTACGTATTTTTGCTTGGATTTCTATTGACCCAAATCCAACTAGATGTCCCACGTTCCTGTTCTTGCTAAAAGTCACTGCTTCTCGTTCTTGCTCTAAATATTTTAGTTTTAATTAGAGCATTTTTTTTCAACTATTTTATTCGCACAAAACAATTTGTGGACATTAAAACACCGTTTTTATCGTTAAAGCTTATCTTAGCATGCACCTATTCTATCCAAAGATGCAATAGGCAGTGACATATATAAGTACAATAACTCAGCGTGATTGAAAAGTCTACATTTCTATACACAAGTAACGTATCTCCCTTACCAATATCATTTTTTTCTTTCTTCCTCGTGAAAAAGCTCTAGCTTACCAATGTCTTTTTTTCTTTCTTTCTATTTAAGGCCACCTACCAAAGTAAGTTAAGCTAAACGAGTTAATTAGCGTGACAAAGTAGCTAAAAAAAAAAGACACATAAAAATACTTTTATAAATTACAATTATCGAATAAAATATCATCTCGTTTTAGTGTCTATATAATTCAAAAAAAATTGTTTTACTATGACTTTTATAATAAATTATAGGTTTAATAAAAAATCACAATTTTTTTTCATTTTTATTATAAAAATCATATAAGAAACAAGTTTGTCCCGAAATAATTAATTAAAGTTAATATTTTATTAATATCATCAATATAAAATGAGAACAAGTATAATTTCATAACTATAATTTATTTATATTTCAGTTTTTTACGTTTTTTCTTCTGAAAATCAACTTCAAAAGAAGCTATTGGAACGTACAGTTTCATACATGAAATCAATGTTTGTCTCTAATCAATTAGTTAAATTAAGTATATTTTGTATGTCTTCTAAATAAAAACGAGAATAATTTTAATATATTAATTAAGAATATATATAATAACTATGCACAGACAAATGTTTGTCAATAAATAATTAGTTAAAATTAATTTTTTTTAATACCATCAACATAACAAATAAAAAGAACTATAATTTTCACGTTGTTTGTTTGAAAATGAGTCGCTGAAGAAGTTGGTGGAACATATAATCATACATGAGATAAATGTTTGTCATTAAATAATTAGTCAAAATTAATATTTTTTAATATCTTCTAAATAAAAATGATAATAATTATATACACTAATTATAATTTATTATAAAAATTGGATACAAGAGTAAAACAATTTTTTTTATTATGTATGGACTAAAATCAAAATAAAGCAATTTTTTTTAATTTTTACTCAGCTGTTATAAAAACTAACAGTATTAAAAATTAGAGACTAAAATGAAAACTTTTACATTTTGCAAGTACTTAAACGAAAAAAAAATTATTTACAAAAACTAAAATAAAATTTCTTATATTTTGCGGGGATTAATTGCATATTTAATTCTATATTTAAAAAAAATGACATTAAATATAACTTTTTTACATCATTAGATACATTAATTTATTTTTACGAAAAAACCTCCTAATTTATTTTCTACCTGTTGACGTCATTATTTAACTAAAATATTTATTAAATAATAATTTTACAACATCTATACACAATATTAGGAATTTTATGGTGCAAAAACTGAATTGAAGTGTTAATGATTTGATTCAGTTCTTGAAAACCGCTTTCAAATCAAGTTCAGTTCAATTCTGAATTGGTTTGAAACTGATTTATAAATATAAATCAGTTTAATATTTTGAATAAATTTTTAGTCAAAATCGGCTTCGAACTAGTTATTCGAAAAAAGAAATTTGAAATTATTTTAACAAAAAAAATTTAATTTTTTTCTGAGAAAAATAGATGTGAGAAATTTCTCAATAAAAAAATTTTTTGAGATAAAAATCTTCGATTATTTTTCGAAATTTTTTCGAGAAAAAAATATTTCCAATTTTTTCCAAAAAAAAAAAAGTTTCGAGATTTTTTCAAAAAAAAAAAAATTTGGAAAATTGGTTTTTGAATTAAGTTTAGTTAACTGATTTGTTTTAAATATGTAGCTCAATTCATGAACCATTTATTAATATGATTCAATTAACCATATATTTTGTCCACCCTACACAAAATTAGACAAATTTAGTACATTATATAATTTTTGTATATGTGAAATGAATTTAATTTATATACACAGTCGGTGTAAAAAAATTACACATGCATTTAATCATATTTTATAATTATATTAATTGCTTTGTTATAATATTTCTTAAAATATGCATGTCAACTTTAAAAAAAAAATGATCCAACAATCTCGTTGATATTATTGAGGAAGCAACTAGTGTTGTCCAATGTCTTAGGGTTTGGGTTAGACCTTGCACAATCTCTACAAAATCGGTTTGTAGGGTAATGACTACCCACCACTTATAAACATTTTGTTAGACTTTATCTCATTCAATGTGTGACTCTTAACACACCCCTCACGTTCATGATTGAACATCTGGGTGAGACCCGAGTGGCTCGCTAGCGGTGACTGATAGCAAGTGGCCCAGTGAATTTTGGATAAACTCTTATACCATATTAGAATTTGGGTTGAGCCCTACACAATCCCCACAAAACCGACTTTAGGATGGTGACTACCCACCACTTATAAATACTTTGTCATATCTTATCTCATCAAATATATGATTCTTAACACATTGTATGTTGGATGATAATATGAGGAAGTACTTAGACAAAGATTTCACCATGGAAGAGATTAAATCTTCCATCATGGCTATGAAGGCTAATGTTGCACCTTGTCTAGATGTACTCTATGTGTTGAAAACAAAGTTTTTTATTTATTTGTGTTGAAGTTCTCTCAGCCTCATTATTAAGACCTAGGATAATGGAGCAATTCATGGCATCAAAATTGCTATATCTGCCCTAGAAACATCTCAGTGTGATGACACCATTTTTTTTTCTTACGGCAGACCAACTAGAGGCAGCTGAAGTGCAAAATATACTTAATTTTTATCATTTCTTTTTTGGTCAACTCATTAACCAACACAAGTCATAACTTGCGTTTAGCCAAAATGTCTCAGAAAGGAAGAAATCATCTATTTAAACCAACTTAAAATTGAGGTTGTGGACAAGATTAACAGATATTTTGGGATGCCTACTATTGTAAGTAGATCTAAGAAAATCCCTTTTGATTTAATAGTGGAGATAATCTGGGAGAAAATTAAAGGTTTGAAGGAAATATTGTTATCTTAAGCTAGCATAAGTGTTCTTTTTCATTAAGTGGCTCAAGCCATTCCATCCTATTTTATGGGTTGTTTCCTCATGCTTTAAGAGTTATGATAGATTGGACAATCTAATTAACAATTTTTTGTGGGGGAACAAGGTTGGTAATAGAAAGATTCATAAGAAAGGCTGGGATTCCCTTTGTCTAAGAAAGCTGGTGGGTGGAGGGGGTTTCAAGAATTTAAGATCTTTTAGTGAAACTATTTTGGCAAAGCAAAGATGAAGAACAATTACTCAGAAAAATTCTTTAAATAGTCAATGCCTTAAGACTGTGTATTTCATGAATTGTTAGTTTTTACAAGCTAAGGTGGGTTCCATACCTAGTTTTACTTGGAAAAGTACTCATCATGCAACACATATTCTTTAGAAAGGTGGTCGTGGGAGTGTAGTCATTGGAAAAAGGATTGACATTTAGAAAGACAGTTGGTTGCCATACCAAAATAGGACAAAGGTCTGGTCTAAAAAGAGACTGCTTCTAACTTAGAGAGAGTGGTAGATCTGATAGATATTGAGGATAACAAATAGAAAAAAGATGTTATTGAAAGGAATTTCTTGCTTTTTGAACATGAGAAAATCTTATCTCTTTCTATCTCAAATTCTAAACCTAATGATGAATTCTTTTGGAATTTTGAGAAAAATAGCTCTTGCTTAGTAAACTTAGAGTACCACACTATTGAAGACCGAAAGTTGAAAGAGAAAGATAGTTGTTCTTTAACGGAAGCAAATGAGCTTTTGTGGCAACATATTTGGAAAAATCAAAGCTCCTTCTAAGAGCATTTTCTTATATGGAAAGTCATGAACAACGAAATCTCAATGAGATTGAATCTTTTTAATAAAGGCATCAATTGCTTTATTTTTTGTCCTAGATGTAATATTCATTATGAAACCTTAGATCATGCATTCAAATACTTTATTTGGGTAAACCAAATTTGATTTTACTTTCCTTTAGGGATTAATTTTGAAGAGTGTATATCTGAATTCTCTATTTGACTCGAATAAGCTATGTTTAAAAGCTTATATCAAAGCCCTAGATATTATTGATGCAATTTTATACAACATTTATTAAGGTGTTTGAAGATAAACAAGTAGGTGTGGTGGACTTAGTCAAGCAAGCAAAAATGACTCTAAACTACTACCAATTTGAGCTGAAAGTGTCGGGCCCAACCCCATAATTCAGCTCCTTTCTTGTATACCCTTTGAGCCTCTCTCGTTAAAGGTGTTTCTCGTTGGACCATTCCTTATGTTGTTATTCTCAAGGTCAATGTAGACGATACTACCAACTTTGGTGTTGTTTGGGGTTTGGTTATGTGATTTTAAATTCTTAGAGTGACATGGTTTTTGTAGCTTGTTGAAATATGTAGGCTCATCTAGATGCCTTAGTGGCAGAGGCGACAGGGTTACAATTAGGGTTGATTTTTGCAATGGAAATTTGTTGTAGAAGAGACATATTTGAGAACGATTGTGCTAACCTATTTCTAGGGTTGATGAAGAGGAAAATATTTCGTGACTATGTGAATTTGGTGTTGAGTGATATTTGGGCCTTAATGAGCCATTTTGACGTTATTAGTTTCAGTCAAATTTTGAGAAGGGGCAACAATTTGATTCATTGTATGCCAAGCATGTCATTAGCAATCTTGAGGGGCGTGGTTAGAATAAACTCCTTCATGTCTTGTTTCTTCTTTTGTATGAGTTAGCACATTTTAGTCATTAATTTAATTTTTTGAGATATTTTTCAAAACAAAGAATAATTTATACACTGAAATGTAACAAAATAGAATTTAATTTATATACATGCATCTAACAAAAAAGGGCTAGATTCTCGTAATGTAATGAACTTGATTTAAAATTATCGCTAAAAAGGTATTTACATGTCTCAAATAAAATTATCTCTTGTAAAGTTAACCTATGGAGAAAAAATTGACAATTAATAATAATCATTAGAAACATTAAATTTTAACTATATTTATTTCTTATGTTTCCCACATGGGTGGCTATAGTTAGTTGGTAGAGTAAAATTTTCACATTGATAATATATAAAAATTAAACTTAACTAAATATATGTAAATTTTTGTAAAGACTCTTGTACTTTAAAATTTGGTTGGATATAGTACACAACAAATAATTATTTAAAATTTCTTTATTTTTTAATTAATTTCAGTTTATGTTTATTTTACCTTTTTTTCTTATAGATTATCTCCACTAAAGTTATCTCATCAAACATGCGAGAGTCTATCATATTCACCTAAACTTAAACTACATTGATTTATGTTTATTTTACCTTGTGAGTATAGACATGCACCTTTTTCGCATGAGTTTCATATAATATCCATTTTGATATTTCATCTTTTTTTTATATTTGGTCTTTTAAACTTTTTATTTTTATCCAAAATTTTTAATTCTATTATAAAATAGATATGTATGCTCTTAAAAATTCAAAAATATAGAATTTTATTTTTATTTAAAAATTGAAGAGTAAAAAAAATTAAATCAATCTAATTTATTATTTCTTAATATATATGTTTAGTATAAAATAACTCGAATTCAGAATGGAAGGAATATTAATTAACTTGTTAGTACCACTTAAACTTAATTGAAACTATAAACTAGTGGCCGAAATAAAAAAAGTGAACTAACTGATCAGTGTTTTATTTATTTATTATTATTACTTTTTTGACAAACAACGGGTGGAGGATTGTTGTCACTTTCGTGTTCCAGCTATCTGCACTTCATCATCTGTTTGAAGCATCCCAATCATAAAACGCCACGTCACAAAAGAAAAAAGTCCCAAGTAAAACCACGCGTAGATGATCAGAAACATCTCACTATAAAAACCCTCACGGGTTCAACACCAAGTCTCAACCAACAAGTATCAAAGTATCATAATTATCTACTTATTAATATTAATATTCTGATTACCAAATATTTTTTTTCCTTAATTGAAATATATAGAGGAATATTTTTTCTCGAACTGGCTAACTCTCAGGGAAGTGGCGAAGACGCTGATTCCAGCAATCAAAAGCTGGTTCTCAAACTTTATGAAGCCTTAAACTCTCGTGATTCTGATACCGTGGTCAATATTTTGGCCTCTGATCTCGAGTGGTGGTTCCACGGTCCACCTTCTCATCAGTTTTTGATGCGCGTGCTCACCGGCGATTCCACCGCCGACGATACTTTCCAATTTGTTCCTCAGTCGCTCGTTTCATTCGGCTCCACCGTTATCGTTGAAGGTTGCGATACTTCACGCGCCATTTCCTGGGTTCACGCGCTTACTGTAGCGGATGGGATAGTCACCCAAGTTAGGGAGTATTTCAACACTTCCCTCACCGTTACACGCTTCGCCGACGCCGGAAAAGACTCCGGTGAGATTGTTCCGGCGGCGCATAATTCCGGTCGTTTCCCTTGCGTTTGGGAGAGTAGCGTATCCGATCGGGTCGGTAAATCCGTGCCCGGTTTGGTCCTCGCAATATAAAATTAAATATTAAACTAAAATAAAATTAGGACGCGATCACGTGTTGTCGGTTGTAGCATAATAAAATAAAGGACCGTTCAGTGGCGGTCGGTGGTTCGGTGGATTTTACATTTTCAAGGGACGTAACTTTCGGTGTTTTTTTCCGTAGAAGATGTGAAGACCGCGGTGCTGTCGGCGTGGTGTTTGATATTGTGGTGTTTTAAATTATTATTACTTCCTTTGTTTGTTTGTTTCATTGCTTGTGTGAAACCATCCATTATTATGGGTGTGTCTATTTGGTTGTATCCTTGTGAGTTTGTAATGTGGTGTTTTGATGATATAATAAAATTATCTATGAATATTTGGTTTAAGAATCGTGTGGTGCTAAATGCTAATACACTCTATCTACTCTTTGTCTTTTTGTTTGATCATGTTTGAATGGTTGTCAAATTTGATAGTGATTGGTAGGATTTCATAATCCACGCTGAGAGGTAAGGTAATGTATATGATAAGCATTTTTCTTAGCAAGTATTCCGTTTACATTTTAGACTAATAATGTTTGGTGGAAGTTATTATGTTCTCTTTTTGTTTATGCTTTAACTAAATGTTATGTAAATTTCACTTATTTGTTTAAATATATTTGTCTAAATCACTAATCCTTTTAACTTATCTAATACATTAAAAGGAATTTAATTTATATACATCTAAAGAAAGATTTTTTATATTATCAATAAATTTTAACCGTCGAATTATTAAAAATATTCAATTTTATGGTGTGTAGACATGTAAAATATTTTACACTTATTTAAAGTCTTTGTTAAATTAATGATTATATAGTCTCAACAAAAATGGTTGCCTTCAGCAAAAAAAAATTAAAATGGTTGCCCATCTAGTTTGCTGTTCAAGCAAGGTGAACAAAAATTTGATGAATTGTAAATCGATTTTGGCAACAGTTTGCTTAATAAGAGAGTACACTTCTTCAAAGATAAGTTTTATAGACATTCTCTTATATTCTCCAATTGCCTATATGTTATTAATTGGACAACTGAGTTTGACCCAACTAAGGTAATATTTCAATTTTAAACAGTTGTATTTGATCATGCAATATATGTGACATGAGAAGTTTTAAAAAACAGTTCCTTTAATGAAAATAATATAATTTTGTATGATTTACTAATCTATAACTTTACTTTGCTATTAAAGTTATAAATAAATTTTTTAACTACATAATTTACTATTCTATACCATCAATTTGGTTTTAAAGTTATTGTAAGTTTTGTCAAAAAAAAAAACCGCATATACATATATCGAGAGAACGTTAAAAAGCTTAAGAGGGACATGCTATGTCCCCTAAATTTGATCAAGATTAATGGTTTAAATTTGAATTTAATATTTTAAATTATAAAATAAAAATCTTGACTGTTGGATCGAGATTAATGGCTTAAATTTAAATTTAATATTTTAAATTACGAAACAAAAATCTGCATTTTTTAGAATTTAAATTATTTCTTTTGAATGTTGTGTATTGGTGAGATAAAATGCATAAAAAATACTTACATGTATTTTTTTATCGGTAAAACTAGACAAAAATAATATTGATAGACTATATATATATATATATATATATATATATATATATATATATATATATATATATATATATATATATATATATATATATATATGATGTCTCGGAGTTTGAATTCAAGACTTAGCAATTATGTGCAAATTTTTTTATCATTGAATTTATATATAAATAAAAACAACTTTGAATAATAAATAAATTTAAAATACAGTATTATGTTTTTATTGACTCGAATACTTATTTATTTACTTTTTTCAAGAGACATAAATAATTATATTAAGAGACCAAACACAACGATTACATGTTTTGCTACAAATATCAAAATGTTATAACAGCCCACAATATATGCTTTGATACCAAATCCTGTCAAATTTCCAATACATATGAATTTTTAATAGAGACGTAGTATGCTACTGCATTCGTTCCAAGCATTCCAATGGACTTGAAATAATCAAAACCAAATTTGCTTCGAGTATAACCAATTCCACGAGTATATCTTCACAAGATTTATGATCTGTTTCACAATACAATAGCTTATAGTAATTTGTTTAGTAACGTTTATTTTATTACGAGTTTATAGGTAATAGTTTATATTGTTTTTTAATAAACTACTTTAAATAGCTTTTAAGTTTATAATTTTTTATATTTTTTTAATCAATTTTATCCTTATTATTTTAACTAAAGATTTGTTTTTACCTTTTATAATTTATTTATATTAAAAATATAAAATAATATAAAAATATTTTCTTAATTAATAATAAATTTTATATCAATTCATGGTTAAAATATTAATTAATTTGCAAGAGAACAAACATCATTAGCAAAATTAACGAAAATGAAAAAAGGAAAGATTATACCACTTGTAGTAAAATTCACGCCAAAATACAAAATTGCGGCAAATTCTATCAAATAAAACAATGAATATAAAATTCAACGTTAGTAAACTTATCAGCACACATATTGTTTTCACTGTACATATAAAAAATATGAAATCATTTGTAGAAAAAATGAAATTCAATCTAACCTAAATAAATTATTATTATTTTTGAAATAAAATAAGTTATCTTTAAATGGTAACTTATTTTGAATTAGTTTCCACATAATCATTTTACGCCACTCCTTTTTATTAAAATCAACCCTTATCACTTCAACTTCTCTCAATTAATCTATTCATTTTAAAATTATTCTTCCTCTTTCTAATTGTTTTTTATTTTAAATATTTTTGGAAACTAGTCAAATGTGACTCTTATTATAAAATCAAGAAATATAAAAAAAATTGCTTGCCGAGGCTCCCCGGCCAGGAGGAGTGAGAATGTTTGTAGAAGTATTTTCTCTCATGTACTCTCCTAACCAACCTAGTAAACTCCGATAAAAAGTTTTGGTAAAAACAAACCTTTCAATAAAATACTGATGTAGGAAGATTCACGGTGAAGAAGAAACGACTTTGCGGACAAACACAGCGGGAAATGCAGAAAACAATCGTCTGGTGTCAAATTGTCTATTATTATACCTTTCTGGAAAGGGAATCGCGCCACAAACACAACACACCGCTTCGCCGTGACATATGAGCTCCAGATCCGTATTGAACTCGTTTTGGACCTCAAAACAACATTTTAAGTTTTTCTTGTAATTTCGGACTTTTTCTGTTTTACCTAATTTTCGTACTAGGATTTCCATTAAGTATTTGAAGACTTTCTACACTATAACGGAAGATACATTTTAATTAAATAATTGATTTCGAGAATTTTTTCTTTTTTGGTGGATTTCAGAACTTGTTTGTTCTTTTGAATTAGCGCTTGCTAATTTGTTGTGATTCCAACTGCGTCAAATACATTTTTTATATTCGTCCAATAAACATTCCTAAATAGTGAAATTTCTTAATGAATAAAACATCCATAGTTGGAGATGCTAACATCACCTCATAACTTGAAATTATTAGAGAAATATTGATCTAAATAGAAGTTTGATATGTAAATTTGTCTGATAACTTATCTCTTGGTCTATAATGAAATTGTCGAATATACAGTAACAAAAAATTGTCAAATATGTAGTTGTCACGATTATATAATATAAGGAAAGTATTGACAGTCCATATCGTAATCAACTCCATTCTTATGGCAAGTCGTTTTCTTTAGCTCCACAATTCCACATTACACCTAGATATTTTCCTCCAAAACCTTTATTATGAGATAAAGTAAAAGCCAGTCTCTTTTTTGACGAGAAAAGTGAGAACCAGTCTATTCGTGGTGATATATAATTTTTTTAAGTATGTCGTCATCACAAATGGCAAAAGTGTTTCGTATATAAAACACTGAATTTTTGTATTACAATTTACAAATAATACATTATATATTACTATATCAAAAATACAAATTAAAAATGTAATTAAGTAGATTAGTCTTTATATCCTTACTTTTCTTAAAATATCACACTACTTTATAACTCGAATTATGTTATGAAATCAATATACCTTGGGGATGGAGGGTTTGGAAGCTAAACTAATTTGAAATAAGAGTTAAAAAAAATTAAAAAATAAAATTAAAGGATCAAAGTTTAAATTCTATAGTAAAAGAAAAAATTAGTAACATAACAAATTAACAATTATTTCTTCCATCACTTATTATAAGAATTTCCAACAAAAATTACACATATTAAAAAAATTAGTTTTAGTAATAAATTATTTGTCTAAAAAGTAAAAATATTACTTTTACATATTTATCAATATAATTACTAAAGGAGTCATAAGGTGGTTTGAAAGAGTTGAAGTATCAAGAAAATTATGAATTTAACTCCAACTTAAACAAAATTAATAATTAATTATTATTATTATTATTAATTAATTATTTCAAAAAAAATCTATATATTTACCGATATCATACGAGAGAAAAAAATTAACATTTTTCAATAATAAATTGAATAAAGACTTATATTAAAGAATAAATAAAAAGTAGGCTTAATATACCTTTTTTTGGTCATTAAACTTTAAAATCAGTTAAATTGGTCATTTAATTTACACGAGTTAAGGCAACTTGGTCTATTTTGTTAAGTTAGTAGTAAAATGTGTTAATCTTTTGTGATGTGGCATATCGATTGTGTATAGCTGTTGAAAACTTTCTCCACTTCACTTTTTCTTCTCCAAATCAATTTGAGGTTCACAAAATCTCAATATTTCTAAAAACTTCTTGTTGTTTCTTCAAAATAGGTGGACAAATTCAGTTAGTCTTCTTCCTCACAATTTTGTGAATCTGGGGATATGTTTCAACGAGTGAATTGTATATAGCACTTGAAAGCTTTCCCTACTTCTTTGTTTTTAATTTAACATCTCAATCCATACATCTTAATATATTAGAGGCAAGTAAATATAAAGAATAGTCTGAATTAATTTAAAGCAATTCTACTACCAATCAATTATGGTTTACAATTGTTCAAATAGATTCATAAAGTACAATAGTCCAACTGAATTATCGAATTAAACTCTTATATAAGCTTTTAATACAACAAAGGTCCTAATACATTATAACTAAACAATTTAATTTGGAGTTTTTCCATCTAGTATTAAGCTGCTGCACCTAAATTACCTTCAGCTGCTAAATTTTTAACATAAAAGGGATGAGAATAAATCTCAGTGAGTTCAAAAAACTAAAAGAGGGGAAGTTTGAAATTATTCTTTTAATAATTAAATAAAAATGCAGAAAACATGAAATTCTGATACGATACATCTCAAGCTGAAGTTCTCAACTTCACTTTCTTTTTAAAAACTTAATTGAAATCATTCTTTTAGAATGATTCTGGAAACTGCACATGACCTCTGAAATCCTTTCCTTGTAAACAAAGAAAGGTCGCCCAATTATCTCGACGTGGGTCACCAAGATAATTGAGACCTGAGCGGTAAAGGTGGTCTGGCCAAACCCCAATCAGCGTCCTGATTGTTCTTCTTTACCTATTGAACCATGCCTGGAACAACTTGATTCCAACCGTGAATAAGGCCATGCAAGATCTGATTAATGAGTGTGTATTGAACTTGAGATGTTTTGTATGAAATATTTTTATTACGTCATGTATGCAATGCATCCTTCATCCACAATAATTTTAAATAACTTAACAATATACTAAATCCATAATAATTTAATCATAAGTTCCTCATTCGAAACTAGAACCAGAGGCAAAAAGTAGAGACAACATCAAAGTTATGAAAAGTCATTTGGATGCAGTTTTAAAACACCTACGTGCAAAAAATTTCATTTCCTCACACTCAACTTCTCATAACCCTGTAATAACCCGAAACAGCTGCTTTACAGAATTCAGAACTCATAGTTTCACATACACATAAGAGGCAGTAGCAGTAATCGTGATCGACAAGCATACTGACCTTAAATTAAGGTCTACGTATCTAATTAAATTTTCCTAACACATAATTCATTCACAACATCACACAAACAGAGATAAGTTACATGCATGTTCTAAATTAATATAAATAAACTCAAATTTTCAATGAAATTCATATATGCTAAATTTCTTTTTTTTTTCTTCACTATTTTAGTTCTTATCTTTCATTCCCTTTTTATTTTTCAAACATTTCTAGAATTTGTTATAAAATTTAATCTCCCAATCTCACATGATAAAAAGGTAAAGAACTCACCTAATTGTGCTATGAAGAAGGAACTTGTGTCCCAACTCATTTTTGAAATCCTCTAATTTCATATTCCCTACTTCAGCTCAAATCCCTCTTTGCTGATCGTGTTTTACTTGTTCCACTGATTTGAGTTGAGCTGATTCAGAATGATAAAGAGACAAACTTCTGCATGCAATGGTGCTGAACAAGTTTGGGGGTGTTAGTGAACTTTCTAGTTTTGGAAGATTTGAGAGAAGAGTAAAAATGGGGAACACAGAGAAGAAGGTAAACAGTAACAAATGGATTTTTCACAAGATTTATTTATGGGAACGAGGAGATAACGAGGTCACCGTGGAAGGAGGAGGAGCGAACGAGCTCACTGTGAAATGTTTTTCCACGAAGGAAGGATTTATGAGAGGGAAAAGAAAGGAAATTCCCAAATTGTCCATTGGTATTTATTTTTTATTACTCTTGCGTCCCTCTTTATCAATTTAACAATTTAAGTTTAAATATAAAAAAAAAACCCTATTTCTAAAATTAATAATATTATTTGTAATACATGTATTTTATTAAGTTTTAATTAATTGGGTTATTACAGTGTTTGTGTAATATGTGTTTTGATATTTAATTATGTTTAGGTAATGAAACTCTTAAATGTGACATTGTTGTTTTTTGTGTTGATTTAATAAGAAAATGAAATTGTTGTATTATGTGTTGAATAATATTGAGTTTGACAAATAAATATGTACTTCAAAAAAGTTCAATTTGGTCTCTTAACTTATGTCAAAAGTTTAGTCCCTTAATTAATGTATAAAATTCAGCTTGGTCCCTAATCCAAAACAGAGTATGCGACACATCAGACCCTTATAAACCACTAATTTGACTTTGACTAATAGAGTAGTGAAGTAGCAAAATTGATTTACAAGGAAGGGGGGGTTTGAATTGTAAATCTCCCTTTTTAAAATTTCCAGAAAAACTTCAGTTTTAAACACAAGAATGTTCTTGGTTAAGGAAGCAGAAAAATGGAGAACGTTCTTGGTTTGAATAGAAAACGGAGAACGTTCAGATTAGTGTTTAAAACAGAAAACAGTTTTGTATTTTAATCTTTGAAATACGATTAAACTGAATAAAGAGATAAGGGATAAGAAATACCACACGCAGATATATCCTGGTTCACCCAAACTTGGGCTACGTCCAGTCCTCACGAAGTGAGATTTTCCACTAAGTGTTTAAAACAAGAACCTTCTTGGTTTTACAGCACCTAGTCTAGATCAACCTTGATCTTTTGTTTTCAGAACTTAAACTAATTCCTACCCAGAAAAAGTTTAACCAAATCACCTATCAATCTTGATAGGATTTCTTACAATCTACCCAAACTATCTTTTACTCTTATAGTTTGAGTTTACAATGATGATGAGATTGATTTTGTTTAGAATCTGTGAATTCTCAACTCTTGTTTGAGATTCGATTCTTTACAGATAAATCAGAATATATATCAGAGTAAAGCAATTTAACTAAAAACTGATTCTGTAAGTGATTTTCAGAACTTCAAGTATGAATGTGAATGATTGTGATAGCTGTGTTAGCACTTGAACTTTTGATTTTTCCTTGAGTTGTGGCCTTCCTTTTATAGACTTGAGAGCATTGAATAAAGGCCAATATAGCCGTTGTAAAGGCCTTGTGTCAGACTGGTCCAGTGACTTTATCTCTAATTAAAAATAATCCTTTTATTTTCCTGATCAGTCTTGAGCTGTAGTGTTTTGGATCAATCTTTCTTGAGTTGTTAATGATCTTTTGAAGCTTCTGATAAATGGCAATATTGATGTTTCCAGAACAGTCTGGACAGACTTGTTTGAGAGTCTTTATCTTTCTCAATTCGAAAGTTCTCTTGATCTGAATTGATCCTATGTGCCCTCTGCCATGTAGTGATCATATCCATGTAACTTCCAGAGCCAACAAATTTAATTAAGTGATGGAGAAAGTTGAGTCTTTATGCTGTCACAGTCTGGCGAACATTCTCCGTTTTCCAGAATGTGAAGAATGTTCTTCTGATGCTGTTTTCTTTGATTCTTTTGAAACTTGTCTATGATTTAAAACACTCAAAAGCACAGATTAAATTAACAATACATTTAGAATCATAATTAAACAATCTTTAATTAACCTTTGTTTGTTTTCATCAAAACATTAAATTTGAGAGTTTGTCTTAACAATCTCCCCCTTTTTGATGATGACAAACATGTTAATTTAGATTTTAATTTTGATTTTAATTTTGAAAGAGCTTGAAAGCTCCCCATCAATTTGTGCAATGATTTAAATTTAACAGAAGATAAATCATGTTCATTCAAAAGATAAAACAGTTCAGCAAATAGATTCATGAAGATTTTTCATTGAATATTAATGAATAATTACAACAATAGATCAAGTTAGAAGATATACAGAAGTACCAAATACAAAAGGACTTCTATCTAGTAAACACAAACTTAATCTAAAATCTCCTAATTAATTCTCCCCCTTTGTCACAGCAAAAAGGTAGGAGAAAAAGATCCTAAGTAGCCAATGAAGGTGAAGATCCTTCTGAAGAAGAAGATCTTGCAGGATCAGCAACTGGCTGAGGAGATGGAGAAGGATGGATAGGAGGAGGAACAAGTCCAAGCTTTGGAGCTAGTTGTTCTGTCATCCATGTTCGCAGAAGTGTGGACTCAAAATCCTGGTGAGCTTGGCGTGCCATGATTGTCTGAAGGGCAGGCATGATCTTAGAGTTGGTTGGTTCCTTAGGTGGAGGAGGAGGAGGTGGAGGCATTGCAGAAGCAGGGTGAGTGGAAGTTGAAGGAATGGAGGAAGAAGACGAGGATTGATTGATTGAAGGCCCAGGTGTATCAAAGAAAGTCAAAAATTGATTTACCCCAAGGAGTGAAGGATTTGTTTTCTGGGGGGAAAGGAATAGTGGTGACATGGAGGAAGTATGTTGATGTGGTAGTAGGGTGCACATGTCATCATTGGGTGTATGGATATGGTGGAGAAGGTCTGTGGAGGATACAGAGAAGGTTTGAGGAAAAATGGAGAAAGTCTGAGGAATGGTTGGGGAACTTTCTCTGTTTGCAGCAGGACGTTCTGGAGCAGTTTCTACAGCTTCAGGAAGGTCTGGTGCAGGTTGTGGTGAGGCTGGGATGGTAGCAGGTTCAGCAGTTGTTCTCCTTGATGAACGCTTTCTTTTTAGTGAGGGTGGAAAGGAAGGAGGAGGAGCACTTGCCTCAGAGGAAGCTTTCTTCATATGAGAGATGTTTTTGGAAGAAAACTTTGAGATTTTGATCAAGCTTTTCTCATTACTGAGAGGAATTTGAAAATGCCTGAATATCTTGGTCAAAATCATCCCATATGGGACAGTATTCTTCTTGTAATCTTTGTTGGCCGCTGCAATCATATGATGAATGATGAGATGAGGCAGGTTCAAACTCTTGCAGTTGAGAAGGTGGTAGATTACAAGAGCATCATTATCAAACACATACTCATGACTTCCACAATGGGGAAGTATGGTGTGATGACTGATGCTGTTGAACATTTTGGGAAGTGGTTTGAGGAAGGTGGAGAGTTGTCGTGTAGACCCTTCTTGAAACAGAGCAGAGAGTACCTCTGTCTTGTTCAGGCTTAAGGCATTATACCATTTTTCTCCAAAAATGGCAGGCCCTTCAGTGGGAAGATTCAGAATTGTGGCCAGAGTGTCTGGGGTGAGAATAATTTCAATCCCCTTAACTTTGGAGATGATGAGGGATTTATCAGAAAAGGTCTTGGCCTGGCAGTAGAATGCCCTGATGACCTCTGGGTAGTAGCATTCTGATGTCTGCAAGAAGGAAGTCCAGCCTAAAACATCAGTGTGATGTTTTATGGCATTTCCATCAACAACCAGATTATCAAACATGACAATGCGTCCCACTCCAATAAGGCGATTAGCCCATTTCTCCTTGAAAATTTTATTTGCAGAGAGGGGAATCAGAGGGATGTTATTGGAGGAGTTAGAGGGAGAATGTTGGGGAGCAGAAGGAGTAGTGTGGGGGGCAGAAGGAATGTTTGGGGGGGCAGAACGTTTAGTAGGAGGGCAGAAGGAATAATGGGGGTTTCAGAAGGAATAGTGGGGGGGGTCAGAAGGAATAGTGGGGGGTCAGAAGGAACATCTGGAGGAGCAGACGGAGTGGTAAGGGGGGTAGAAGGAGAGGGCTTTTTGTTGAGCTGTTTTGGTGCCCTAGTTTTACTTCGCTGGGAAATCTTCAGATTCTTCCTAGCTAGGTATTGAGAGATGCTTACAACAGTTTTTTTCTTTAGGGTTTTAGAGGGGGGTTGAGATGAGGGTTCAGGAGTTTGCTGCTGTGTTTGGAATGGTTGTTGTTGAAAGGTTGCTGGAACACTGGAAGGAGGGACATCCATTTCTTCCTCATCAGAGTCGGAAATGATAAACACAGAAGCATCAGTTTTTTTAGGGTTCGAAGTCCCTATTCCAGACAGAATTCACATGGACCTTCGTTTTGGGGGGTTAGTGGTGTTTCTCAAGTGAGGAGGAACTTGAGCGGTGTTGGGTACAAATTTAGGGTGAGAAGGGGGAAAAATTGTTGCGAGTGGTTTAATGGGAAGTGGGATAGGGCTTGATTCCCGTGAAGACAAGGATGAGGATTTTGAGGAAGAAAATGGCATTTTGATGGGAGAGGGTCTGGGTGGTGGTGAAGGTGAACGATAACGAAATGGAGAAGAAGGTGCTGGTGATGGTGATTTAGTACGTGTATTTTTACAACCACTGGATTTAGTTCTGGCCATTTGAGTTTTTATAGAAAGGAAGAAAGTTTTTAAGGAAGAAAGGCAGAAAGATTTTGAGGAAGACGAAAGGAAGGATTTTGAAGGGTTTGTGAGAAATTGCAAAGACAGAATTTGCCTTTTTAGAGAGAAAAGATAATGATGAGTGAAACATAGGGAAGAAGGTTTTGAAAAGATGTAACGCCTCTTCTTGAAAGGGTGTCAGGGCGTTTTTGGAGGCAGGGGACAAGAGCATTAAATGCCAAAACTCCAATTTTTCTCATGCGCAGAGAGAAAGAGATACGCAGAGGAGAAAGTTGATTTAAAAACGGAGAAAGTTGACTGAAAAACGGAGATTGATAAACGTTCTCCGTTTTCTGCACAAGCAGTTTTAATGAGATTTCTCTGGATTTCTCATGATTTTCAGCCTTTCCTTAATTGAATTAAAACTATCCTCAGCAAGAGGCTTTGAAAATACATCAACAAGCTGATTTTGGGTATCAACAAAGATTAATTCAATGCTTTTCTTGTTAACATGATCTCTAATGAAATGATGCTTAATTTCAATATGCTTAGATCTAGAATGCTGAATTGGATTTTTAGACAGATTAATAGCACTTGTATTATCACAGTAAATTGGGACATTAGAATAACTTACAGAGAAGTCTTCAAGTTGATTCTTTATCCAAATTACTTGGGAGCAACAATTTGCAGCTGATACGTATTCAGCTTCAGTTGTTGACAGTGCAATCGTGTTTTGTTTCCTGCATGACCAGCTGATTAGGGCTTCTCCCAGGAACTGGCATGAGCCACTTGTGCTCTTTCTTTCAGTTTTGTCCCCAGCATAATCAGCGTCGCAGTAAGCTACAAGATCAAAATGTGAACCTTTTCTATACCAAAGGCCAAGATCAGTAGTACCAACAAGATATCTAAAAATTCTTTTTACAGCAGTTAAATGAGATTCTTTGGGTGCAGATTGAAATCTAGCACATAATCCTACTGCAAATACGATATCAGGTCTACTTGCAGTTAGATATAACAAAGAACCAATCATTCCTCTGTATTCTTTTTCAGAAACAGATTTTCCATTTTCATCTTTGTCCAATGAAGAAGATGGATGCATGGGAGTAGTCATGATTTTGGCTTCATTCATTTTGTATTTCGTTAAAAGATCTTTTGTATATTTTTCTTGAGAAATAAAAATGCCATCATCATGCTGCTTGATTTGTAAACCAAGAAAGTATCTCAACTCTCCCATCATGCTCATTTCAAATTCACTTTCCATAAGATTTGAAAAGGCAGCACACATTTTTTCATTGGTTGATCCAAAGATTATATCATCAACATACACTTGAACAATGAGTAAATCATTTTTATCATTTTTCTTAAAGAGTGTAGTGTCAATATTTCCTCTGGAAAATCCATTTTTGATTAGAAAAGAACTTAATCTTTCATACCAAGCTCTTGGTGCTTGTTTCAGACCATACAGAGCTTTGGTAAGTTTATAAACATAGTCTGGTTTTGATTGATTTTCAAAGCCAGGGGATTGTCGAACATAAACTTGCTCATTTAAAAAACCATTTAAAAAAGCACTTTTAACATCTATTTGAAAAAGTTTTATGAGTTTATGAGATGCATATGCAAGAAGAATTCGTATAGCCTCTAACCTTGCAACTGGTGCGAAAGTTTCATCATAATCAATACCTTCTTGTTGATTATAACCTTGAGCAACCAGTCTGGCTTTGTTACGAATGACCTTACCTTCTTCATCCAGTTTGTTTCTGAACACCCATCTTGTTCCTATGATGGTTTGGTTCTGAGGATCTGGGACATGATTCCAGACTTCATTCTTTTCAAACTGATGAAGTTCTTCTTTCATTGCATTAATCCAAGATTGATCAACAATGGCTTCTTTGATTGACTTGGGTTCGAGTTGGGAGATCATTGCCATGTTGTTGTTGTCATCCTCTTTGAAAGACATTCTGGTTCGAATTCCATCAGCTGTATCCCCAATAATTTGATCCTGAGGATGATCACTTATTGTTTTCCTGCTTTTTGGAAGAGAATGAAGTGGAGACTGTTTATCAGTCTGGTTTTCTTGGAGAACATTCAGCTACTGTTGTCCAGAATGTTCTTCTTCTTCTTCATCATCTTTCTTGCTCATTTCCAGATCATCAAATTCATCAAATAATACATGTATACTAATTTCAACAACCTTTGTTTTGAGATTAAACACACGAAATCCTTTAGATTCAGTTGAGTATCCCAAAAATATGGCTTTGTCTGATTTAGCATCAAACTTTCCAAGGTTTTCTTTATTGTTCAAAATGTAACAATAACACCCAAAGATGTGAAAATATGAAATGTTTGGCTTTCTATTTTTCCAGATTTCATATGGTGTTTTGTTGATGATTTTTCTTATTGTTACACGGTTTAAGATGTAGCATGAAGTGTTTATGGCTTCAGCCCAAAAATATTTTTCAACATTTGATTCTTCCAACATTGTTCTTGCCATTTCCTGCAACGTTCTGTTTTTGCGTTCAACAACCCCATTTTGTTGAGGAGTTTTAGCACATGACAGATTGTGGGAAATGCCAAGTTCATCAAAAAATGCTTTAAAAGAAGCGTTTATAAATTCTCCTCCATGATCACTTCTTACAAAAATGATGCTGGAATCTTTTTCATTTTGAAACTTTTTACAAAAGTTTTTGAAAGCATCAAATGCATCATCTTTTTGTTTTAAAAATAAGACCCATGTATATCGAGAATAATCATCAACAATAACAAAACCATATCTCATTCCACCTAGACTTGTTGTTTTAATAGGACCAAAAAGATCTATGTGAAGCAGCTCAAGGACTCTATTTGAGGAAATAAAATCTTTTGGACGAAAGCTACTTTTAACTTGTTTTCCTTTAGCACAAGCTTCACATAATTTATCTTTATCAAAATTGATTTTTGGCAATCCTCTAACAAGTTCTAGTTTTGAAATCTTTGAAATAGTTTTCATACTGATGTGTCCTGTCCTCTTGTGCCAAATCCATTTATCTTTGTTTATGGACATGAAGCAGGATTCATCAGGTAATTCTTCAAGGTATAAAACATAAAGATTTTTCTTTCTTATACCTGAAAAAATGAGTTCGCCATTTTTGTTTTTAACTTCACAGAAGTTTGGTTTAAAAATAACCTCGAAGCCATTGTCACATAGTTGACTTATGCTTAAGAGATTATGTTTCAGACCTTCTACATATTGAACATCAGAAATTTGAGCTGAGTTTTTCTTACCAATGGTTCCTTTACCTTTGATTTGAGCTTGGTTGTTGTTACCAAAGGTTACAAAACCTCCTTCTTTCTTTTTAAATGACATGAAGGAGCTTTTATCTCCTGTCATATGTCTTGAACAGCCACTGTCCAAGAACCATGGCTTTTTCTTGACAAGTTGAAATCCATTCTGCATAAGATGTTATATTAACTTTAGGTACCCACTCTTTTTTGGGTCCTTGAGAGTTAGTTTCAGGATTGGAGTTTCTTTTGAAATAACATGCTGATTCATGATGACCAAATTTGAGACAATAGGAACATTTAACAGTTGGTCTTGGTGTTGTATTTGAAATCTGAGTTTTCGAAGGTTTGAATCTTGATTGTGTAAAGATTCTGGATCGTTCTCCCTTTTTTAAACTTTCGTGAGAATGTTCAGTTTTTCTTTTTGAACTTTCTCCGTTTTGAGAATAAGCTGGAGAACGTTCTGGTTTTTTCAAAATTGGCTTTTTCTTTTCAAACATCTTTTTGCTCTTAATCTTTTCATCCCATTTTTTGAAATAGCACGCAAATTCCAAATGTCCAAGTTTTTTACAGTATGAACATTTTGTTTTGCATTTTTCGATCTTGCTTTCCGGAATAAAAAAGTTTTCGTACATTTTGGTTTTTTGAGTTTGATCAAAACCAAGACCAGCCTTATCAAATATTCCTATTTGCGATCCCATGATCTTCTGAAAATTTTCAGTAGCTTTTATAAAATTAAGCAAATCAGTTTTTAAGATTTCATTTTCAGATTTAAGATTAACGTTATCCGTTTTAGCAGTAGAACGTTCTTGACCTTTTTGAATTTCACAATCTTGCTATTTTGATTCCCTCAGTTCTTGAATGGTATTCTTAAGAATATCAATTATGGCCTGAGCCTTTTCTTTCTCATCTTTTTCTTTAAAAACTTGTTCTTTTAAAGAACTACATTTTGTATAAGAGTGTTCGAATCATTTAGCAAGTTGTCAAATTCTTTTCCCCTTAATTCACACAGAGAACAGGGTTCAGAATCTATTACCTCGTTTTCTTCTGTGTCTGCCATCAAGCATATGTTGGCTTCTTCTTCTTCTTCTTCTTCTTCTTCTTCTGATTCTTCAGAGTCATCCCATGTAGCCAGCATTGATTTCTTTTTGAAAGGAAATCGCTTTGGTTTATTCTTATTCAATGGACATTCATATTTGTAATGTCCAAGTTTATTGCAACCAAAGCATGTAATCTGGCTCTTATCAACTTCTGTTTTGGGATTTTTATTGAGAAATCCCTTTTTGATTTGGTCTCTTCTTCTCATCATTCTTTGTATTTTTCTGGTGAGAAGAGCAATTTCTTCATCAGCATCTTCTTGTCCAGTTTCTTCTGGTTCTTCATCAGTTTGTAGAATGATGCTTTCTTGAGATGCTTTTAGAGCTACTGCTTTTCCTTTCTTGATAGGTTTATCTTCTTGTAGCAGTATTTCATGTGCTCTTAAAGTTCCTATCAATTCTTCCAGGGGAAGTGTTTCAAGATTCTTGGCTTGGCTTATAGCTGTTACCATTGGTCTCCATACAACTGGAAGACATCTCATGATTTTTCTTACCCTGTCTTGTATTGAATAGGCTTTGCCAAGAGAACGCATTTCATTCACTATTGTTGTGAATCTTGCGTACATCTCATCAATGGTTTCTCCTTCTTGCATTTCGAATAATTCGAATTTTCTTATACCAATGTCAATCCTTGTTTCTTTGACATGGCTCGTGCCTTCATGGTGAGTTTGTAATGTGTCCCATACTTCTTTGGCAGTTGCACATTCGTCTACTCTTTCACTTTCTTCCCTGCTCAAATCACACGATAAGAATAAATGAGCTTTGGAATTTAGAAGTACCTTAGCTTTATCATCAGAAGTCCAGTCTGCTTCTTTCTTTTCTGTTGAAGCTGGATCTTCTTGATTCATCCTTGGAACATGATTTCCATTTACTATGATGTTCCACATGCCTGTGTCTTGTGATTTAAGAAACAATTGCATTTTGTTTTTCCAAAAATAATAATCAGTACCATCAAAGAATGGTGGTCTGTTAGAGGATCCTCCCTCAACAATGTATTTTGCTTTAGACATTTTCTGGATCTTTTTCTCAAACACTGGTTAGGTGTTCTTTCTAGAGACCTTGCTCTGATGCCAATTGAAGTAGCAAAATTGATTTACAAGGAAGGGGGGTTTGAATTGTAAATCTCCCTTTTCAAAATTTCCAGAAAAACTTCAGTTTTAAACACAAGAAAGTTCTTGGTTAAGGAAGCAGAAAAATGGAGAACGTTCTTGGTTTGAGTAGAAAACGGAGAAAATTCAGATTAGTGTTTAAAACAGAAAACAGTTTTGTATTTTAATCTTTGAAACACGATTAAACTGAATAAAGAGATAAGGGATAAGAAATACCACACGCAGATATATCCTGGTTCACCCAAACTTGGGCTACGTCCAGTCCTCACGAAGTGAGATTTTCCACTAAGTGTTTAAAACAAGAACCTTCTTGGTTTTACAGCACCTAGTCTAGATCAACCTTGATCTTTTGTTTTCAGAACTTAAACTAATTCCTACCCAGAAAAAGTTTAACCAAATCACCTATCAATCTTGATAGGATTTCTTACAATCTACCCAAACTATCTTTTACTCTTATAGTTTGAGTTTACAATGATGATGAGATTGATTTTGTTTAGAATCTGTGAATTCTCAACTCTTGTTTGAGATTCGATTCTTTACAGATGAATCAGAATATATATCAGAGTAAAGCAATTTAACTAAAAACTGATTCTGTAAGTGATTTTCAGAACTTCAAGTATGAATGTGAATGATTGTGATAGCTGTGTTAGCACTTGAACTTCTGATTTTTCCTTGAGCTGTGGCCTTCCTTTTATAGGCTTGAGAGCATTGAATAAAGGCCAATATAGCCGTTGTAAAGGCCTTGTGTCAGACTGGTCCAGTGACTTTATCTCTAATTAAAAATAATCCTTTTATTTTCCTGATCAGTCTTGAGCTGTAGTATTTTGGATCAATCTTTCTTGAGTTGTTAATGATCTTCTGAAGCTTCTGATAAGTGGCAATATTGCTGTTTCCAGAACAGTCTGGACATGCTTGTTTGAGAGTCTTTATCTTTCTCAATTCGAAAGTTCTCTTGATCTGAATTGATCCTATGTGTTCTCTGCCATGTAGTGATCATATCCATGTAACTTCTAGAGCCAACAACTTTAATTAAGTGATGGAGAAAGTTGAGTCTTTATGACGTCACAATCTGGCGAACATTCTCCGTTTTCCAGAATGTGAAGAATGTTCTTCTGATGCTGTTTTCTTTGATTCTTTTGAAACCTGTCTATGATTTAAAACACTCAAAAGCACAGATTAAATTAACAATACATTTAGAATCATAATTAAACAATCTTTAATTAACCTTTATTTGTTTTCATCAAAACATTAAATTTGAGAGTTTGTCTTAACAAGTAGCTGGAAGGAACCAAGTTGCACTAATACACATAAGTTAAGGGACCTACTTGACCGTTTTTAAAGATATGAAGCCAAACTGAACTTTTAAAATACATTAAAGATCATATTTAAGCCTAAAAAGTAAAATAAAGTCTTATAATTAATGATGTATGGAGTAATATGCTAACATTTGTCGATTTAAGAAAAATACACCCTCAAAATATGTGATGATCATTTGTAATGTTAGAGTGTTTTTATTTTTAGCGGATTGACTCCTCTCAACCATAAATTCTTTTTTTCTTTCTTCATTAGAGAGATAGGTGGTTTAAGACAATTTTTTGGTCTAACATTACATACCTAAATAATTGTTTCCTTCATTTTATCTAAATAAGTGGCTTTTACACAAATTTAATTTTTATTTAGTACTTTTTGTTGTGATTTTGACATTTTAGTGCGACGATTTTTCATTTTCCCGCCTTGGTGCAATACTTTTTATTGTCTTAGTGTGATGTTCGTTTTGATTTAGAGTTAACATAGTAGTTTTAATCGATTACATATTTCAACCATTAACTTTGACGTCATCAACGATAAAGATTCAGATACATATATATGTCACACTTAAGTTTTGTTATTTGTAGACGTGTTGTTGTTTTGTATTATGCTGTCGTTTTATGTTATTAACTTCGATGATGTTAATTTATTCACAAATTCATTCTTTATGTTTTTAACAAATTTAAATTTATATCAATCAATATTATTTCTTTTAGTAATAATAAAAAAGTTTAGTAGCAAATGATAAATTTCGAGAATGGCATCTAATTATGTTATTCCATGTGTATCTTCTTTTGGTTGAAAGGCCGACCAAGCATTGTGGCAGAAGAAATCAACATTTGACATTTGATGCTTCACAAAGCAGAACGAGCTGGAATCATCTCACACATGCTCGTCAATATATATTTTTCCAGAGGACAATCTACAAACGTGCTAGATTTCGAGAATATTCATATAACAACTGATACCGACTAATATTGGGATCTACTATTTAGTCTACGCTTAATCAAAGTCAAGTTAGATCAGACATTTTTTTAAACAAAAAATCAAGACTCTATAAGCCTATCACGTTGTTTGTTTAAGCAAATAAATTATTATTATTATTATTATTATTAAATCATGTATTTTGTGTTACATTTTTAATTTGCTAATATTTTTATAATTTAGGTATATTAATTTATATCTGTTGACATATTTAAAAGTGTTGTTTATAAAATAGAATTTGAATAAATATTAAATAAAATTAGACTCCCTAAAATATCACATTAAAATTTAATCTAAATTACATATTAACTTGTTAGTTTATTTAAATTAAATTACATATTTAAAGAATTTACTATAAAATAATATTTTATGTGGATTAAGAGATCATATATGAGATTTTCAAAAAGATTATGTTCAAATATAAAAATAAGTCTATAACATGTAAAAAGCCAAACTTTATCTTAATTTTTTTTTTATCATACTTGGTTTTGCAAAACTCAATTCATCTTTAATCTATTTTTCTCCCTAATCACCATAGAGAATATCATATTCGATTTTACTAATTCTTATCAAATTTAAATTTAGAATTAAAAAGAAAAATATAAAAGTTTTATTTTTGTAAAGCAAGAAATTAATTTTCCCTCCATACTATGGTTTAACTAAAAGTAATATATAAAATTTGTTTTTACCTTTGGTTTTTTTTCAGTCAAGTTTTTACCTTTTGTTCAAAAATGTAAAACTTGGTTTTTAGAATAAAAAATATATTCTATATAAAAAAAAGAATATGTATTTTATTCTATCATCGGGTTTATTTCAAATTAATCATAACTTAAATTTTTCCCTAGCTCATCCAAATAAATTAGTAAATCAGTTGAAAAATATGCGAATATTCCTTATGGCAGTGAGTGGCCGCTCAAAATGACATAATCGCGTTAAGATGTTTGTGGCATAAAGTGAACATTTTTCCACATGTACATGATGTAATATGTGTGGTAAGCACGTTTTGAGGAATCTATATGGGATTTATTATGAGAATTATAATCTATGTTGTTAAACTCGATAATTTAGATAAATTTAGATAGTTTATGTAAAATTAATTTATAAATTCGATTTGTAAGAGTTTATTTAATATTAAAATAATATATATATGATATAATATTATTAAAATAATAATAATAATTCAACATTTTATCTCTATAACAAATTAAAAATATTTTTAAATAGATAAATATAATAGACCAAAATAAAATAGTAGAAAAATAAAATTATATCAAAGCATAATAGTTGTTCTTAAAAACGACACTAAAAATATAAATAACTTTACTTTATTAAAATCAATAGATATTGTAATACATTTATTAAAATTTTATATTTTAAGATAAACTAATGTACAACCGTAAACTCGTAAAAAACCACTAATAAAATCGAGAGTTTACTAGTTTTATTAGAGTTTTTTAAAACTCGTAAGAATTTATCAAAAATATAATTTGCATGGGAGTTGATTCATTTTCATAACCTAAAATCGTAAACTCGTAAAAGTTTAAGAGTTAAATCGAGAGTTTAACAATATTGTCTATATTTGAAATTTAAAATGTGTGTATTACAAATATTATCATTATTATTTTTTCGGCAGAAGAGTAATAAACCCTACTTTAAACTCATAAACAATTGTGAGGTTTCAGATTCAAACTAGAAACATAATGTCGACATTTGTCAATGAAGATGTGTTTTACGGACTTACAAACATTATATTTATGTGATATAAATTATAGCAGATTTAGTTTCTTAAGCATGTAATTATAATTTCAAGCTCTTTTTTTTGGGTACATAAAAATGGCATAAGCCCAAAGAAACGAAACAAAACTATGAGAATAAAAACAAACATTCTTAGGCATACAAACACAAGACAAATCGTCAAAAAGCAAACAATGAAGCTCATTAGGAGGAGCCTCCACCACAAAGCAACTAAAAGAATTCATAGAAAGTCTATAGCTAACAAGTCGGTTTGCACATCTGTTTCCCCTCCTGCCAAGTGTGGCAAACTTGAACTTGCCAATCTAAAGCTAAAAGACTACAAATGCACGTTACCAAGGAGGGAATACCTCATCTCATGTTGCAATTATCCAAAATCATGTCAATCAAGACTTTTGAATCCCTATCCACAATCAAATGTGAAATACGATCTCATTGAGTTATGTCCAAACCGAGGTATAGGTCTAATCTGCATGTAGTGCGTCACATGAATCAATCTTCTTTGTGTAGCCTTTGATCAACAACCCGTCAGCGTAATGAAAAAAATGAAGGTGCAAACACAAGAAGGGGGGTTGCATTGTGTTTGCCAAACTTGGAATTCTTTTGCTGTATTGTTGAATGCTGATGTGAGTTATTTGATGAATAATTAATCAAACTCAACAACGAATAATAACAACATAAGAACACATCGATTTATCCTGGTTCACCATTAACTTGGCTACATCCAGTCCCTTCACTCTGAAGGCTTTAATCCACTAATTCAAAACCTTTGAATTACAACACCTGACCCTCCAAGTCAGTCTTCCCAAACAGTCTGACAACCCCAAACTTTGAGGAACGACAACAACACCTTCACTCTACAAGTCAAGTCTTCTCCTACCAATCTGACAACCCCAGATTGAAGAAGGAATCTACACCTATAACGGGTTTGATTACAAGGGTTTGGAACTCTGCAAAGTTGCTTCTGGAAAGCTGATTGTTGCACTGAATTTATCTCTCGAAAACACTTAGAAAATATTGCTTTTTCACTCAAGTATTTCTCTCTATTGAACTCTTGGATAAATTTGAATTTGAAGCTTGAGTTCTGTGTTTTTCGATACCTAATGCTGCTACTTGAAACATTCTTTTATAGCTGCAATTAGTGCTTTGTCCAAGCTTAAATTCGAGATAAATCCTGCTCATATTTCCTTTGAAAATTCTGTTGGCCAATCCTGTTTCTCTTAATTTCAAAGCGTATATTTTTTAGCTTCAGATTTCATTCGATATTCCTTCAAGTCTTTAGTGATTTTTGAATCAAATCCCCTTAATACTTTGATCAAATTTTTATCAAAATTCAATTAAGTCTTCTTCGAATTTTAATCAGGTCTTCAATGATCTGCATCATGATTTAAATTCTGGATCGTATAAAATTTGATGATCTCGACCAACTTTGGACCATGTGATCTGATCTGTACCATTTTGTGATCTTTTGATCTGGACCATTGATCTTCTGATCTGGGCCAAGTCTGGACCAAGTCTTATATTCTGGACCATGCTATCTTCTGGTCTAGACCAAGTCTTATGTTCTGAACCATGCTATCTTCTGGTCTTGACCAAGTCTGGACCAGGTCTTCTGTTCTGGACCATGCTATCTTCTTGTCTAGAACAAGTCTGGACCAAGTCTGACTTATGTTTCCTTCTGGTCTGGACCAAGTCTCTTTCTAGACTCTGCTTCCTTCTGGTCTGGACCAATTCTCCTTATAGACTCTGCTTCCTTCTGATCTGGGCCAAAAATAATATCCTCTGATTGATGATATCCTCTGATGTTTTCCTTTTGATGACATCCTCTGATTATTGCTTCTTATGGGATCCTTTGGTGATATCCTCTGGTATCCTCTGGAGGTATCTTCTGGTGGCATTTTTATCTTCTGGTGACGTCATCCTCTGATGACATCTTCTGCTGACGTCATCCTCTGATGACATCCTCTAGTGACGTCATCCTCTGGTGTATCCTCTGGTGACGTCATCCTCTGGTGTATCCTCTGGTGACGTCATCCTCTAATTTTTCACATCCTCTGATTTTTCATTCTTTTAAGTCAAAATATGATTTTCATAAAATACTTTTGTTAACATCAAAACTTTAATTGAAAGAACCAACTTGGTTCCAACAAAAAAACCTCCTAACCCAAAGTATAATGATTCCTTATGCAAGTATGATTGTTGTTTAACTTGGTCCAACCCTTGGGAAGTTTCATCCAACGAATGTAGACAATTTCCCTAATATGATGTCTTTGATGCATATGGTGATATTTACATTCTTCTAAGTCTTTAGAGTAGTTCAGGATGTCCCGCACAACATCAAGAGGTTGCTTGAAATTGACCTCAAATATTGTTTTATTCCTCCACATCCAAAGGAACCAACAAGTTGTCATGAAAATGGTTTTCCATTTCTCATTTGGAGCTCTAGTGCCATGCTTCCTGAGGTTTGTGAAAATCCAATTCCTGCAATCAAAGGAAAAGAAATTAGTTATATCACTAGAAGGAACGAGGCGGAGCCATACCTGAGTTGCTTGCACACAATCACATAAGACATGGAGAGTAGTCTCATCCTCCTTCCTACAACTAAGACAAAGAAGTCAAAATACCCACTCTGCACTTGCTCATTCGATAATTTGTGAGGAGACACTCATGTGTCGCCAACCACATAAATGTTTGAATGTGGGGAAGACATTTCCACTCGCATAAATTTTCTAGTTACCCTAGTAGCAAGGCCAACATCATGCTACAAAATATACGCACTTTGGATGGTAAATTGTTTAGTGCTAGTTCCTCCCCACCCTAAGGTATCAACCTCATTTGTATTTAAATGTCTTGGAAGCACAAACACCTAATTCATTGTAGTAGTAGGCAAATTGTCTCGTAGGAAACTCACATCCTAATCCCCCATGTGTTAAATCATCTCTCACATATATAGTGGTGTCAACGAAATCCTTAAAAGTTGTAGAAAAAAGTTGACTATTATGCATAACCCAATTATCCAACCAGAACCTTATTTATCTCCCATCACCAATTTGTTTGACAACATGACGTTGAAAGTCACTGCACAAATTAGAAACAGCTTTCCACAAATGTAAATCATAAGGTGGGGAGTTACAAGTTAAGTTGAGATCATTATTCCTCCCATATTTTCCTATCAACACACTGCACCATAAATTATCAAGATTTTGAATAAGACTCCACATAATCTTCATGATAAAAGAATCATTCATACTATTAGGTATCTTAGTTCTTAAGCCACCATCATTTTTATGTTGACAACACATTTCCCTACCTACAAGGTGGGCCTTACAACCTTGTTCAAAATCTCCCCACACAAAGCCCTGTTGTATTTCCTCAATCTCATCACAAATTCCTTTAGAGATTTTTGTGTATTGCATATGATAGTACGTAATCAAGCTAATCATTGTCTTAGAGAGAGTAACTCTGCCATCCAAACTTAAACATTGTTGCTTCCACCCACTTAGTCTACTTTGAGTTTCTTTTGTACAATGTGATTGAAATGATATTTTTTAGCTATACTTAAAGGGATATTAGCCCCCAGGTATCTACCTAAACAGTCAACCTAAGCGAAGGTTGTGTGCTGAAGATTGGCATCTTGAAGTTGGTCGTTAATGTTTTGAGAGGGAAAAAATTAAGTTTTTTTACTATTAATATGTTGTCCTGATGCTTGACAGAAAAGGTGAAGGCAATGCATAACACAATGAGCTTAATCAATTGAAGCCTTTGCAAAAACAAGAAGATCATAAAAAAAAAGAAAGATGAGATTTCGGGACCATACCTTCATGCACGCAAAGGTGATAACTCTTCATCATATGCATATTTTTCACTGTTTTTAGTCTTATTTAGATTCAATCATTAGTTAATTTAAGGAGTTATTTGATATATTTTGTTGATTTTAGGTCTTGGATTTAATAAAATGTTTATGTTCTTATTTCCTTGATTAAGTAATATTTTTTGGTAGTTTTGTGTTGTTTCTTTGTTTTAGTGCGGTGTTGAATTTATGTGAGAAATCAACATGACCTAAATGGAGTATTTCTGCTATATCTGGAGTTGTAGATGTCCAATTGGAGTCAAACCAAGTGCAAATGAAAGCTAAGATCCATAGCTACAACTTGCATAAAGACACCAGAACCAAACTCGGAGTCAAAAGAGGAGCGAAATGCAGTAAATGCCATACATCAGATGTTGTGCGCCTGAAGCGCATTTCTGCGTTTCTGATTTTGTTTAAATGCGCCTGAAGTGCAAGTCCCACGTCTGGGGCACGTGGCGTGCTGCAGAATGTATAAAACTGAGTTTTTCTGATTTTCTAGGGATCTTTTGGTCTATTGGTAAACTTAGAGACTTGTGCCCTAGCAGAAAATCTGAGAGGCGGCTTTTCTACACCATTGAAGGAGTTTTATCAAGAATCATTCATGTATCTTTCTTGTAATTCTTCTTTAATCTCTATATCCTTAATCTCTGTCATGAGTAACTAAACCCTATCTGTTAGGGATGAGTGAAACAAGATGAAACCCTTATTTGTCTAATTTGATTCCTGGTTATATGAATAAATTTATTGAATTATTTTTCTCATCTATGTGCTTAATGCTTTTTATTGCTTGATCAACTTTAAAATGTTTTACGATTCATATTTTGAAATGGAAGTGGACTTTACGAATGCTTGAGATGAGAAATTCATGAGATTGTAGTCTAGGGATAGATGAAGATCATGCAACCAATTGAATTAGCTGCAGAGGCAGCAGTTTAAAAAGAGAATTTTTGTACTGTAAAGCTTAATCCTAATCTTAAATCCATTAAGGAGTTAGAGGTTATTTTGGAATTAAAGGTTTTGTCAGTAAGAAATTAGGGGTTATTTTGGCAAGAATACTAAAGAGAATTCGGTAATAATTCAATAATGGAATTCAGTAACTAGGATCAATTTAGAAACCAAGGTTGGACTCGTAGTGAAATTCATATCTAACATTTTTCTCATTATAAAAGTTCAATTTTATTACTTTTGGTATTTCAAATATTATTCTAATCAATCCAGAAACTTTTTGTTCAATTTTAGCAAATAAATATAATTTGATAGTAAAACGTAATCCTTGAGTTCGACACTCGGTACAACCGTTTTAATTATTACTTGGAACGATTCTATACACTTGCTGAAACGCTATCAAGTTTTTGGCGCTGTTGCCGGGGATCGCCATATCATTATTGAGTTACAATTTATTTACTTAATTGAAATTTTTTGCTCTGCAATAAAATTTTGGGTCTTTTGTTATTAAATTTTTATTTTTTTATTTCTATTTATTCACGATTTTTCTAACCTTGTATGCGAGGCCAGTCCTCAGCTAAGCTTTATTTTGATCTAGAAATTGAAAAGACCGCAAAACAATCGAAAGGCGGTTCGAGAAAGGAGGAAAGGGGTAAGAAAGTTAGCAGCAGAAGAACAAGATATAGGGGATTGCTTCATATTTTCCGAAATGGTTGATTCACCACCACCTGAACGTACCCTCGAGGAGTATGGGAATAGTGATAGAAATAGTGCTCGTTTGGCCATCCATAACCAACCGGTTACAGTCAACAAGTTCGAAATAAGTCCCGCCTTGTACCAAGAGTTGAAGGAGATTCAGTTTTCCAGTAAACATAACGAAGATGCAAATAGACATCTCACAAACTTCTTTGAACTATGTGAGATAGTGAAGGTGGATGGTAACAGTGAAGAAGGCAAGAGGTTGAGACTATTTCCATTGTCATTAAAAGATGATGCTAATGAGTGGCTTAATTCTTTACCCTCCGGTAGCATCACCACATGGGACGATCTTGAAGACAAATTCTTGGAACAATACTTTCCCCCAGCTGTGTTCGTTAGAAAAGGCAAGAGATTTCTAGTTACAAATAGAAAGAATGAGAATCCCTTCGTGACACTTACAGGAGGTTCAAAAGCTTACTAGCAGGATGCCCCAATCATGCTTATGACGACATTGCTCAAATGCAAATATTCTGCAATGGGTTGAGGCCGAGCACTAGAATTATGTTGGATGTTACAGCAGGTGGTTCTTTGAATTATGGCATCAAATGAGCAAATGATGTTGTATGATAGAGGTGGTGGGTCAAAAAGTGGTATGCTGGAATTGAGTGTTATGGATGCGGAGTTGGCTCAAGGAAAGCTACTCTTAAAACAAATAGAAGATGTTATCACTGCTGAGATAAAAAAAGGGGATGGCAGCTCTAAATATACAATCCCAAGTGGCTCCTGTTAAATTATTGAAACATACAAGTTGTGACTTTTGTGGGGGAGCACATAAAAATGGCGTTTGTGAAGAACCAAAGGATGATGATACAGAAGAACTAGAAAATGTAAATTTTGTAGGTAACAACGGGAAGTAGAACAACTCCTACTCTAGTACGTACAATCCGGGTTGGAGAAGTCATCCAAAGTTTTCATGGAAAGATCAACATTGGGGATCCCAAAGCCAACAAGGAGCTCAAATAAATCAAGCACTACCGTGTAAAGCTGCTTGGGAGATTGCTATTGAGAAGTTGGCAAAAAACACAAGTGTTTTCATTGAAGAGTCAAGAGCCATCCAGAAAAATCACTTCGCCTCCATAAAGAATCTTGAGACCTAAGTGGGTCAAATTTCTCAATAGCTAGCACAAAGAGCGCCCGGAGACATGCCTAGTGACACAGTTCCAAATCCGTGAAACAATGTCAATGCTGTGACAACAAGGAGTGGCAAGGTAAGTAAACCAACACCACCTAAAACCAAAAAGGGTGGAAGTGCTTCAATTCCAACCCACTTGAAGGAAATAGTCACCCGACATCAGCTGAGGTGGACATGTTGAAGAAAATATATTTTTGATATATGTTTTAATGACAACAAACCTTATAAAATAAATGATTAAGTTTTATGAATGGTGGTCTACTAATGGTTTCACTTAAGTTTTGTTTAAGGAACATGAATGCATAAGTGAACAAGAAAGAATCCATTCACTTCATCAAAATGCACAAGTATCCACTCAATAATGAAATAATCTCAAAAGGAATGTATCATATATCAAATCATTCAATAGAATGATTATTACATCTTCAAGATAACATCTTCATGAAGAAAGATGATCAAATACATTCATACAACAAATTAATGATCAAACTATGCTATAAATCAAAAGCAAGATCATTTGAAGGAAGCAAATATTCTCCAGGTTCTCTAGTTTGACAGAAATCTGGAAAATGAAGAATGTTCTCCAGGTTCAAATATGGTCATGACAACATAAGGATCAACCAATCTCCATCAATTGAAAGAAGATATTACCTTTGGAATTTACATCCATATTATGACTATATGACAAGGAACAAATGGGATCCTTTATAATCAAAGAAGTCATTCAAATCACAAAGGAAAAAGGCTATTAATCAAGCTGTTCCAACAAGACAGATCATTCTCCAGAAATGCCCAGAGTGATCAGATCAATCTCCAGAATGCCCAGAATGATCAGATCAGTCTCCAGAATGTCCAGAATGATCTGTTATCCAAAATGATCTTCTATCTAGAATGATTATCATTCTCCAACATGTTACATCAATCTCCAGCATGTTAACATTAATCTCCAACATGTTTAACATCATTCTCCAGCAGTGTATCATCAGTCTCCAGATTGATAAACAATCTCCAACATTCAACATCTTTCTCCAGCATGATTAAAAACTATCTCCATAATGATCAAACATCATCCTCCAGTATGATAACATCAGTCCAGAATGATACAATCATTCTCCAGCATACTGAACATCATTATCCTGCCTTGTTATATCCTTCTCCAACATGACTGCTAAGAACGTTGAACGATCTTGAAGTATATAAACATCAGAGGATACCATCAGAGGATATCATCAGAGGATATCGTTAGAGGATACCATAAGAGGATATCATTAGAGGATATCATCAGAGAATATCATCAGAGGATACCATCATAGGCAAAAAATAGAGGATACCATCAGAGGCAAAAATCAGAGTATGAAAGAAGAATCTGGCTAAGAACAAAGGATTTCAATGCAGTCAAAACAGAACTTGAAAGTAGGCAAAAGTTGGATTATTTTTAATTAGAAAAATTGGCTTTGGTCAAGCCTGAGAAGAGCAATTCCAACGGCTCTATTGACTTTCATTTACTGCTCTCAAGTCTATAAAGGAAGGCCAATGCTCAAGGAAAAAACAGAGCTTCTAGTACAAAGCAATACATCACTTACATACATCTACATACTTGAAAGCTTCTCAATCACAAATAAAAGATTCAGTTGTGTTTTTCTACTTCATATCAAAATCATTTTACTGAATTCTTTTGTCAAGAATCTAATCTCAAACATGAGTTGAGCATACTCAGATTATGTCCAAAATCAAAGACTTTCAAGTGCCAAGATATATCATCAATCACTCACATTCATACTTGAAAAGTCTCACAAGAAATCAGTAACATTTGTTCACGAATTCATATTTATTAGCTTACTGAAATCTCTTGTAAAGAATCTAAACCTCAAACAAGAGTCGAGATTTAATCAGATTCTGTAAAAACACTCTACATCATTATTGTGTAAACTCGAGACTATAAGAGGTGTTTATAGCTTGAGTAGTTTGTTTAGAAAATCTTTTTAAAGTTAAAAGGTGAAGTGTAAAATCCTATCAAGGTTGATAGGTGACCTGATTGAATTCCTTTCTAGGTGGAAAGGATTGAAGTTTGTAACAGATCAAGGTTGATCTGAGGTAGTGCTGTAAAACCAAGAAGTATTTTTTGTTTTGAACACTTTGTGGAAAATATCACCGTTTTGAGGATTGGACGTAGCCTGGGTTGGGTGAACCAGGATATATTTGTGTGTGATATCTCTTCCTTTATCTCAATTTACTTTCAGTCTTTTAATTATCAAGCTAAATAGATAAAGTGAACTGTTGATTTTAACTAACCAAGAACGTTCTCTATTTTCTGGTGAAAACCAAGAACGTTCTCCATTTTCTGTTTTCACAACGAAGATCAATCTTGAGTTATTTTCTTAAGTTTTTCACAGGAATTTCAAAAGGGAGAATTTACAATTCAAACCTCCCTTTCTTGTAAATCGACATCGCTACTTCAATTGGTATCAGAACTCGGTCTCTAAAGATTGAGCACCTAACAAGTGTTAGAGGAAAAGATTCAGGAAGAAGAAGTAATGAAACCAACACGTGCTTAAAGGAAAACTTAGAAAATAATGAGATAATCATCTATGAACTCTGTCCTTTATGTGAAGAAATGGAACAAGAATTTGATAATCTTTTATGTTATTCAAACCTTCTTGCTCAAAAATATGGTTTATTAAAAGAACAACTCCGTAAAGAAAAAGAAGAAAAAGAGAAAGCCCAAGCTATGAATGACGAACTCAGAAAGGTCATTCAAAGTTTGCAGCAAACTCATTTACAAATAGTTGAACAACAAAAGACTCCTTCAAGATAACATCTTCATAAAGAAAGATGATCAAATACATTCATAAAAAAAATCAATGATCAAACTATGCCATAAATCAAAAGCAAGATCATTTGAAAGAAGCAAAATTACAAAAACCGGATAGAGAACGTTCTTGACAGAAATATGGAAAACAGAGAATGTTCTCCAAGTTCAAATATGGTCATGACAGCATAAAGATCAATCAGTCTCCATCAATTGAAAGAAGATATTGCCTATGGAATTTACATCCATATTATCACTACATGACAAGGAACAAATGAGATCCATTCTAAAGAAAGAAGTCATTCAAATCACAAAGGAAAAAGGCTATTAATCAAGTTGCTCCAACAAGACAGATCAATCTCCAGAAATGCCCAGAATGATTAGATCAATCTCCAGAATGATCAAATCAGTCTCCAGAATGTCCAGAATGATTTGTTGTCCAAAATGATCTTCTGTCAAGAATGATTATCATTCTCCAACATGTTAACATCAATCTCCAGCATGTTAACATTAATCTCTAGCTTATTTAACATAATTCTCCAGCAGTGTATCATCAGTCTCCAAATTGATAAACAATGTCCAGCATTCAACATCTTTCTCCAGAATGATTAACAACTATTTCCAGAATGATCAAACATCATCCTCCAGTATGATAACATCAGTCCATAATGATATAGTCATTCTCCAACATACTGAACATCATTCTCCAGCCTTGTTACATCCTTCTTCAGCTTGACTACCAAGAATGTTGAACGATCTTGAAGTATATAAAGATCAGAGGATATCATCAGAGGATACCATTAGAAGATATCAACAGAGGATATCATCAGAGGATACCATAAGAGGATATCATAATAGGATATCGTCAAAAGATATCATCAGAGGATACCATCAGAGGTAAAAATCAGAGTATGAAAGAAGAATCTGACCAAGAACAAAGGATTTCAGCCCAGTCAAAACAGAACTTAAAAGTAGTCAAAAGCTTGATTATTTTTAATTAGAAAAATTGGCTATAGTCAAGCCTAAAAAGAGCACTTCCAACGGCTCTATTGACTTTCATTTACTGCTCTCAAGTCTATAAAAGGAAGGTCAATGCCCAAGGAAAAAGCAGAGCTTCAAGTACAAAGCAATACATGACTTACATACATCTACATACTTGAAAGCTTCTCAATCACAAACAAATGATTCAGTTCTGTTTTTTGTCTTCATATCGGAATCATTCTAATGAATTCTTTTGTCAAGAATCTAATCTCAAACACGAGTTGAGCATACTCAGATTATGTCCAAAATTAAAGACATTCAAGTGCTAAGATATATCATCAATCACTCAAATTTATACTTGAAAAGTCTCACAAGAAATCAGTAACATTCATTCACGAATTCATTGTTATTAGCTTACTGAAATCTCTTGTAAAGAATCTAAACCTCAAACAAGAGTTGAGATTTAATCAGATTATGTAAAAACACTCTACATCATTATTGTGTAAACTCGAGACTATAAGAGGTGTTTATAGCTTGAGTAGTTTGTTTAGAAAATCCTTTTAAGGTTAAAAGGTGAAGTGTGAAATCCTATCAAGGTGGATAGGTGACTTGATTGAATTCCTTTCTGGGTTGAAAGGATTCAAGTTTGTAACAGATCAAGGTTGATCTAAGCTAGTTGTTGTAAAACCAAGAAGGTTCTTTGTTTTGAACACTTAGTGGAAAATCTCACCGTTGTGAGGTCTGGACGTAGCCTGGATTGGGTGAACCAGAATATATCTGTGTATGATATCTCTTCCCTTATCTCTATTTAATTTCAGTCTTTTAATTATCAAGTTAAATAGATAAACTGAACTGTTGATTTTAACTAACCAAGAATGTTATCTGTTTTCTGGTGAAAACCAAGAACGTTCTTCGTTTTCTGTTTTCTGGTGAAAACCAAGAACGTTCTTCGTTTTCTATTTTCACAACCAAGATCAATTTTGAGTTATTTTCTTATGTTTTTAACAAGAGTTTTAAAAGGGAGAAGGTACAATTCAAACCCCCTTTCTTGTAAATCAACATTGCTACTTCAGGACATTGGTCGTGAAAAGAAGGACCGTGTGGTGCAGAAAAAGGAAGCCCTACCAAAACCCAAAATTTAACTCCCATTCGCTCAAAGATTAAAAAGGGAAGAAATAGAAAAACAATTTGGTAAGTTTCTTGATGTTTTTAAAAAATTGCAAGTTAACATTCCTTTTGCAGAAGCACTAGAGCAGATGCCGACATACGCCAAGTTCATGAAGAGATTCTGTCAAAGAAAAGGAAAATCGTGTTGGAACCAAGTTGGTTCTAAGTACTTAGGATTTTGATGTTTACAAAAGCACTCCATATAATCTTATTTTGTACCTTCAATTATTACATTAAATGCCACCAGAAGATGAAGTTTCAAGAGGCAGAAGATGAAGACACCAGATAATGCATCCAGAAGATACCAGAAGATGTATCCTGAAATTACCAAATGATATCTTTGCTGGCCCAGATCAGAAGGTAGCAAAGTCAGAAGGAGACCTGGACCAGACCAGAAGGAAGCCTGCCAGAGGGAGACTTGATCCAGACCAGAAGGAATCATAAGTCAGACTTAGTCCAGAAGTTATTATGACCAGAAGATGGCCTGACAGTGAAATGATAAACAGCCCAGACTTGATCCAGACTTAATTAGAGGATAAATTAATGGGTCAAGAACAAGAGATTCAATTCAGATTTGACTCAGACCAGAAGATAACATGGTTCAGGGTATGAAACTAAGTCCAGACCAAAAGAAATGATGTCTAGATTTGATCCTGACCTGATCCAAATCAGAAGGTAAAATGTCCAGACTGAAATATTATTTGTCCAGATTTAATTTCAGTTCAATCTAGACCCAGTTCAGAATTGGTCCAGATCAGAGGGAAAAGGTTCAGATCAATGGTCAAGATTTAAGTATATGGCCCAGTGTTGGCCGAGATAAGAAGATCAGACCATGGCCCAGTGTTGGCCGAAATCAGAAGGTCAGAACGTGTGGTCCAGCATTGGCCGAGATCAGAGGATCACAGCAGATCAGTTTGCAAGTCCAGGATGGCCGAGATCAGAAGATCAGAAAGTGTGGTCTAGGGCTGGCCGAAATCAGAGGATCACATTAGATCACTTAGTATGGTCTAGATGTGGACTAGCACAGAAGATCAAACGGTCTAGATTTAATCATGATGATTAACGGTGGAGATTTATCTAAATTTGATCAAAGTATTAAAAGGATTTGATTCAAAATTAAGTTGAAGTCGGATGGGAGTTCAGAAGCTATTGGCGGGAAGAAAGATTTGTTCCAAAATTAATTAAAGACAAGATTGGCCCAAGTTATTTATGAAAACAAATCTGGAGATAAAAAGATATGTTTTTTATTTATATGAAACCCGATTGGTCAGAGTATTTTTGGAAGAGAATCCAGCAAGATACAGCTCGAAATTCAGCTTGGAAGAGACCCTAATCCGCATCTATAAAAGGAGGCTCAAGGCAGAATACTTAGAATCGAAAATCACAAAAGAGTCATACACTTCCAAAGCAAACACTAAAGTTTTCAGTGAGGTTAATTGTGAGTTCCAGCTTTCCAGAAGCAAGCATTCGTGTTTTTCTTTCCCTTGTGTTAAATCTAAGTTGTGGAAGTAGAGTCTACAATCTGAGGGATTCAGACGGGGTAGCAGATTCCTTAGCAATTAAATTCAAGGCGTTGTAATTCCTTCTACAATCTGGGGTTGTCAGATTGGTAGGAGAAGACTTGACTTGAGAAGTCAAGGTGCTGTATTCCTCAAAAGTCTAGGATTGTTAGACTGTTTGAGAAGACTGACTTGGAGGGTTAGTGGTGTCGTTGTAATTCAAGTTTTGAATTAGTGAAATCCTTCAAGGTGAAGGGACTGGACGTAGCCTCGTTAGCGGTGAACTAGTATAAAATTATGTGTTTTTATTTTTACTTTATATCCGCTGCTAACTCTGTTTTATTCATACATCAAGTTTTGTTTTAAAACTGCAAAAACAGAAAAAGAATTCAAGTTAGTCAAACACAATTCAACCCTCCTTCTCGTGTTTGAACCTTCAAATCGGCAGTGAAATAGTGATGCTTACCGAAGAGTGCAGTGCTATTCTACAGAGTAAGCTACCACCTAAGCTCAAGGATCTTGGAAGCTTGTCTATCCCTTGCGCTATTGGAAATAGAACTTTTGGGAAGGCCCTGTGTGATCTTGGGGCAAGTGTGAGTCTTATGCCTATTTCTATATACAAAAGGTTAGGCATTGGAAGAGTCAAAGACACACAACTGATGTTACAGTTCGTAGACCGCTCAATGAAACACCCATATGGAGTGGTGGAAGATGTGTTGGTCAAAGTGGATAAGTTCATTTTCCCAGATGATTTTGTGGTACTGGACATGGAGGAAGACAATGATATCCCCTTGATCTTGGGGAGACCGTGAAGGTGCAAAGACGAGAAGGGGGGTTGAGTTGTGTTTGTACTAGAATTCTTTTTTTGTTTTTGATGATTATTTGAAATCTGAAATATAATCAAGTAGAGTTTGCAGTGGATAAAGTAAAATAAATAACACAAGGATTTATCCTGGTTCACCATTAACTAGGCTACATCCAGTCCCTTCACCTCGAAGGATTTTTCCACTAATTCAAAACCTTTGAATTACAATAACATTACTGACCCTCCAAGTCAGTCTTCCCAAACACTCTAAAAATCCTAGACTTTTGAGGAACACAACACCTTGACTTCACAAGTCAAGTCTTCTCCTACCAATCTGACAACCCCATATTGCAGAAGGAATTACAACACATTGAATCTAATTGCTAAGTCACATGCTACTTCTTCTGACTCTTTAGATTGTAGACTCTACTTCAACAATATAGATTTAACACAAGGGAACGAAAAACACGAGTACTTACTTCTAGAAAGCTGAAACTCACAATTAACCTCACTAAAAACTCGAGTGTTTGCTTCTGTAATTGTATGACTCTTTTACTGATTTTCGATGCTAAGTCTTCTGCCTTGAGCCTCCTTTTAAAAATGAGAATTAGGGTTTCTTCCGTGATCAAATTCGAGTTGTATCTGTCCAAATTATCTTTCAAAAATAACTTTGGCCAATCCTGTTTCACTTAAATAAAAATCGTATCTTTTTAGCTTCAGATTGCTTTTGAAAATTCTGTTGACCAATCTTGTTTCTTTTAATTTCAAACCATATCTTTTTAAGCTTCAGATTGCATTCGTATTTCTTCAAGTCTTCAATAATTTTTGAATCAAATCCCCTTAATACTTTGATCAAATTTCTATCAAAAATTAATCAAGTCTTCTTCGAATTTTAATCAAGTCATCACTAATTTTCATCATGATTAAAATCTGGACCGTATGATCTTCTGATATCGACCACATCTGGACCATATAATATGATCTGCCCCAATTCTATGATCCTCTAATCTCGGCCAACACTGGACCATATGATCTGATCTTCTGATCTCGGCCAACACTGGGCCGTATGATCTGATCTTTTGATCTCGGCCAACACTCGACCATGATGCTTAAATCTGGACCATTGATCTGAACATTTTCCCTCTGATCTGGACACAGTTTGGACTGAGTCTGGATTGAATTTAAATTAAATCTGGACTTATGATATTTTAATCTAGACATTTATCGTCTGATCTGGATCAAGTCTGGATTAAATCTGGACAACATTTCTTCTGATCTGGACTGAGTTTTATGTTCTGGACCATGCTATCTTCTGGTCTGAACCAAGTCTGGACCAAGTCATTTGTTCTGGACCAGTTATCTTCATCTCTGGATCAAGTCTCCTTCTGGACTCTGCTTCCTTCTGATCTACGCCAAAGAAGATATCATCTGATAATGTTATTTTTCCTTTGATATTTTGCCTTTGATGACATCCTCTGATATCCTCTGGAGGTGTATCCTCTGGTGCCTTCAGGATGCATCCTCTGGATGCATTATCTGACCTAACCTTCTGGTGACATTTCTATCCTCTAGTTGCTTCTCTGGTGGTGTCATCCTCTGATTTTACACAGCTTCTGATTTGTTCTTCTAAGTTAAAATACTATTTACATAAAATATTTTTGTTAACATCAAAATTCTAAGTATAGAACCAACTTGGTTCCAACAATCTCCCCCTTTTTGATGATGACAAAACCTTGTATTTTTTATAACTATTTTTCTTTCTTTTGACTTTGACTCCCTATAGGACTATGCTTTGTTTTGACTTTTTCTCCCCCTAAGTCTAATCCCCCTAGAATTAATATATTAAATGCCACTAGAAGATGAAGTCACCAAAGGCAGAAGATGAGTTACCAGAGATTAGAATCAGACCAGAGGATACACCTCCAAAAGATACCAGAGGATGCATCCAGAATACACCAGATGATACATCTCTAGAGGATATCAGACGAAGTCAAAACATCATCAGAGGATATCTTTCCTGGCCCAGATCAGAAGGAAGCAGAGTCCAAAAGGAGACCTGGTCCAGACCAGAAGGAAGCCTGCCAGAGGGAGACTTGTTCCAGACCAGAAGGAATCATAAGTCAGAATTGGTCCATAATTAATCCTGACCGGAAGATAGCCTGGTCGTGAAATAAGAATCAGTCCAAACTTAATCCAGACTTTGTCCAGAGCAGAAGATAACTGGTCCAGAACAAGTGACTTGGTCCAGACTTCGTCTAGACCAGAAGATGGCATGGTCAAGAGTATAAAACTAAGTCCAGATCAGAAGAAATGATTGTCCAGATTTAATCCAGATCAGAAGGTAAATGTCCAGATTAAAATATCATTAGTCCAAATTTAATTCAATCCATACTCAGTCCAGAATTGGTCCAGATTAGAGGGAAAATGTTCAGATCAATGGTCCAGATTTAAGCATCATGACCTAGTTTTGGCCGAGATTAGAAGATCAAATCATGTGTTCAGTGTTGGCCGAGATCAGAGGATCACATAATTAGGGAAGATAAGATTATATGGTCCAGATGTGGTCGAGATCAGAAGATCAAATAGTCCAGATTTAATCATGATGATAATTAGTGGAGACTTGATTAAATTCGAATAAGACTTGATTAAATTTTAATAGAAATTTGATCAAAGTATTAAAAGGATTTGATACAAAAATAAATTGAAGTCTTGTGGGAATTTAGAAGCTATTGGCGGGAAGAAAGATTTGGTCTAAAATTAATCAAGAACAGGATTTGCCAAAGTTATTTTTGAATGCAAATCTAAAGCTAAAAAGATATGTTTTTTATTTAAGTGAAACCCGATTGACCAATTTATTTTTGCAAGAGAATCTAGACAAGATACAACTTGAATTTAATCATGGAAGAGACCCTAATTTTCATCTATAAAAGGAGGCTCAAGGCAGAAGACTTAGCATCGAAAATACTTGAGAGTCATACACTTCCAAAAACAGAAGAAAGCTGCAAAGGCAACACCAGAATCAAAGGATAGTGACAGTGACTGTGATGATATGGCTTACTTAACCAAACAGATGGTTAAGATCTGGGAAAACAGGAAGAGGAGAGGCTCTAAGAAGAAACATAACAGCAAAGGAAAGGAAGAATTTGACAAGAAGAGCATCATCTGTTATGGATGCAATGAACCTAGACATATCAAGTCAGAATGTCCAAGTCTGGAAAAAGGTAAACAGCACAAGAAGAGTTCTAGATTCAAAAAGAAGGGTATGATGGCAGCATGGGATGCATCAGAACTAGAAGAAGAATCTTCTGATGAAGAAGAGGCAGAAACAACAATGATGGCACACATCAGGTCTGCCTCTGGACTTCATAAAGGCACAATTTCAAGAAGGAAAGCAAGCAGAAGGAAGAATGATCAAAGCAGTCATTCAGGCAAGTCTGGAAGCACATAAGAGGAAGCAATTCTGGCTCTGATGGCTCATACCTACTCTAGTTCTGGATACAGCTCAAGCTCTGGAACAGATTCAGAAGATGAAGACAATAAGGTATTTTCTGATGTCACTAAATCTGAATTAATTGATGCTTTAAAAGATTTTTTAAATGCAAACAATAAGATTTCTTTAAAACTGAAAACTCTTAGGGAAGATAAGAAAAATCTGACCAAAGAAGTCCAAGTTTTAAAGAATCAAAATTTTGAGTATGCAATTGAAAACAAGGATTTTAAAACTGAAGTTGCAAGACTCAAATATGAAAACCAAACTCTCAAAAGTAATATTTGTTTCACTTCCAAAACTGTTTGTGAATCTGATATGCATGAGCAATTTTATCAAAACTTCATTTCTAATGGAATGGAAAGAAGTAAATATGCATATATGATTTATGGAAACAGTAACATTGGAAAGAGAGGTCTTGGTTTTACAGAAACTGTTGCTGAAACTAAAACTGTTCATTTTGATGTTTTATGCATTGTTTGTGCTAAGAAAGGTCACTCTGAATTATGTTGTCCAATGGTAAAATCTGAATAAGATCAGAGAGCTGTTAAAACTAAAAAACCTGGACCCAATTAGTTATGGGTACCAAAAGATCAAATTTTCTATGTTGCAGATATTCTGAGCAACCAGAAGGAGACACCAACAATGGTGCCTGGACAATGGATGTTGGCAATGCACAAGCAGAAGAAGATTTATGTTCCTGCTACAACCAGACAGAGGCAATCTGAGTGTGATGGAAGAAGGTCTGGTCAACTCAACCAGAACCAGAATCAGAATTGGAACCAGAATCAAAATTGGAACCAGAATCAGAACAAGAATTGGAACCAAAACCAACACTGGAACCAGAATCAGAATCAGTACTGGAACCAGAACCAGAACATGTATTAGTATCAAAGGTTTAGGTATGATCATCAAAATTACTTCAATTATCAGAATCGGTATTACTACAGGAATTATCAGAATTATCAGATTCATCAGAATCACCAGATTCATCCAAATCCCCAGAATTATCAGATTCATCCAACTCATCCAAATCACCAGAATCATCAAGGTTATCATAATCACCAGATTCATCCAAGTTACAAGAGCCAAAACATGTTTCAGAATCATTAGAGGAACATGATCTATCAACCAAAGCAGAATCAAGGAAACTGCTCAAGCAGGCTAGAAACAGAACTGGCTCTGATGGCTCGAACTGAGTCTGATTCTGACAATGAAGCAGCAAAGTCTGATAAGCAGAAAGAGAAGAATCAGAATCAGGAGAACACTCCAATCAGATTGATCAAAATTGCAATCTTGGATGGGAATTCAAATTTCTTCATCCAAACCCATTAATCAAAGAACATTCAAAAGTCATAATCTGAAAACCAGAAAAGAAGAAACAAAAGGGTTTTCAGAGGGAAAATTAAACTGTGACATACAAGAACTATGTGATCCAGAAAATCTGAACAAGTTCAGCTGAAACAGTAAAACCAGTTCAGTGGTTTCAAAAACAAGCAGAAACCACCAGAAGCAGAATTAATGGTTTGGTTGTATTTAGTTCAATTATTAATTATTAAAATTTGTATTATGACAAACAGCTTGACCTGAAAAGTCAAAGGAAGATGAAACTGATACAGGTTGACCAGAACAAAAGGGAGCACAAGCAGAAGAAACAGAAGTACCTGGAAAGGTAGATGATACAAGCAAGTCAGCAACACATGACAAATCTTCAAAGATAATTCTGATCAAGTCAGAAACAGCCAAGATAAGTCAGAAGAGAAATCTGGAGATTTACCAGAATCAGAAGCTGTTACAGATCTTCCAGAACCACAAGTTGATGCAGACCAACCAATGTTAATGAAGCTCTGGTAGAGGAAGGTTGGATACGTGCAATGCATGAAGAGCTGAATGAATTTCAGAGGAATAATGTTTGGGATTTGGTATCCAAACTAAACAAAAACATTATTGGAACCAAGTTGGTGTTCAGGAATAAACTCAATGAAAAAGGTGAAATGGTAAGAAATAAAGCCAGACTTGTAGCTCAAGGATACAATCAACAGGAATGTATTGATTACACTGAGACTTTTGCTCCAATGGGCAGGTTAGAAGCAATTAGAATTCTTTTATCATTTGTTGCTAATCATGATATAATTCTGTATCAAATGGATGTTAAAAGTGCATTCTTAAATGGCTATATAAGTGAGGAAGTCTATGTCAAACAACCCCTTGGATTTTAAAATTCTGATTTTCCAAACCATGTTTTTAAACTTAAAAAATCTTTATATGGTTTAAAACAAGCACCAAGGGCATGGTATGACAGACTTAGTAACTTTCTGCTTAAAAATGAATTTGATAGAGGCTAGATTGATAATACTCTATTTAGGAAATCCATTAAAAATGATATTTTGATTATTCAAGTTTATGATGATGATATCATCTTTGGATCCACTAATGGCACTTTGTGCAAGGAGTTTTCTGACCTAATGCAGAAAGAGTTCCAAATGAGCATGATGGGAGAACTTAAGTTCTTCCTAGGAATTCAGATTCACCAAGGGAAATCAGGTATACTCATTCACCAATCTAAATACACTAAAGAACTTCTCAAAAAGTTCAAGATGAGTGACTGTAAGCCTATAGCCACCCCCATGCACCCAACCTGCTCACTTGAGAAAGATGAAACCAGCCAAAAGGTAGACCAGAAAACATACAGAGGTATGATTGGATCCCTTCTTTACCTAACTGCTTCTAGACCTGACATTTTGTTTAGTGTTTGTGTTTGTGCTCGTTTTCAAGCTGACCCTAGGGAATCCCATTTAACTGCTGCCAAAAGAATCCTGAGATACCTTAATGGAACCACCAACCTTACCTTGTTATACAAGAAAACCCCCACCTACAAACTAAGGTTTTTGTGATTCTGACTATGCTGGAGACAAGTTAGAAAGGAAAAGTACAAGTGGCAACTGCACATTCTTAGGTGATAATTTGATCTCTTGGTCAAGCAAAAGACAAAGCAACAGTGCCATGTCAACAAACTGAAGCTGAGTATATATCAGCAGTAGGATGCAGATCACAGTTAATGTGGATGAAACATCAACTTGAAGATTACAACATCTTTGAAACCAATATCCCTTTGTTCTGTGATAACACTTCAGCCATAAACCTAACCAAGAACCCTATCTTACACTCTAGAGCCAAACACATTGAAATAAAACACCATTTCATTAGCAACCATGTTCAAAAAGGGACTTTAAGCATCCAGTTTGTGGACACTGATCATCAATGGGTGATATCTTCACCAAAGCATTACCTGAATATAGGTTCGAGTTCATCAAGAAGCATCTCAACATTATCTCCATATATGACTAGCTCAAGTAGTCATCTTAGGAGTTTTTAATTTTCTTGTAATTTTACTTTATGTCTTTTATTTTCTTGTTTTTACTTTCTGTACTTTGTAAAGAGAAAAACAAAAATACAAAAATAGTAGGACCGCTTTTAGCTGATGACAAAAGGGGGGAGAGAGAGAAAAAGGAGAAATAAGTAGAAAAGGAGAGATAAAAAGAAAGGAGGAGTGAAAAAGAAAGAGATGAAAAGAGAAGGAGTTGAAAAGGAGAGGAAACAGGGAGAGAGAAAAATAAAGAGAGAAAAAGAAAGAGTGAAAAGAGAAGGAGTTGAAAAGGAGAGGCAATATGAAGAGAGAAAAGAAAGAGAGAATAAAGAAGGAGTTGAAAAGGAGAAGAGAAGAGAAGAAAAGAAAGAGTGATTTTAGAAGGAGTTGAAAAAGAGAGGAAAAAGTCATTATTAGACTTAGGGGGAGAGATTGGGTCTGAGGGGGAGAATTTCAAGTACTTCGAATTTTTTCAAAGTCTTTTTAAATAAAGTTATAAGCTTACAGTCACCCATCTTGAACTTTTTAAGAAGTTCTTTAGTATATTTGGATTGGTGAATGAGTATACCTGATTTGCCTTGATGAATCTGAATTCCCAGGAAGAACTTAAGTTCTCCCATTAAGCTCATTTGGAACTCCTTCTGCATTAGGTCAGAAAATTCTTTGCATAAAGTGCCATTAGTCGATCCAAATATGATATCATCAACATAGACTTGAATAATCAGAATATCATGTTTAATGGATTTCCTAAATAGTGTATTATCAATCTGGCCTCTATTAAATTCATTCTTAAGCAGAAAGTTACTAAGTCTGTCATACCATGCCCTTGGTGCTTGTTTTAAACCATATAGAGACTTTTTAAGTTTGAAAACATGGTCTAGAAAATCAGAATTTTCAAAACCAATGGGCTGTTTGACATAGACTTCTTCACTTACGTAGCCATTTAAGAATGCACTTTTGACATCCATTTGATACATCATTATATTATGATTAGCAGCAAATGATAAAAGAATTCTTATTGCTTCTAACCTGGCCACTGGAGCAAAAGTCTCAGTGTAATCTATACCTTCCTGTTGACTGTATCCTTGAGCTACAAGTCTGGCTTTGTTCCTTACCACTTCACCCTTTTCATTGAGTTTATTCCTAAAAACCCACTTGGTTCCAATAATGTTTTTGTTTGGTCTGGGTACCAGATCCTAAACATCATTTCTTTGGAATTCATTCAGCTCTTCTTGCATTGCAAGTATCCAACCTTCCTCTGTCAAAGCCTCATCAACATTGCTGGGTTCAATTGTTGAGAGTAAACCAAACAGACTGGTTTCTCTACTTGATGATCTGGTCTTTAGAGGTTCTACTGCACTGCCAATAATGAGAGATTCTGGATGTGAAGATTTGTACTTCCATGCATTCTTTCCCTCTGACTTGTTTTCAGAGTCAGCATGTTGTTCTTTAGCTTGGTCGTTCTCAGATTCTGCTTCTGGTTCAGCTTCTGGTTCCTGTGCCTCTGGTTCACCTACAGTTTTTTCATCTTGCTTTGACTTTTCAGAGTCAAGCTGTTTATCATCAAACTTAATGTGGATTGATTCTTCCACAATGTTAGTTTCCTTGTTAAACACTCTATAAGCTTTTGATCTCTCAGAGTAGCCAATAAAGACACACTTTTGAGATCTAGAATCAAACTTAGCTAGGTTGTCCTTAGTGTTCAACATAAAACAGATGCAACCAAATTGCTTATGTAAACTCGATGTAAACTTGATTCTGAATATAGCAGGCTGTGTTGACAGCTTCTACCCAGAGGTAGGTGGCAACCTTCATGTCATTCAGCATGGTTCTGGCCATCTCCTGGAGTGATCTGTTCTTCCTTTCTACCACTCCATTCTGTTGAGGTGTTCTGGGGGATGAGAAGTTGTGAGAGATGCCATTCTTATCACAGAATTCTTCAACGTACTTGTTCTCGAATTCACCTCCATGATCACTTTTGATGGTTATGATCTTAGTGCCCTGTTCATTCATAACTTGTTTATAGAATAAGATATATACTTTGTGAGATTCATCTTTGTTCTTTAAAAATTTTACCCAAGTCCACCTTGAGTAATCATCAACAATCACAAAGCCATATTTCTTACCACTTAGAGAAGCTGTTTGAACAGGACCAAACAGATCTAAGTGAAGCAGTTCAAGTGGTTGAGAGGTAGAAACACATTTTTTAGTTTTAAAAGAGCTTTTAGTTTGTTTACCTTTTTGACATGCTTCACACAGAATCTCAGTTTTGGAACTTACCTTGGGCAGCCCTCTTACCAACTGGAGTTTGCTTAACTCTGATATGAGTCTGGGGTTTGCATGCCCTAGCCTCTTGTGCCAAATCAGATTCTGCTCACTTACAAATAATAAGCATTTAACCTGTTGCTTAGCAAGACTAAACAGATCAATTTTATAAACATTGTCCTCCCTAGTTCCAGTAAATAAAACAGTCCCATCAATTTGACTAACAGCTTTGCAAGTTTTTTGATTAAAGATAACATCATATTTGCAGTCACTTAATTGACTTATGCTCAGAAGACTGTGTTTTAAACCTTTAACAAACAGAACATTTTTAATGGATAAGGGAGAAGAAGTGTTACCAACAGTTCCTGTACCAATAATCTGACCTTTCTGGTTTCCTCCAAAGGAAACTTTGCCTCCATTCTTCATAGTCAAATTCAGAAACATAGATTTATTTCCTGTCATGTCTTTGGAGCAGCCACTGTCAAGATACCATGTTTTGTGTTGCTGATCAGACTTTGCCTTTTCTCTATCAGAATCAGAGTTAGAGTCAGACTTAGCTTCTGTTCTAGCCATTAGAGCCAGTTCTTCTTCTGGCCTGTTTGAGCAGTTTCCTTGATTCTGCTTTGGTTTATAAACCATGTTCCTCTGATGAATCTGGAACATGTTTTGGTTCTGGTGATTCCAGTGACTTGGGTGAATCTAGAAGTTTTGATGAATTTGGTAATTCTGATGATTCTGGTGACTTCTTATTTGACTATGGTTCTGGTTCCAGAGTTGATTTTGATTCTGGTACCAGTATTTATTCTGATTCCGGTTCCAGAGTTGATTCTGATTTTGGTTCCAGTTTTGGTTCTGATTCCGATTCCGGTTCTGGTTGAGATGACCAGACCTTCTTCCATCAGACTCAGATTGCCTTTGTCTTGTTGTAGCAGGAACATAGACCTTCTTCTGCTTGTGCATTGCTAACATCCATTGTCCAGACACCATTGTTGGTGTCTCCTTCTGGTTGCTCAGAACATCTGCAACATAGACAATTTGATCTTTTGGTACCCAAAACTGATTGGGTCCAGGTTTGTTAGTCTTAACAGCTCTCTGATCTTGTTCAGATTTTACCATTGGACAAGATAATTCCGAGTGACCTTTCTTAGCACAGACAATACATAAAACATTAGAATAAGCAGTTTTATTTTCAGTACTTGTTTCTGTAAAACCAAGACCTCTCTTTCCAGAGTTGGTGTTTCCATAAATCATAGATGCATACTTACTTCTTTCCATTCCATTTGAAATAAAGTTTTGAAAAAATTGCTCATGCATATCAGATTTACAAACAGTCTTAGAATTGGAACAATTATTATTTCTCAGAGTTTGGTTTTCAGACTTGAGTCTTGCAACTTCAGTTTTCAAATCTTTGATTTCAGTTGCATAGTCAGAAATTCAATTATTTGAAACGTGGACCTCTTTGGTTAGATTTTTCTTATATTCCCTAAGAGTTTTCAGTTTTAAGGATATCTTATTATTTGCATTTAACAAGTTCTTTAAAGTATCAATTAATTCAGGTTTAGAAAGATCAGAAAATACCTCACTGTCTTCATCTTCTAATTCTGTTTCAGAGCAGTATTCAGAACCTGAATTTGTATGAGCCATTAGAGACAAAATTGTTTCCTCTGATGTGCTTCCAGACTTGCATGAGTGATTGCTTCTATCACTCTTCCTTCTGCCGGTTTTCCCTCTGGAATTCATGTTTTTATGAAGACCAGAAGCAGACCTGATGTGAACCATCTTTGCTGTTTCTACCTCTTCTTCATCAGAAGATTCTTCCTCTGATTTTGATACATCCCAGGAAGCCATCAGACCTTTCTTTCTGTATCTGGAACTTTTCTTATGCTGTTTGCCTTTTTCCAGATTAGGACATTCTGACTTGAAATGTCCAGGTTTATTGCATCCATAACAAACAATATTCTTTTTGTCAGATTCTTCCTTATCCTTGCTGTTATGTTTCTTTCTGAAGTTTCTTTTCTTCCTGTTTTCCTAGATCTTAACCACCTTTTTGGTTAAGTATGCCATATCATCACAGTCACTATCACTATCCTCTGATTCTGATTCTGCCTTTGCAGCTTTCTTCTGTTTCGATTTCAGAGCCAGATTTTTCTTCTTCTTAGGTTCATCTTCTTCCAGTTCTTTTTCATGAGACCTAAGTGTGCTGATTAGATCTTCCAGCCTCAAGGTACCAGATCCTTAGCTTCTGAATTGCAGTAACCTTTGGTCTCCACCTTTTTGGAAGACTTCTCAGAATTTTCCAGACATGATCTTCAGTGGTATAGCTTTTGATTAATACTTTCAGTCCTGATACCAAAGTCTGGAACCTGCAGAACATTGTGTCAATGTCTTCATCCTCTTCCATCTTGAACAACTCATCCTTTCTGACCAATATGTTAGTCTTTGTTTGTTGAACCTTACTATCAAATATACTATTTGCTGTTTCTTTATTTGTGCATCTATTAAATTCCTTAAATGTGATTGCACTGACCATCATGGTTCTGGGCTTGTGATGAAGTCTGTGTAATATGATCTGATCTGATTTCATATCAAACATATCCAGATTCTTAGTTGGATCTTCTGGATCAGTAGGTGTAGTGTATCCTCTGACTATCATCTTCCATAGTTCAGGATCTTGAGATATGACAAAGCTTCTCATTCTGTCCTTCCAATACTCAAACCTTTCTCCATCAAACAGTGGTGGTCTGTTGATGTTGTTTCCCAATTCTTCTGCCATATTGAACCCCTTGGACCTTTCCTCAAACACTGTTAAGTGCTCAACCTTGAGACCGAGCTCTGATGCCAATTGAAGGTGCAGACACGAGAAGGGGGTTGAATTGTGTTTGACTTAACTTGAATACTTTTCCTGTTTTAATACTTTCAAAACAAAACTTGATGTATAATTAAAACAGAGTTAGCAGCGGATAAAAACAAAAATAAAAACTCACAGATTTTATACTGGTTCACCGTTAACGAGGCTACGTCCAGTCCCTTTGCCTTGAAGGATTTCACTAATTCAAACTTGAATTACAACCTTGCTACTGACCCTCCAAGTCAGTCTTCTCAATAGTCTAACAATCCTAGACTTCTTGAGGAAAACACCTGTCTTCAGCCAATCTGACAACCCTAGATTGTATAAGAAACCACACCACTATGAATCTAATTGCTAAGTACTTGCTACCCCTACTGACTCCCTCAGCTTGTAGACTTTACTTCAACAACTTAGAGTTGACACAGTGGAACGAAAACAACAAGAGTACTTGCTTTTAAAAAACTGAGACTCACAATTGACTTATATGAAAATTTGAGAGTGTTTGCTTTTGAAGTGAATGACTCTTTTGTGATTTTCGATACTAAGTCTTCTGCCTTGAGCCTCCTTTTATAGATGAAAATTAGGGTTTCTTCCATGATCAAATTCGAGCTGAATCTTGCTGGATTCTCTTCCAAAAATAACTTGACCAATTGGGCTTTATTTAAATAAAAAACATATCTTCAGATTTTCTTTCAAAATAACTGGCCAATCAAATCTGTTGGTTGTTCCCGCCAATGCTCCTGAATTCCATGGTACTCCACTTTATTTTTATAACCAATCTTTTTAACACTTTAATTAAAATAACTTGCAATCTCCATCGTTGATCAATTCTGGACCATCAGAATTTTGAGCGCTAGTCCACATCTGGTCCAAGCTAAATGATATGTTGTGATCCTCTGAATTCGGCCATCCCTGGACCACACTTCCTGACCCTCTGATATTCTGATTTCGGCCAACTTGGATGCGCGCCTGATATCCTGAATTCTTCTGGACTCGGCCATTTCTGGACTTGCACATTCTGTCCCTCTGATTTCGGCCAACACTGGGCCATGGTCTGATTTTCTGATCTGGACCATCACTGGACTCAAAATTATTTCTGAACCATTGATCTGAATATTTTTACTCTGATCTGGACAGATTCTGGAATTTGGTCTGGAACAAACTGAAATAAACTTGATCAAAAAATATTTCAGTCTGGACATTTTACCTTTGATTTTGGACCAGGTCTGGGTTGATTCTGGAACTCATTTCTTTTGTTCTGGACTTAGTTCCATGCTCTGAATCATGCCATCTTATGGTGTGGGCCAAATCTGGATTGATCCTCTTGTTCTGGACTCATAAACATACCTTCTGGTCAAGTCTGGAACAAGTCTGGGCTGTGTAATTTTTTTCACTGTCAGGCCATCTTCTGGTCAGAATAACTTCTCGAATAAAATTGATATTTGATTCCTGTTTGTCTTGATCAACTCTCCTTCTGGCATGCTTTCCAATGATATGATCCATGTTTCATTCTGAAATTTATTCCTTCTGATCTGGGCCATCAAATATATCTTCTGGTCATGTTTTGACATTCCTGGAGTATCTTTTGGTCATTCCATAATTCATTTTCCTTTGATCTTCTGCTTCTGATTTCTTCATATTCTGATTGCATTCAATTTAATAATTCAAAGTACAAAATAAGTTTACATAGAGTACATTTGTAAGCATCAAAATCCTATGTACTTAGAACTAACTTGGTTCCAACACTTTCATCCAGACTTGATCCAGATCAGAAGGTAAATGTCCAGATTAAAATATCATTAGTCTAGATTTAATTCAATCCATACTCAGTCCAGAATTGGTCCCGATCAGAGGGAAAATGTTCAGATCAATGGTCCAGATTTAAGCATCATGGCCTAGTGTTGGCCGAGATCAGAAGATCAGACCATATGGCCTAGTATTGGCTGAGATCAGAAGATCAAATCATATGTTCCAGTGTTGGCCGAGATAAGAGGATCACATAATTGGGGAAGATAAGATTATATGGTCCAGATGTGGTCGAGATCAGAAGATCAAATGGTCCAGATTTAATCATGATGATAATCAGTGGAGACTTGATTAAATTCGAATAAGACTTGATTAAATTTTAATAGAAATTTGATCAAAGTATTAATAGGATTTGATACAAAAATAAATTGAAGTCTTGTGGGAATTCAGAAGCTATTTGCGGGAAGAAATATTTGGTCCAGAATTAATCAAGAATAGGATTGGCCAAAGTTATTTTCAAATGCAAATCTGAAGCTAAAAATATTTGTTTTTTATTTAAGTGAAACCCGATTGGCCAAGTTATTTTTGCAAGAGAATCTAGACAAGATACAACTCGAATTTAATCATGGAAGAGACCCTAATTTTCATCTATAAAAGGAGGCTCAAGGCAGAAGACTTAGCATCGAAAATACTTGAGTTTTCAGTGAGGTCAATTGTGAGTATCCCATTTCTAGAAGCAAGTACTCTAAGTTTTCCTTTCCCTTGTGTTAGGTCTATGTTGCTGAAGTAGAGTCTACAATCTGAGGGAGTCAGAAGGAGTAGCAGTTTACTTAGCAATTAGATTCAAGGTTCTTTTCCTCAAAAGTCTAGGGTTGTTAGACTTTTTGAGAAGACTGACTTGGAGGGTCAGTGGTACTTTGTAATTCAAAGTTTTTGAATTAGTGAAATCCTTCAAAGTGAAGGGACTAGATGTAGCCTAGTTAACGGTGAACCAGTATAAAATTATGAGTTTTTATTTAATTTATATTCGCTGCTAACTTTGTTTTAACAGGTTTTGTTTTAAAACAAAAAAGTATTCAAGTTAGTCAAACACAATTCAACCCCCCTTCTCGTGTTTGCACCTTCATTCTCCCCCTTTGTCATCAGACAAAAAGGATCCATCTTCTGACCTTTTTTTTTCACAGAGTAAAAAATAATGTACGAACATAAAAATACAATAAATAAAAAATTAAACTAAGCTATTTGATGAAGATATGGTTAATGTTTTTCTTGATGAATGCAAACCTATCTTCAGGTAGTGGTTTAGTGAGTATGTCAGCCCATTGATGGTCAGTGTCTACAAACTAGATATTGAGTGTCCCTTTTTGAACATAATCTCTGATGAAGTGGTGTTTGATCTCTATGTGTTTGGCTCAAAATGAAGGATAGGGTTTTGGTTAGGTTGATGGCTGAAAGTGTTGTTACAACATCCACTAAGTTGATATGTAGAAGTTTCTTTGTAGAATAGGGTGAGATTGATAGTGCCTTTTAGGTATCTCTGTAGGATTTTTGGCCTTAGTCATCCTTTTTCAAGTGAGCTGGTAGGGTGCATTGTGGTAGCCATATGTTTGCAGTCACTCATCTTAAACTTCTTGAGAAGTTCTTTTGTATATTTTGATGGATGAGTTTATATACCTTTTTGACTTTACTGAATTTGAATTCCTGGGAAGAACTTAAGTTCTCCCATCATGCTTATCTGAAACTCTTGCTGCATCAAATCAGAAAACTCTTGGCAGGGAGTGCCATTAGTGGATCTAAAGATAATATGATCAACATAAACTTGAATGATCAGAATATCATCTTTAATGGATTTTCTAAACAAAGGGTCATCTATTTGGCCTCTATCAAACTGATTTTTAAGTAAGAAATTGCTAAGTCTGTCATACCATGCCCTAGGTGCTTGTTTTAAACCATATAAAGATTTTTTAAGTTTAAAAACATGGTTTGGAAAATCAGAATTTTCAAAACTTGGGGGCTGTTTGACATAGACTTCCTCACTTATATAACTATTTAAGAACATCCATTTGAAATAATGAGATGTTATTATTAGTAGCAGAGGAAAGTAGGATACGAATAGCTTCTAACCTGGCCATTGGAGCAAAAATCTCAGTGTAGTCAATACCTTCTTGCTGAGTGTATCCTAGTGCAACACATCGTGCCTTGTTTCTGACACCTTCTCCTTTTTCATTGAGTTTGTTCCTGAACACCCACTTGGTTCCAATGATATTTTTGTGTGGTCTGGATACCAGATCCCAAACATCATTCCTTTCAAACTCATTCAGCTCTTCTTGCATTGCAAGAATCCATCCTTCTTCTGCCAGTGCTTCATCAACAGTAGTTGGTTCAATGGTAGAAAGTAAACCAAACAAACTTGTTTCTTTAAATGATGATCTGGTTTTCAATGGTTCAGCTGCACTTCTAATAATCAGTGTTTCTGGATGTGAAGACTTGTACTTCCACCCATTCTTTCCTTCTGACTTGTCTTCAGGTTCAGCATTATCTTCATATTTGCTTTCATCATTTTCTTTCTCTGGTTCTGTTGTTTGATTTGCTCCTGCTTCCTGTGCTTCTGGTAAACCTGCAATTTCCTCATCTTGCTTTAACTTTTCAGAGTCAAGTTGTTTGTCATCAAAATTAATGTGTATGGATTCCTCCACAGTGTTAGTTTCTTTAGTGTTTAACATATAACAAATGCAGCCAAACTGTTTGAAATAGGAAATATTAGGTTTCTTACCTTTCCACAGTTCATATGGAGTTATGTTTAGAATAGACCTGATGTAAACTCTCTTCTGGATATAGCATGCAGTGTTGACAGCTTCTGCCCATAGGTAGGTAGCAACATTCATGTCAATCAGCATGGTTCTGGCCATCTCCTGCAGTGACATGTTCTTCCTTTCAACAACTCCATTCTGTTGAGGTGTTCTGGGGATGAGAAGTTGTGAGAGATGCCATTCTCATCACAAAATTCTTCAAAGTACCTGTTCTCAAACTCACCTCCATGATCACTTCTAATAGTTATGATTTTAAAACCTTTTTCATTCATAACTTGCTTGCAGAAAGAAATAAATGCCTTATGGGATTCATCTTTGTTTCTCAGAAACTTTACCCAAGTCCACCTTAAGTAATCATCAACTATGACAAACCTATACTTCTTACCACTAAGGGATGAAGTTTGAACTGGACCAAACAGATCTAAATGAAGCAGTTCAAGAGGTTGTGAAGTAGAAATACAGTTTTTAGGTTTAAAAGAGCCTTTGGTCTGTTTACCTTTTTGACATGCTTCACACATAATCTCAGATTTGGTACTTAGTTTGGGAAGACCTCTCACTAGCTGATGTTTACTTAACTCAGAAACCAGCCTAGGGTTTGCATGGCCTAACCGTTTGTGCCAAATCAGATTTTCCTCCCTAACAGATAAAAGACACTTAACTTTCTACTTAACTAGGCTAAACAGATCTATCTTATAGACATTATTCTGCCTAACACCAGTGAACAAAACATATCCATCTTTTTTACTAATAGCCTTGCAGGTTTTCTGATTAAACACAACATCATACTTGCAGTCACTTAGCTGACTAATGCTTAACAGATTGTGATTTATACCATTAACTAATAAAACATTTTCAATAGATAAGGAAGAAGAATTGTTACCAATTGTGCCTGTACCCATTATCTGACCTTTTTGGTTGCCTCCAAAGGCAACCTTGCCTCATTTCTTCAGAGTCAGCTTCTGGAACATTGATTTGTGTCTAGTCATATGCCTGAAACATCCACTGTCTAGATACCATACTTTGTGTTGCAGATCAGACCTTTCTTCTTCTAATACTTCACCGTCAGAGTCAGACTCAGTGCTGTAATCAGATTATGTACGAGCCATCGGAGCCAGTTCTGTTTCTGGCTTGTTCAGACTGGTTGAACTGTTCCCTTGATTCTGCTTCAGCTGATACACCATGTTCCTCTGGTGATTCTGCTTCTTCTCGTAATACTGAAGCTAATGTGTGTGATTCTATTGTTTATGGCTGAACCTCTGATTCTGATATTGATACTAGTTCTAGTTCTGGTTCGGGTTCTGGTTCTGATTCTGGTGTGAAATGTACTAACCAACCCTTCTTTCATCAGACTCGTTTTTCTTTTGTTTGGTGGAATTCGAAACATACACCTTTTTCTGTTTGTGCATTGCCACCATCCATTGACCAGACACCATGATTGGTGTTTCCTTCTGGTTGCTCAGAATATCTGCGACATAAACAATTTTGTTCTTTGGTACCCAAAACTGGTTGGTTCCATGTTTGTTAGACTTAACAGGTTTCTTGTCTTTCCCAGATTTTATCATAGGACAAGACAATTTAGAATGACCCTTTTTAGCACAAATAATACACAGAACATTAGAATGAGCAGATTTAATTTCAGCAACAGATTCAGTAAAACCTATTCCTGTCTTACCATTGTTACTGATTCCATAAATCATGGAAGCATACTTACTTCTTTCCATACCATTTGCAATAAAGTTTTGAAAAACTTGTTCATGCATATCAGATTCACAAATAGTGTTGGAAGTAGAGCAAATATTACTTTTGAGAGTTAGATTTTCAGAATTGAGTTTGGCAACTTCCATTTAAAATTAGTGTTTTCAATTGCAAACTCAGCATTTTGATTCTTTAAAATTTGAACTTCTTTGGTTAGAATTTTCTTTGAACTCAGCATTTTGATTCTTTCCATACCATTTGCAATAAAGTTTTGAAAAACTTGTTCATGCATATCAGATTCATAAATAGTGTTGGAAGTAGAGCAAATATTACTTTTGAGAGTTAGATTTTCAGAATTGAGTTTGGCAACTTCCATTTAAAATTAGTGTTTTCAATTGCAAACTCAGCATTTTGATTCTTTAAAATTTGAACTTCTTTGGTTAGAATTTTCTTTTCTTCCCTAAGAGTTTTCAATTTTAAAGACATCTTGTTGTTGGCATTTAGAACGTCTTTAAGAGCAGTAATTAATTCAGATTTAGTGAGATAAGAGAATACCTCTTAGTTTTCATCTTCTGAATCAGTTCCAGAGTCTGTGCTGGATCCAAAACTTGAGTTGATATGTGTCATTAGAGCCAATACTGCTTCCTATGATGTGCTTCTAGACTTGCTGGAATGAATGATTTGTCCATTTTTCTTACCTTCTGCTTTTCTTTCAGAGCTAGTGCCTTTATGGAGTCCAGAGGCAAACTTGATGTAAGCCATCATAGCTGTTTCTGCCTCTTCATCATCAGATGATTCCTCTTTTGAGTCAGATGCATCCCATGCTGCCATCAGATCCTTCTTCTTGAATCTGGAACCTTTCTTGTGATGCTTTCCTTTCTCCATGTTTGGACATTCTGACTTGATATGTCCAGGTTCATTGCATCCATAACAGATGATGCTTTTCTTGTCAGCTTCTTTTTTGCCTCTGTTGGAGTATTTGCCATTTTTCCTAGGAGCTTTCTTTTTTCTGTTTTGCCACATCTTTGCAATTTGCTTGGTTATGTAAGCAAGATCATCGTCTTCACTATCACTATCCTCTGATTCTGATACAACCTTTGCAACTTTTTTCTGTTTTGACTTAAGGGCTAAAGTCTTCTTCTTCTTTGGTTCATCTGCATTCAGCTCTATTTCATGAGACATGAGGGAGCTGATCAGATCTTCATGCTTCAAGGTATTCAGATCCCTAGCTTCCTGTACTGCAGTAACCTTTGGTCTCCATTTCGCTGGTAAGCTTCTGAGGATCTTCTTTACATGATCTGCAGTGGTGTAGCTTTTCTTTAATACTTTTAAACCTGATACCAGAATCTGGAATCTGCTGAACATTGCTTCAATGTCTTCATCCTCTTCCATCTTGAACAGCTCATACTGTTTGACCAATATGTTTGCCTTTGCCTCTTGAACCTGTTGACTTACTTCATAGGTCAGAACCAAACTGTCATATATGCTTTTTGTTGTTTCCTTGTTGGTGCATCTGTCAAATTCTTTGAATGTGATAGCATTGACCATGATGGTTTTGGAATTGTGATGCAGCTTGTACAACTTCCTCTAGTTGGGATTCATATCTTCTACATCTAGTTCTTCATCTTCTAGTGTAGTGGGTGCAGTGTAGCCTTTGACTATCAAGGTCCAGAGATCAGGATCTTGGGAGATCAAGAAGCTTCTCATTATGTCCTTCCAGTATTCAAAGTGATCACCATTAAATAGTGGTGGCCTGTTGATGTTGCCTCAAAATTCTTCTTTGGATTATGACATGTTGAACCCCCTTGGATATTTCCTCAAACACTGTTAAGTGCTCAGCCTTGAGACCGAGCTCTAATGCCAATTGAAGGTGCAAAGACGAGAAGGGGCTTGAATTGTGTTTGTACTACTTGAATTCTTTTTTTGTTTTTGATGATTATTTGAAATTTGAAATATAATCAAATAGAGTTAGCAGCAGATAAAGTAAAATAAATAACACAAGGATTTATCCTTGTTCACCATTAACTAGGCTACATCCAGTCCCTTCACCTCGAAGGATTTTTCCACTAATTCAAAACCTTTGAATTACAACGACACTACTGACCCTCCAAGTCAGTCTTCCCAAACAGTCTAACAATCCTAGACTTTTGAGGAACACAGCACCTTGACTTGACAAGTCAAGTCTTCTCCTACCAATCTGACAACCGTAGATTACAGAAGGAATTACAACACCTTGAATCCAATTGCTTAGTCACCTGCTACTTCTTCTGACTCTTCAGATTGTAGACTCTACTTCAACAATATAGATTTAACACAAGGGAATGAAAAACACGAGTACTTGCTCTAGAAAGTTGAAACTCACAATTAACCTCACTGAAAACTCGAGTGTTTGCTTCTGGAAGTATATGACTATTTTACTGATTTTCGATGCTAAGTCTTCTGCCTTGAGCCTTCTTTTATAGATGAGAATTAGGGTTTCTTCCATGATCAAATTCGAGCTGTATCTGTCCAGATTTTCTTACAAAAATAACTTTGGCTAATCCTGTTTCACTTAAATAAAAATTGTATCTTTTTAGCTTCAGATTGCTTTTGAAAATTCTGTTGACCAATCTTGTTTCTTTTAATTTCAAACCATATCTTTTTAAGCTTAAGATTGCATTCAAATTTCTTCAAGTCTTCAGTAATTTTTTAATCAAATCCCCTTTATACTTTGATCAAATTTCTATCAAAATTTAATCAAGTCTTCTTCGAGTTTTAATCAAGTAATCACTGATTTTCATAATGATTAAAATCTGGACCGTATGATCTTCTAATCTCGACCACATCTAGACCATATAATCTGATCTGCCCCAATTTTGTGATCCTCTGATCTCGGCCAACACTGGACCATATGATCTGATCTTCTGATCTCGGCCAACACTGGGCCATAATGCATAAATCTGGACCATTGATCTAAACAATTTCCCTCTGATCTAGACCAAGTCTGGACTGAGTCGGAATTAAATCTGGACTTATGATATTTTAATCTAGACATTTATCCTCTGATCTGGATCATGTCCGGATTAAATCTGGACAACATTTCTTCTGATCTGGACTGAGTTTTATGTTCTGGACCGTGCTATCTTCTGGTCTGGACCAAGTCATTTGTTCTGGACCAGTTATCTTCTGCTCTGGATCAAGTCTTCTTCTGGACTCTGCTTCCTTCTGATCTGGGCCAAGGAAGACATCCTCTTATGATGTTATTTGTCCTTTGATATTTTGCATTTGATGACATCCTCTGATATCCTCTGGAGGTGTATCCTCTGGTGCCTTCAGGATGCATCCTCTGGTACCCTCTGGATGCATTATCTGGCCTAACCTTCTGGTGACATTTCAATCCTCTAGTTGTATCCTCTGGTGGTGTCATCCTCTGATTTTACACAGCTTCTGATTTGTTCTTCTAAGTCAAAATACTATTTACATAAAATACTTTTGTTAACATCAAAATTCTAAGTATAGAACCAACTTGGTTCCAACACACCGTTCTTAGCAATAGAGTGATCTATGATTGATGTGGTGGATGGCACCTTAACCTTGAAAGTAAATGAGGTAACAATCACCTTCAATATCTTAAAAGCCATGGAACATTCTAAAGAAAGAGAAGGGTGCAACTGAATTGAGATATTCGATTCGATAGTTGATGAAGAAGTTGAAAATCAAGTACACATTATGCCGCTAGAAAGAGTGTTATGTCTACCCAAAGATAATGTTAAAGATAGTGAAGACATGAGGGAAAAATAAGTTTTAGTCATGTTAGAAGCATCACCATCTCACTCCTCTCGCTTCAGCACTAGATAGGAGAAGTTGAATGAGAATGAAGATTAGTCCTTAGAGAAAAAGAAAGAGACACCACTGATTGAACTCAAGCAGTTGCCTCCTCACTTGAAATATGTATTCCTTGGTGAAAAAGATTATAATCCAGCTATCATTAGTGCAAGCTTGAGTGAGTTACAAGAAGATAAGCTGTTGAGAATTTTATGGAAGCATAAGGGTGCCATCGGTTGGTCCATTAAAGACTTGAAGGGAATAAGTCCGACTTTTTGTACGCACAAGATCCTAATGGAGGACAATGACAAACCGATCATACAACCCCAAAGAAGATTGAATCCAGTGATGAAAGAGGTGATTAAGAAAGAAGTGGTAAAGCTCCTAGAAGCTGGTCTCATCTACCCCATTTTAGATAGCTCTTGGGAGAGCCCCATTCAAGTTTTACCAAACAAGGGTGGAACTACCGTCATCACAAACGAAAAGAACGAGCTAATTCTTATGCGAACGGTTACAGGGTGGAAAGTTTGTATTGATTATTGAAGATTGAACAGTGCTACGAGGAAGGATCATTTTCCGCTCCCTTTCATTGACTAGATGCTTAAGAGACTAGAAAAACATGATTATTACTGCTTCTTAGACGGATACTCAAGGTATAATCAGATAGTTATGGCACTCGAGAATTAAGAGAAAATTGCATTTACATGTCCTTATGGGGTGTTTGCTTATCGGCGGATGTTGTTTGGGCAATGTAATGCACCCGCTACATTTCAAAGGTGCATGATGTCCATATTTTCCGATATGATTGAGAAACAAATCAAAGTTTTTATGGACGACTTTTTTGTTTTTGGTTCATCGTTTGATAATTGTTTGATTAATCTATCTCTTGTATTATAAAGGTGTGAAAAATCCAACCTGGTCCTAAATTGGGAAAAATTTCATTTTATGGTAAGAGAAGGAATTGTGTTAGGCCACCGAATCTCCCACAAGGGGATGGAAGTTGACAAAGCCAAAGTTGAAGTTATTGAAAAACTTCCCCCTCCCACCAATGAAAAAGGCACTATAACCTTTTTAGGTCATGCTGGATTTTATAGGAGGTTTATAAAAGATTTTTCTAAAGCTGCAAAACCACTTACAAACCTACTTGTTAAAGACACACCTTTCAAATTCAATGAGGATTGTTTGAATGCTTTTAACACCTTGAAAAATAAGTTGACAACAGCCCCCATTGTCATTGCACCCGATTGGTCACTACCATTTGAAATCATGTGTGATGCAAGTGACATTGCTATCGGGCAGTCTTAGGACAAAGAAAAGATAAGTTGTTGCAATTAATCTACTACGCGAGTCATGTTTTGAATCATGCACAACATAATTATGCCATAACTGAAAAAGAATTATTGGTTGTAGTTTATGCTTTTGATAAATTTTGATCTTATTTATTAGGATCAAAAGTTATTGTTTACACTGATCATACCGCCATGAGGTATTTGTTTGTTAAGCAGGAATAATAGCCAAGGCTACTCAGGTGGATTTTGCTACTACAAGAGTTCGACATTGAGATCCGAGAGAAGAAGGATTCGGAAAACACTGTACCTAACCACATATCTCGATTGGAGAAAGTGGAGAAGGACGATGAGACTAGACCGATTCAAGACTAGTTCACTGATGAACACATCTTCACAATTTCCAAGGCACCTTGGTTCGCTGACATTGCAAATTTTAAGGTAGGTGAGGCAATTCCATATGATTTCACCTACCAACAACGAAAGAAGTTTATCTATGACGCCAAATTCTATGTATGGGATGAACCCTTTCTATACAAAAAGTGAGTGGATGGATTGTTGCGAAGGTGTGTACCCGAGGAAGAGCAAGAAAAGGTATTGTGGCACTGCCATGACTCTTATTATGAGGGTCATTTTAGTGGGGATTGAACGACATCAAAGGTTCTCCAATCAGGATTGTTTTGGCTGTCATTGTTTAAAGATGCATTTAAGTATGTGAAGAAGTGTGATCGATGTCAACGCGCCGGTAACATTTCAAAACGGGACGAAATGCCTCAAAATCCTGTGTTAGAAGTAGAAGTGTTCGATGTGTGGGGTTTTTATTTCATGGGTCCATTCCCATCCTCATATGCAAAAGTTTATATTTTGGTGGGGGTGGATTATGTGTCAAAGTGGGTTGAAGCAGTTCCTACACCAACCAATGATTCACAACACGTACTCGCATTTCTCAAGAAGAACATCTTCGCGCATTTTGGTGTACCTAGAGCTTTGATTAGTAACGAGGACACTCACTTTCTTAATCGGAAGATGGAGTACCTTCTTAAAAAATATAATGTGATCATAGGGTGGCAACCTCATATCACCCACAAACTAGTGGGCAAGTTGAAGTATCCAACAAACAGATCAAAAAATCCTTAAAAAGACGGTTAATGCTTCAAGGAAAGATTGGTCGACGAATCTTGATGATGCACTTTGGGCCTATCAAACACCTTTAAAGACCCCATTTGGTATGTCACCGTATCAAATTGTGTATGGTAAAGCTTGTCATTTACCACTTGAGTTGGAGCATCGAGCTTTTTGGGCAACAAAGTACTTGAATTCTGACTTGGTAAAGGCAAGCCAATCTAGAATTCTTCAGCTTCACGAGTTAGAGGAGTTCCGGAATTTTGCATATGAAAATGTCAAGATCTATAAAGAAAAAACAAATAAGTGGCATGACAAAAAACTTCAGTTTAAGGATTTCCAAGAAGGATAACTTGTTCTTTTCTTCAACTCGAGATTAAAGTTGTTCCCAGGAAAATTAAAGTCAAGATGGTCGGGACCTTTCAAAATAATCAAAGTGTTCGCACACGGCGCGGTGGAGTTAAAGGATACACACTCAAACCGAAGTTTCAAGGTGAATGGACAAAGGCTCAAACATTATTTAGGGGGAGAGTCGAAACTTCTGATGGAGTCCATCAATCTGATCACCACTTGAAAAGTGGAATGTCAAGCTCAAGACATTAAACGAGCGCTTATTGGGAGGCAACCCAAATTCGTATCCTTTGCAATTTATTTTTGAACTTGATCCTCATTTTATTTGCTTTATTTTATTATTTGCTAGTTATATTAGTTCTTGATGTTTTGTATGCTTAAGGAATCAAAAGGTATGTTTAGGGAGTAGATTTCTCCTGGAGTGCATCTAACACCAGAATGGGTGTTTCAATACTGTTAATACGCGCCTGAAGTGCTCCCTTTGTGCCCAAAGTGCATTTCGCGCAAAATGTTACTGCCAATCTGCGGCTGAAGCGCTCCCTTTGCGCCCGAAGCGCATTTCGTGCCAAATGTTACTGTCAAGTTGCGCCTAGAGCGATGCTAGTGTGCCTGAAGCGCATTACATGCTAAAGCCGCTGCCGAGCGGCGCCTGAAGCACTCTTGTGCGCCCGAAGTTAGTACCATTCTGTATCTTTTGCGCCTGAAGCACTGGGCACGCGCCTGAAGCGCATTTTGCGCTTGGCTGGGTTATAAAACTCCTGCTCCTCCACTATTTCCCCAAATCGGCTCCTCCCACACAAAATTACATAGTTCTCCAACACTTCTCCAAGTTCATTGTTCATCTCAAGCATTCATTTTTCATCTCTAACACTTCTCATTGTTCAGCCCAACAAAGGTAAGTCTTCTTTCCATATCAAGTTTTTGGCGCCATCAAGCGAGTTCCCTATTTCTCTAAAAATAAAAAAATTAGAAAGGGGTTGAATATTATTGTCCACTGTTGTTGCATGCATTGTTATATGATTGTGGGTTGTTTGAACTAGAAATTGTGATAGTGTTTACCTTCAAGTATAACTTGTTATGAATGAACATTTTACTGCACTCTAAGTGTTCGAGAAATTGCCACAATCACTGTTGAATCTTAATTGATGAATTGCCATTATATGTGCATTGTTATATGTTTGTGCGTTGTTTGAATTAGAGTTGTGTTAGTGTTGGTTTTCAATAAGAACTTGCTATGAATGAAAATTGTCCTACACTCTAAATGTTTGATAAAATGCCACAACCACTTTTGAATTTTAATTGATAAATTGTCATTCAATGTGCATTGGATTAATGTGGGACAATAATTGTGGTTGTCGTTGTCAAGTGGACGAGTATTCGAACTAGCCCTCTAACGTTGAATACTTTGAACCCTGGATGTATATAATTGTTTTGTAGGACCAAATGGCAACCCACCAAAAAGCAAAACGAACAAAGGTTACAATTGCATCATCCTCCCAACTGGACAATACGTTCTTATTCAAGACTATGACAACGCAAGAGTTTCATGCTAAACTCTCCACCGTCAAGAAGTTTGTGAGTGAGAAAAAGTTTGAGTTAGAAGAAAATGAATTTGTTGACATCCAAACGATGATTGCTGCTAGAGGATGAATTTGTTAACATCCAGACGATGATTGTCACCAACACGAGCAAATCAATAGCAATGGAATTCTTCTCCAATGCCTCTGATCCGAAGTCTTCTCCACGTGATGATTATGAGTTATGTGAGGGGAAAAAGGGTTCCCTTTACGCCTCAAGTAATCAATGAAATCTTTGGTCTACCAAACTATGAGGATTGCTGCTTTCAAGTATTGGAGGACACAAACACAAAAATAGACACTTGGGACATCTTGCGTACTTTGTGCAGGACCGGCACATATTGGGTAAGAAACAGAGATGACACTCCTAGAAAATTGTGCTTGTTGGATCTCACCCCAGTTTCAAAAGCATGGGGTACCTTTGTTCATCATACGCTTTTGCCATGTTCAAATGTGTTAGATATAATAGTTCAGCGAGCATGTCTACTAGCTACAATCATAAAAGGTAACCGAATTAATGTGGGCGTGCTTCTTGCTAATGATTTGCGGGGGACAACAATTCCTAATCCTCCAGCGGGCTACTTCAATCATGCCTATCTGATAAGCAAACTCTATGAGCGGGTGAAGAAATGGTGAAACCTGCTGCCCCCATCACTATTAAGTGGATTGAAGAACATTCTGATCCTATAGGACCACATGACCATTCTCGACATCCACCATAGCCCTCCAGTGAGGAAAGATTAGGCAGGCTAGAAGCTATGATGGAGCAGCTGAGGATCGACCAGCGAGATGGACATGCCAGAATAGAACTAGGGATGACCAATCTTTATCGAGCCTTCGCCTCATCGAAACAGACATTGGGAGGCATGTTCTATTCTGACTTGTTCTCATCTCACTAGTGTATTGGCAACTTCAGTGGTGCGGGAATGGAGGACCCAAGAAACGCTCCTTGAGTCACTTAACTAAGAGAAATTTTCTTTCCATTTTCTTTGTTTGTGTTTTCTTTATGGTAGTAGTCGAATTGTATGTATTTGTTTTGTCATTAAATGTGTACTATGATGAAGAAGTATAACTTGTAGTTGGTCTTAATTTTTCTGTTTGGGATTTTGAAATTTAATTTTAATTTTTTTTTTGCTCATATCATTGATCAATTCGACGAGTTTCACTAATGCATATATTGCTGATTACTAAGTTGTTGTAATACTCGCCATCAACTTTTCAAAACAAAAAAAAAATGAAAAATTTCAGTAACACACTTGGCATAGTTTTGCAAGTTTACATTCTCTCTTGTTTATCCTAGCTGTGAGCTAGGTAGAAAAAAATCGTCTCGTCTCGGTAAAGTTCTAAGTTTGGGGTTACTCATGGGATACAACATTTTATGTTTAGGGCGGTGGTTCTAAAAAAAATTCAAAATAAAAAATAAAAATAAAAATTTACTCTAAAAAATAACATCTGCTTAGTTCTTTTGTCAACGTTTGAGAATCTCAACAATGAAAAGAGGTAGAAAAATCAAAACTAAGCCCCACTACAACCCGAAACTCCTCCAAAAGTGTATGTGTTTGTTGCATTGTGATTGCTAACTAGAATTTTTTTCAAGCTTATGGTAGCGTGATGCATGTTCTAGGATTTGAGTGATAAATTCATAACCCTGACTAAACACTTGAGATAAATTGTGGTAAGATTGTGTGAAGAGAGAGTTGAACTTGATGAATGAATGCTAAAGTGTACAAATTGTGTTGTTTTTGTTTTGTTTTGTAAGCAACCATGAAGCATGATGAATGTTTTGTAATAGCGGAAATTTTGAGAATAGAGCTTGATGTGATTTGAGAAAATTGAGTTTAAGCAACTTTTAACTATACCAAATATGAAATTAATTGTTGCTTGGTGACAAGCAACAGACTAAGTTTGGGGTTGTGATAACTCTTCGTCATATGCATATTTTTCACTATTTTTAGTCTTATGTAGATTCAATCATTAGTTAATTTAAGGAGTTGTTTTATATATTTTGTTGATTTTAGTTCTTGGATTTAATAAAATGTTTATGTTCTTATTTCCTTGATTAAGTAAGAGTTTTTGGTAGTTTTGTGTTGTTTCTTTCTTTTAGTTCAGTGCTGAATTTTGGTGACAAATCAACATCACCTACATGGAGTATTTCTGCCATATCTGGAGTTCTATATTTATAATTGGAGTCAAACCAAGTGCAAATGAAAGCTTAGATCCATAGCTACAACTTTCATGAAGACACCGGAACCAAACTCAGACTCAAAAGAGGAGAAAAATGTAGTAATGCCAGAGATCATATGTTGTGCGCTTGAAGCGCAAATCACACGTGTGAAGCGCATTTCTGCGTTTCAGATTCTGTTTAAATGCTCCTGAAGCGCATTTCTGCGTTGCTGATTCTATTTAAATGCACCTGAAACGCAAGTCCCGCGGTAGGGGCGCGTTGCGCGCTGCAGAATATATAAAACCGAGTTTTTCTAATTTTCTAGGGATCTTTTGGTCTATTGGGAAGCTTAGAGACTTGTGCCTTAGTAGAAAAGCTCAGAGACGACTGTTCTACTCCATTGAAGGAGTTTTATCAAGAATCTTTCATGAATCTTTCTTGTAATTCTTCTTTAATCTCTATCTCTTCAATCTTTGTCATGAGTAACTAAACCCTATCTGTAAGACCCTTAAATTTAAGAATTAAATTATGGAATTAATATTAAGTGTATTTTGGGGATATTTGTAAAATATTTAATATATGTATGTTTTGAGTGAATATATATATATATATATATATATATATATATTTTGGAAGATGAAATAAGATTATTGGATGAAGAGTAAATTAATTTAATTACGAGTAATTAAATTATCGGGTAGTTAATTAAGGGATTAACGACTAATTGCGACGAGACTGGTTAAGTGATGGAGGATCAGACAAGTGTCGGGTGAGGTGGCACCTACAAATGCCTATAAATATGAATGAGGAGGAAGAGCACAGGCAGAAACCATACCTCCTCCATACTGCATGTAACAATATTCCTTCCCTTCCCATTCTGAAATCTGTTCACGTTCAAAAAAAAAAAAAAGAGAGTTCCTCAAAAGTGAGATTACTTGGAAATCCAAGCACCAAACCAGAAAACATCCAGTACAAAAGTTGTTCTCCTCATCAGTACGGAGCTAGAGACGGAAGCAGAAACGCAACAGGGGTAAGGGCACCTTCCACTTTCTAGTATGCATTTTAGGGCGGTAAATGCATCTTTGATGTGTGATCATATTTGAGTTTCTGTTTTGAAAAACGAAACTGTTATGCGTGTTGTCATAAAATGCGAAAAATGCATTCTGTTGGTGTTTTAATAATCTGTGATGTTTGCTGTTATGGTTGTTACTTCAATGCTGTTTTGTTTGTGTGGGAAAGCTGAAAAATGTTTTGCATGTTATTTTAAAGATGATCAAAATGCATGTTCATAAAACTGTTTTGTATATTGCTATAAAATGCAAGAAATGCAATCTGTTGATGTTTGAAGAGATGTGATACTTGTTGTTATGGCTGAATACATCAGTGTTGATTTGTTGTGTGAGAAAACTGGAAATTTCTCTGCATGTTGTTTTGAGAATGCTCAAAATGTAAACTTTTGGAAATGCATGTTCTGTTTTGAGTTTGATATTCTGTTTGGGTGATTTAAGCAAAACTGTGATGTTGTTTTTGGTGTTGGTGATTCTATTTCTGTTATGGTGAAATAGTCTGGTGTTGATGATCCTGTTTTCTGTCATGTTGATGAAAATCTGGTGTTGCTGATGTTTTCAAAAGAAAAGGATTTAAAATGACGAATGTACTTTTCTGGAAAATCTGTTATTGATGAAAAATGTCTGGGTTTTGTGGTTTCCAAAAGATGGGTAAAACTGTTTTGGGGTTGTTGGTTTTTCAAAGGAAACAGTTTGAAAATGTGTTGAAGTCTCAGGAAAAAATTTTACTGAATTCGAAGGTGTATTCGAATACAACATGAGTGTATTCAAATACAGCCTGCCAAGCTTATGTTTTACTTAAGTTTTTGAACTTGTATTCGAATACGGGCCTCTGTATTCGAATACAGATGAAGGATTTTTGCTTCTAACTTAGCCTCTGTATTCGGCTACGACCTTGTCGTATTCGAATACAGGACTACAATTTTGCCATTGTATTCGCATCTGTATTCGACTATGACAGCCTCGTATTCGAATACAGAATGTTGATTTTCACTATTTTAGCTTCTGTATTCAAATACAAGGGAGCTGTATTCGAATACATATTCGTGTTTTTCTAGAAATTCAAGTTTTAGCTTCTGTATTCAAATACATGGAAGCTGTATTCGATACAGATTCGTGTTTTCCAGAAAATCAAGTTTTAAACGCTGAGAAGTTTTAAAATGGAGTCTTTGAAATAGTTTTGAAGAGGAGAGGATGAAGTTCTGGAAACCTTTAATGATGTTGGAGAAAATGTTGAGTTTACACTGTCTTTGTCTTTTGTATTCGAATACAAGTATGCTGTATTTGAATACACAGTATTGATTTTGCAGATTTAGCTTCTGTATTCGAATACAAGGGAGCTGTATTTGAATACAGATTCGTGTTTTTCAGAAAATCAAAGTTTTAAAATTTGTTTTATAAACCCTAAGTGTTGGGGAACATTGGGAAGGTTTGTGACAAATTAAAAATGGAATTTTGTGATAGTTTGAAGTGGTGGTGAGGAAGCTTTTGAGACTTTACTAATGTAGTGAAAAATGTTGTTTTGTGCACTGGAACTGTCTTTGTATTCGAATACTAGGGAGCTGTATTCGAATACAGAGTGTTAATTCTGCACTGTTTTGGCTTCTGTATTCGAATACAGAGAAGCTATATTCGAATACAGATTCGTGTTTTCCTGAAATCCCAGTTTTAAACAATGTTTTATGAATTTTAAGAATTGAGGAAACATTGGAAAGACTTATGATAATTAAGAATGGAATTTTGAGATAATGTAAAGTGATAATGATGGGATTGCTTGAATGTTTAATTATTGATGTGATGATGATGAAATAAATTGTGTTGAGATATTTTGGGGAAATGATGGAAAGGCTGAATTTTTCAGATAATGCATATTGTTTTCAGTGAAGAGAAAACATTGCATATTCATGCACTCCATAGTCAGGTGGTACCCGCGATGGGCCACAGAGTAATGCGTAAACGTGCTGATCTGTTGAGCGATTGCACGAGTGCTTGTCTGTTGAGCGATTGCACTGGTACTGATCTGTTGAGCGATTGTACCTTGGTATATGTTAAACGTGCTGGTCTGTTGAGCGACTGCACGAGTGCTGGTATGTTGAGCGATTGTATGAGTGCTGGTCTGTTGAGCGATTGCACTGGTGCTGATCTGTTGAGCGATTGCACCCTGGTCTTGAGGGCCATTAAAGTCAAACATGTTTAAATTGTGCTGGTCTTTGAGCGACTGCACCTTGGTAATTCCAAGAAGTTGAGTACATGAGCATATACATATTGCATCGGGGTGATTGACCGGTTGGTCACGATTTGGATTTATGTTGATAATTGGAAATTGATGTGTGAGAGTACTTTATAAAATCTGAATTTCTGATAAATGATTGTGATTGCTGAAGTGTTGGCTGTACTTACAACATATTTTCCATATTAATTAGATGCTGTTTTGAAAAGGCATACATGTCATGAAATTTCAAAATGAGCATCTTTATTTTTCATCATTGTTATATGATATGCCATGGATATATTTGTTAATGTGAGATATATGCTATGTGTTAATTGTTAATTTCGGTCGGTGACCCTTTACTATTATTGTGGAAATTGGGCTTTGCCCTCAGATGCCCCCCAAACCCATGTCACCCGTGGGTCCCCAGACGACGGAAACGTCGCTCGATTTCATTGATCGTTCCGTGCCTACTGCTTGGGTATACGACCCCATCTCAAGCAGGGCCACATACACAGGGAGATTGAAGAGGACCTGTAGGACTAACAGAGCGGTGAACTATGTGGAGCACACCTATGCGAGGATTGACTTTCCTGTGCCTTCCCGTTTGGTATTGGAAGCACACGGAATTTTTGATGATGCAGAGGAGCCAGCTGGAGGGGTTGAGACGGAGGCCACCGTAGGAGTGGTGACTCCTAACTCGGTGATTGGAGGAGCTGTACGTGATTCTGAGGCGGAAGAAAAGAACAAAGGGCCAACGCCAGTAGCAGCTGATATTCTGGGTCCATCTAGGCTATCCGATGATTGTTATGAGATCCCGGCACCGCCGAAGCGACCTAGATTGTGCCTTGATCTGACTTCGGATGAGACTTATCCCTCTTTGTATGATGAGGAGGAGGAGGTTACATCGAGGCGAGCGGCGCAGTCGGATGAGACTTGTATGGGATGCGGAGTAAATCCGTGCTACTGTAGCTTTAGTGCATGATCGGTTAGATTTAATGTATAAGATTTTGAGCTGGAAAATGTAATTTGTTTTATTTTGGAAATTATTGTACTACTTTTCCGCTAACCTATTCCGCACTCTGATATTTTCTTTTGAGATGATATGACACTGATATTTTGAAATGTATTAATGTGTATCGTTAATTTCCAAAGATAAGTACTTAGTGATATTTATGATGAATTTATTTAATTATGTTCATCGATGAAGTTACGACGTACTATTTTTAAGAAACGGATTAAAGGAAATTTTATTTCAATTCTTTTGAAGTAATAAATAGGGGAAAATCATTTTAATTATTTATTTTAAAAAAAAAAATACACTCGAGTTGTGTTTTAAACTCGGAGTGTTACAATTGAGATATCAGAGCCTTTGGTTAAAGTTTTGGGTTAAAGCTCTGATTAGATTATTAGTTTTGAGTCATTACCTGATCATGCATAGGAGCAAGTAGTTAAAGTGTCAAGTCTTGTGTAAGTTGTGGTGTGACTGAAGTGATGATGGTTTTGTAGGAAACAATGCCTCCACGAAGAGACGACACTGCAAGAGCCAACGTCATCCGGGAGGATAGGATGGCTGAAGCGATGAATAACATGGCTGCGTCTGTTGCTGCACAGACGGCCACAAAGACTCAACGAGATCTGGAGAAGAGAGAAAGAGAGATTCGTGCTGCTGAATCAAGGGGACTAGAGGATTTTCGTCGTCATAATCCTCCAAAGTTCAAGGGTGACGAGGGTCCAGAAAGAGCGGACCAGTGGATTCAAGAGATGGAGAAAATCTTCGAGATGATTAACTGTCGAGCAACGGTGAAGGTCAACTATGCCACGTATCTGCTGATAGGGGATGCAGAGTATTGGCGGAGAAGTACAAGGCTACTGATGGGGTCTGCTCAAGAGGAGGTGAACTGGGAGTCGTTCAAAAAGAAGTTTTTGGACAAATACTTCCCGATGAGCACTAGGACCAAGTTGGGTGACGATTTTCTGAAATTGCACCAGGGAAACATGACGGTGGGAGAATATGCGGCTAAGTTTGAATCGCTATCAAGGCATTTCAGATTTTTCTGGGAAGAAGTTGATGAACAGTTTATGTGCCATCGCTTTCAGAATGGACTGAAGTATGAAATTCAAGACTCGGTCTTACCATTGGGAATTCAACGTTTCCAAGTGTTAGTGGAGAAGTGTAGAGAGGTTGAAGAGATGAAGAACAGGAGGGCCAACAGAGGAGGGAACTTTAATTCACGAGGGCCTAGTCGGATGCACAATCAGAACAATAGAGGAAAGCAAGTTGCTAAGCCGTATAATCGGCCACAAAACAACAAGAGAGGCCAGAATCGGTCGAGAAATCAAAATTTTGGACGACAATTGGGACAACGAGTCCGGTGTTATCGATGTGGGAAAGAAGGACATGTTGCTACTGCTTATACCACAAGGGATCTTATGTGTTTCAATTGCCAGAAAACAGGACACATGGCGAGGGATTGCCGGGTTCCGAAGGTGGAACCAAATAGTGAACGCAACTAGGGCTACTCGTCCTACTGCTAGGGGTCGCGTCTATCACATGGGTGTGGAAGCCGGGAGTCAAGCTCCTAATTTGATCCAGCAAGATTGTGAGATTGCAGGTAACACACTAACTGCACTTTTTGATTCGGGGGCAACCCACTATTTCATTGCTATGGACTGTGTGAATCGTTTGAAGTTATCTGTGTCTGCTTTACCTTTCGATTTGGTTGTTTCCACACCTGCTAAGACTTTGACCGTAAGCTCTGCATGTTTACATTGTACTGTAACGATTCAGAATAGAGATTTCATGGTTAATTTAATCTGTCTACCCCTACAATCACTCGAGATCATTCTCGGCATGGATTGGATGACGTATAATTACGTAGTCTTGGATTGCGCTCGAAAATTAGTTCTTTTTCCCCGAACCTGGAGTCATTTGGTATTTGGCTGCTAACAAACTCGAAGTATCTCTGAGAGAAGGAACTCAGGAATTTTTATCATTGGCTAACATGGAGACCAAGATGGATATGAACCTAGAAGATGTGGTGTTAGTCAAAGAATATCCGGATGTATTTCCAACAGAAATTCCAGGATTACCCCCGGTGAGAGACGTAGAGTTCTTCATTGATTTGCACCCAGGAACTGGACCTATTTCAATTGCGTCGTACCGGATGTCGCCATTGGAATTAAGCGAGCTTAAGGGTCAAATTGAAGGCTTATTGGAGAAAGGATTTATCAGATCAAGTGTGTCACCGTGGGGAGCTCCGGTATTGTTGGTTAAGAAGAAGGATGGAAGTTCGCGCTTATGCGTGGACTATCGGCAACTTAACAAGGTAACTATCAAGAATCGTTATCCTTTACCACACATCGATGATTTGATGGATCAATTGAGGGGAGCCACGGTATTTTCAAAGATAGATTTAAAGTCGGGATACCATCAGATTCGGGTAAGAGAAGGAGATATTCAAAAGACTGCTTTCAGGACCCGTTATGGACATTATGAATATCTCGTTATGCCGTTTGGAGTTACGAATGCACCAGCGATTTTCATGCACTATATGAATAGAATCTTCAGCCCATTCCTGGATAAATTTATGGTGGGGTTCATCGATGATATTTTGATTTATTCAAATGATGAAGAAGAACATAAATAGCACCTACGCCAAGTTCTTGAAGTCTTATGCGAGAAGCAACTGTATGCCAATTTGTCGAAGTGCGAGTTTTGGCTAAAGAAGGTGAACTTCTTGGGACACGTGATAACAAAAGAAGGAATCCTTGTGGATCCGGCAAAGATTGAGAAAATTCTTGCCTGGAAACAGCCCCAGACTATCACAGATATACGAAGTTTTGTCGGACTAGCAGGATACTACAGGAGATTTATTGAAGGATTCGCTAAGATTGTAGCTCCTTTGACACAACTCACTGTTGGAACCAAGTTGGTTCTAAGTACTTAGGATTTTGATGTTTACAAAAGCACTCCATGTAATCTTATTTTGAACCTTGAATTATTAAATCAAATGTCACCAGAAGTTGAAGATTGCTGAAGCAGAAAATGCATCCATAATGCATTCTGGAATTACCAAAGGATACACCAGGATGTCAAAACACTACCAGAGGATATCTTTGCTGGCCCAGATTAAGAAAGAAGCAAAGTCAGAATGAGACCTGGACCAGACCAGAAGGAAGCCTGCCATAGGGAGAGTTGTTCCAAACCAGAAGGAATCAAATGTCAGATTTATTCCAGAAGTTATTCTGACCAGAAGATGTCCTGGCAGTGAAATGATAAACAGTGCAGACTTGTTCCAGACTTAATCAGAGGATGAATTAATAGGTCCAGAACAAAGGAATTAATCCAGATTTGACCCAGACCAGAAGATAGCATGGTTCATGGTATGAAACTAAGTCCAGACCAGAAGAAATGATTTCCAGAATTGATCCAGACCTGATCCAAAATCAAAGGTAAAATGTCCAGACTGAAATATTATTTGTCCATATTTATTTTCAGTTTAATCCATACCAAGTCCAGAATTGGTCCATATTAGAGGGAAGATTTTCAGATCAATGGTTTAGAATTAATTATGTGGCCCAGTGTTGGCCGAGATCAGAAGATCAGACCATGGCCTAGTGTTGGCCGAAATCAGAAGGTCAGAATGAGTGGACTAGCAGCGCCCGAGATCAGAGGATCACAGCAGATCAGTATGCTGGACCAGTATGGCCGAGATTAGAAGATCAGAAGGTTAGGAAGTGTGGTCCAGGGATCGCCGAAATCAGAGGATCACAGCATATCAATTAGTATGGTCCAGATGTGGACTAGCGCAAAAGATCAAATGGTCCAGAATTAATCATCAGGATTAACGGTGCAGATTTTAATTTATTTTGATCAAAGTATTAAAAAGATTTGTTACAAAAATAAAGTGAAGTATTGTGGAACTCGGGAGCTGTTGGCGGGAAGAAACTAAAGACTTGATTGGCCAGTTATTTTGAAAGAAAATTTGAAACTTAATAAAAGATATGTTTTTTATTTAAATAAAGCCCTATTGGTGAAGTTATTTTTGCAAGAGAATCCAACAAGATTCAGCTCGAAATTAAGCTTGGAAAAGGCCCAAATCTGCATCTATAAAAGGAGGCTCAAGGCAGAATACTTTGCATCGAAAATTAAAAAGAGTCATACACTTCCAAAGCAAACACTCAAGTTTTCAGTGAGGCCAATTGTGAGTTCCAGCTTTCAAGAAGCAAGCACTCTTGTTATTTTCTTTCGCATGTGATCTAAGTTGTTGAAGTAGAGTCTACAATCTGAGGGAGTCAGAAGGGGTAGTAGATTACTTGGAAATTAGATTCAAAGTGTTGTAATTCCTTCTACAATCTGGGGTTGTCAGATTGGCAGGAGAAGAAAGGAGTTGTATTCCTCAAGAGTCTAGGATTGTTAGACTGTTTGAGAAGATTGACTTGGAGGGTCAGTAGAACTGCTGTAACTCAAGGTTTGAATTAGTGAAATCCTTCAAGGTGAAGGGACTGGACGTAGCCTCGTTAACGGTGAACCAGTATAAAAATTCTGTGTTTAATTTTTTACTTTATATCCGCTGCTAACTCTGTTTTTATTCATTCATCAAGTTTTGTTTTAAAAGTATAAAAACAGGAAAAGTATTCAAGTTTGTCAAACACAATTCAACCCCCCTTCTCGTGTTTGCACCTTCAATTGGCATCAGAGCTCGGTCTCAAGGCTGAGCACTTAACAGTGTTTGAGGAAAGGTCCAAGGGGTTCAACATGGCAGAATCCAGAGAAGAATTGGGAGGCAACATCAACAGACCACCACTGTTTGATGGAGAAAGGTTTGAGTATTGGAAGGACAGAATGAGAAGTTTCGTCATATCTCAAGATCCTGAACTATGAAAGATGATAGTCAAAGGATACACTGCACCTACTGATCCAGAAGATCCAACTAAAGAACTAGACATGGATGATATGAAACCAGACCAGAGCAGATTACAAAAACTTCATCACAAGTCTAGAAACGTCATGATCAGTGCCATCACATTCAAGGAATTTGACAGATGCACAGATAAAGAAATAGCAAATAGCATATTTGACAGTTTGGTTCTGACCTATGAAGGAAGCCAGCAGGTTCAAGAAGCAAGGGCTAACATACTGGTCAAACAATATGAATTGTTCAAGATGGAAGATGATGAAAACATTGATGGAATGTTCTACAAATTCCAGACTCTGATATCTGGACTGAAGGTCTTGAAGAAAAGCTACACAACAGCAGATCATCTCAAGAAGATTCTCATAAGCTTACCAGCCAAATGGAGACCAAAGGTTACTACAGTAAAGAAAGCTAGGGATCTGAATACCTTGAAGCTTGAAGATCTGATAAGCTCACTCAGGTCTCATGAAATAGAACTAGAAGCAGATGAACCTAAGAAGAAGAAGAATCTGGCTCTGAAGTCGAAACAGAAGAAAGCTGCAAGGGCAGCATCAGAATCAGAGGATAGTGACAGTGACTGTGATGATATGGCTTACTTAACCAAAAAGATGGTTAAGATCTGGGAAAACAGGAAGAAAAGAAGTTTCAAGAAGAAACATAACAACAAACGAAAGGAAGAATCTGACAAGAAGAGTATTGTTTGTTATGGATGCAATAAACCTGGACATATCAAGTCAAAATGTCCAAATCTGGAAAAAGGCAAACAACACAAGAAGAGTTCCAGATTCAGAAAGAAGGGTCTGACGGCAGCCTGGGATGTATTAGAATCAGAAAAAGAATCGTCTGATGAAGCAGAGGCAGAAATAGCAATGAAGGCACACAACAGGTCTGCTTCTAGACCTCATAAAGGCACGAATTCAAGAATGAAAACAGGCAGAAGGAAGAATGATCGAAGCAATCATTCAGGCAAGTCTGGAAGCACATTAGAGGAAGCAATTCTGTCTCTGATGGCTCATACCAACTCAAGTTCTGGATACAGCTCAGGCTCTGGAACAGAATCAGAAGATGTAGACAGTGAGGTATTTTCTGATCTCTCTAAATCTGAATTAATTGAGACTTTAAAAGACTTGTTAAATGCCAACAATAAGATGTCTTTAAAACTGAAAACTCTTAGGGAAGATAAGAAAAATCTAATCAAAGAAGTCCAAGTTTTAAAGAATCGAAATTCTGAGTATGCAACTGAAAACAAATATTTTAAAACTGAAGTTGCAAGACTCAAATCTGAAAACCAAACTCTCAAAAGCAATATTTGTTCCACTTCCAAAACTGTTTGTGAATCTGATATGCATGAGCAATTTTTTCAAAACTTTATTTCTAATGGAATGGAAAGAAGTAAATATGCATATATGATTTATGGAAATAGTAACACTAGAAAGAGAGGTCTTGGTTTTACAGAAAAGATTGCTGAAAGTAAAGTTGTTCATTCTGATGTTTTATGTATTGTTTGTGCTAAGAAAGGTCACTCAGAACTATCTTGTCCACTGGTAAAATATGAACAAGATCAGAGAGCTGTTAAGACTAACAAACCTGGACCCAATCAATTCTGGGTACCAAAAGATCAAATTGTCTATGCTGCAGATATTCTGAGCAACCAGTAGGAGACACCAACAGTGGTGCCTGGACAATGGATGTTGGCAATGCACAAGCAGAAAAAGGTTTATGTTCCTGCTACAACAAGACAAAGGCAATCTGAGTCTGATGGAAAAAGGTCTGGTCAACTCAACCAGAACCGGAATCAGAATCAGAACCAGAACTGAAACCAGAACAGGAATTAGAACCAGAACCAGAACTGGAACCATTATCAGAAGCACAAAACCTGGAACCAGAACCAACACTGGAACCAGAATCAGAATCAGTGCTGGAACCAAAATCAGAATCAACACTGGAACCAGAACCAGAATCAGGTCAGGAATTACCAGAATCACCAGAATTACCAAATTCATCATAACCACCAGATTCACCCAAATCACCAGAATCACCAGAATCATCAAGGTTATCAGAATCACTGGATTCACCAAAATTACAAGAATCAAAACATGTTCCAGAATCATCAGAGAAACATGGTTTATAAACCAAAGCAGAATCAAGGAAACTACTCAAACAGGCCAGAAGAAGAACTGGCCCTAATGGCTCGAACAGAAGCTAAGTCTGAATCTGAGTCTGACTCTGATTCTGACAAAGAAAAGGCAAGGTCTGATCAGCAACACAAAACTTGGTATCTTGACAATGGCTGCTCCAAGCACATGACAGGAGATAAATCTATGTTTCTGGATTTGACTATGAAGAATGGAGGCAAAGTTTCCTTTGGAGGAAACTAGAAAGGTCATATTATTGGTACAGGAACTGTTGGTAACACTTCTTCTCCCTTGTCTATTAAAAATGTTCTGTTAGTTAAAGGGCTAAAACATAATCTTCTGAGCATAAGTCAATTAAGTGACTGCAATTATGATGTTATATTTAATTAAAAAACTTGCAAAGCTGTCAGTCAACTTGATGGGACTATTTTATTTACTGGCACTAGGAAGGATAATGTTTATAAAATTGATCTTTTTAGTCTTGCTAAGCAACAGGTTAAATGCCTATTATCTGTAAGTGACCAGAATCTGATTTGGCACAAGAGGCTAGAGCATGCAAACCCTAGACTTATATCCGAGTTGAGCAAACTCCAGTTGGTAAGAGGGCATCCCAAGGTAAGTTCCAAAACTGAGATTCTGTGTGAAGCATGTCAAAGAGGTAAACAAACTAATAGCTCTTTTAAAACTAAAAAATGTGTTTCTACCTCTCAACCACTTGAACTGCTTCACTTAGATCTGTTTGGTCCTGTTCAAACAGCTTCCCTCAGTGGTAAGAAATATGGTTTTGTGATTGTTGATGATTACTCAAGGTGGACTTGGGTAAAAATTTTAAAGAACAAAGATGAATCTCACAAAGTATTTATTTCTTTCTGTAAGAAAGTTATGAATGAACAGGGTATTAAGATCATAACCATCAGAAGTGATCATGGAGGTGAATTAGAGAACAAGTATTTTGAAGAATTATGTGATGAGAATGGCATCTCTCACAACTTCTCATCCCCCAGAACACCTCAACAGAATGGAATGGTAGAAAGGAAGAACAAATCGCTGCAGGAGATGGCCAGAACCATGCTGAATGATATGAAGGTTGCCACCTACCTTTGGGCAGAAGCTGTCAACACAGCCTGCTACATTCAGAATAGAGTCTACATCAGGTCCATCTTAAATAAAACTCCCAATGAACTATGGAAAGGTAAGAAACCCAATATTTCCTACTTTAAGCAATTTGGCTGCATCTGTTTTATGTTAAACACTAAAGATAACCTAGCTAAGTTTGACTCTAGATCTCAAAAGTGTATCTTTATTGGCTACTCTGAGAGATCAAAAGCTTATAGAGTGTTTAACAAAGAAACTAACACTGTGGAAGAATCAATCCACATTAAGTTTGATGATAAAAAGCTTGACTCTGAAAAGTCAAAGCAAGATGAGGAAATTGCAGGTGAACCAGAGGCACAGGAACCAGAAGCAAAATCTGAGAAAGATCAAGATGAAGAAGAACATGTTGACTCTGAAAACAAGTCAGAGGGAAAGAATGGATGGAAGTACAAGTCTTCACATCCAGAATCTCTCATTATTGGCAGTGCAGCAGAATCTTTAAAGATCAGATCATCAAGTAGAGAAACCAGTCTGTTTGGTTTACTATCAACAATTGAACCAAGCAATGTTGATGAGGCTTTGGCAGAGGAAGGTTGGATACTTGCAATACAAAAAGAGCTGAATGAATTCCAAAGGAATGATGTTTGGGATCTGTACCCAGACCAAACAAAAACATTATTGGAACCAAGTGGGTTTTCAGGAATAAACTTAATGAAAAAGGTGAAGTGGTAAGGAACAAAGCCAGACTTGTAGCTCAAGGATACAGTCAACAGGAAGGAATAGACTACACTGAGACTTTTGCTCCAGTGGCCAGGTTAGAAGCAATTAGAATTCTCTTATCATTTGCTGCTAATCATGATATAATGTTGTATCAAATGGATGTTAAAAGTGCATTCTTAAATGGCTACATAAGTGAGGAAGTCTATGTCAAACAGCCCCCTAGATTTGAAGATTCTGATTTTCCAGACCATGTTTTTAAACTTAAAAAATCCTTATATGGTTTAAAACAAGCACCAAGGGCATGGTATGACAGACTTAGTAACTTTCTGCTTAAGAATGAATTTAATAGAGGCCAGATTGATAATACTCTATTTAGGAAATCTATTAAAAATGATATTTTGATTATTCAAGTTTATGTTGATGATATCATATTTGGATCGACTAATGGCACTTTGTGCAAAGAGTTTTCTGACCTAATGCAGAAAGAGTTCCAAATGAGCATGATGGGAGAACTCAAGTTCTTCCTGGGAATTCAGATTCATCAAGGTAAATCAGGTATACTCATTCACCAATCTAAATACACTAAAGAACTTCTTAAAAAGTTCAAAATGAGTGAATGTAAGCCTATGGCCACCCCCATGCACCCAACCTGCTCACTTGAGAAAGATGAAACCAGCCAAAAGGTAGACCAGAAAACATACAGAGGTATGATTGGATCCCTTCTTTATTTAACTGCTTCTAGACCAGACATCTTGTTAAGTGTTTGTGTTTGTGCCCGATTTCAAGCTGACCCTAGGGAATCCCATTTAACTGTTGTCAAATGAATTCTGAGATACCTTAAAGGAACCACCAACCTTACCCTGTTATACAAAAAAAACCCCACCTACAAACTCAGAGGTTTTTGTGATTCCGACTATGCTGGAGACAAGCTGGAAAGGAAAAGTACAAGTGGCAACTGCACTTTCTTAGGTGATAATTTGATCTCTTGGTCAAGCAAAAGACAAAGCACCATTGCCATGTCAACAGCTGAAGCTGAGTATATATCAGCAGCAGGATGCAGTTCACAGTTACTCTGGATGAAACATCAACTTGAAGATTACAACATCTTTGAAACCAATATCCCTTTGTTCTGTGATAACACTTCAGCCATAAACCTAACCAAGAACCCTATCTTACACTCTAGAGCCAAACACATTGAAATAAAACACCATTTCATTAGGGACCATGTTCAAAAAGGGACTTTAAGCATCCAATTTGTGGACACTGATCATCAATCGGCTAACATCTTCACCAAAGCATTACCAGAAGATAGGTTCGAGTTCATCAAGAAGCATCTCAGCATTACCTCCATATCTGACTAGCTCAAGTAGTCATCTTAGGAGTTTTTAAATTTCTTGTAATTTTATTTTTTGTCTTTTATTTTCTGTTTTACTTTCTTTAATTTGTAAAGAGAAAAACAAAAAATACAAAAATAGTAGGACCTTTTTTTTGCTGATGACAAAAAGGGGGAGAGAGAAAAAAGAGAAATAAGTAGAAAAGGAGAGATAAAAAGAAAGGAGGAGGGAAAAAGAAAGAGTGAAAAGAGAAGGAGTTGAAAAGGAGAAGAATCAGGGAGAGAGAAAAAGAAAGAGATGAAAAGAGAAGGAGTTAAAAAGGAGAGAAAATAGGGAGGGAGAAAAATAAAGAGAGAAAAAGAAAGAGTGAAAAGATTTGTTACAAAAATATCATGAGGATTTCGGCCAAATGGTCCAGAATTAATCATGAGGATTAACGGTGCAGATTTAAATTTATTTTGATCAAAGTATTAAAAAGATTTGTTACAAAAATAAAGTGAAGTATTGTGGAACTCAGGAGCTATTGGCGAGAAGAAACTAATGATTTGATTGGCCAGTTATTTTGAAAGAAAATCTGAAGCTTAATAAAAGATATGTTTTTTATTTAAATAAAGCCCAATTGGTCAAGTTATTTTTGCAAGAGAATCCAGCAAGATTCAGCTCGAAATTAAGCTTGGAAGAGGCCCAAATCTGCATCTATAAAAGGAGGCTCAAGGCAGAATACTTTGCATCGAAAATTAAAAAGAGTCATACACTTCCAAAGCAAACACTCAAGTTTTCAGTGAGGTCAATTGTGAGTTCCAGCTTTCAAGAAGCAAGCACTCTTGTTATTTTCTTTCACGTGTGATCTAAGTTGTTGAAGTAGAGTCTACAATCTGAGGGAGTCAAAAGGGGTAGTAGATTGCTTGGCAATTAGATTCAAAATGTTGTAATTCCTTCTACAATCTGGGGTTGTCAGATTGGCAGGAGAAGAAATGAGCTGTATTCCTCAAGAGTCTAGGATTGTTAGACTGTTTGAGAAGACTGACTTGGAGGGTCAGTAGAACTGCTGTAATTCAAGGTTTGAATTAGTGAAATCCTTCAAGGTGAAGGGACTGGACGCAGCCTCGTTAATAGTGAACCAGTATAAAAATTCTGTGTTTTATTTTTTACTTTATATCCACTGCTAACTCTGTTTTTATTCATTCATCAAGTTTTGTTTTAAAAGTATAAAACAGGAAAAGTATTCAAGTTTGTCAAACACAATTCAACCCCCCTTCTCGTGTTTGCACCTTCACTCACCAGGAAGAATCAGCTGTTTGCATGGATGGAGAAGTGTGAGGAAAGTTTTCACTTGTTTAAAGAAAAGTTGACAACCTCACCAGTATTAGTTTTGACACAGCCGGAGGAACCATATGAAGTATACTGTGATGCATCTCACCAAGGTCTAGGATGTGTTTTGAAGCAACACAAGAAAGCTGTAGCCTATGCCTCAAGGCAGTTGAAAACTCACGAACGAAACTATCCTACTCATGATTTAGAGCTTGCTGCAGTAGTGTTTGCGTTAAAGGTCTGGAGGCACTACTTATATGGATGCACGTTCACGGTGTTCAGTGACCATAAAAGTTTGAAGTATCTGTTCGATTAGAAAGAATTGAACATGCGTCAGAGGAGATGGATGGAGACTCTCAAGGATTTTGACTTTTCATTGCAGTATCACCATGGGAAAGCCAATGTAGTGGCTGATGCATTAAGTAGGAAAAGCATACCAGTGTCTTCAATGATAATTGGCCAAGAATTTAGAGATCTACACTTGGACGTAAAGTTTGCACCAAGAATTTTAAAGTGTGGAATGATAACAATTTCAAGTGGTTTGCTTGAGGAGATTGCGAACTTGCAAGATGACGCATTAATCCAAGAAAAGAGGAGTCTGATAGCGCAAGGGCAGACAACTGAATTCAGGGTCGGACCAGATAATATTCTGAGATGTAATGGAAGAGTTTGTGTACCAGAAGTTGCTGATATGAGAAGAATGATTTTGGAAGAAGCTCATAAGAGTAAGTTGAGTATTCATCCTGGAGTGACCAAGATGTACCAGGACTTAAGGCAGAATTTCTGGTGGCCAGGAATGAAGAGGGATGTAGCGGAATATGTATCGGCTTGTTTAACTTGTCAGAAAGCGAAAGTGGAACACCAACGACCTGCTGGAATGTTGCAACCTTTGGATATACCGGAATGGAAGTGGGATAGCATATCCATGGACTTTATAACCGGACTGCCCAAGACAAGGAAAAAGAATGATTCAATTTGGGTAATAGTGGATCGATTGACAAAATCCGCGCATTTCTTACCGGTAAGGACCACTTATAAGGTAGATAAGCTGACGGAGATCTACATTGCTAAGATTGTGAGATTACATGGAGTGCCATCGAGTATTGTGTCGGACCGTGATCCAAAGTTCACATCTCATTTTTGGGGAGCGCTGCATGAAGCTTTGGGAACGAGACTGAAATTGAGTTCTGCTTACCATCCACAAACAGACGAACAGACTGAAAGAACAAACCAATCCTTGGAAGATCTATTGAGAGCATGTGTGTTGGATGATAGAGGAAACTGGGATGAGGTGTTGCCATTGATTGAGTTTATTTACAACAACAGTTTTCACGCAAGTATTGGAATGGCACCCTATGAAGCTCTATATGGATGCAAGTGTCAGACGCCTTTATGCTGGTATAAGGAAGGAGAAAGTATGATTGTTGGACCCGAGATGGTGGAACAGACTACAGAGAAAATCAAGAGGATATAAGAGAAAATGAAGATTTCACAGGATCGTCAGAAGTTATGCGGACAAGCGTCGCAGACCTTTGGAATTCGAGCAGGGTGATCATGTATTTCTGAGGGTCACGCCTACAACTGGTGTTGGCAGAGCTATTAAGTCAAGAAAGTTGACTCCGAAATTCATTGGACCATACCAGATTACTGCACGAATTGGACCATTGGCTTATCGGATTGCTTTACCTCCCATACTGTCCAATATTCACGACGTATTTCATGTGTCGCAGTTAAGAAAATACATTTCGGATCCGTCACATGTGATCGAACCAGATACAATTCAGCTGAAGGATAACCTGTCATTTGAAGTATTCCCTGTAAGGATTGAAGACAGGAGGATTAAACAGTTGAGGAACAAGGAAGTCCCGCTAGTCAAAGTGATTTGGAATCCGACTACAGGAGACGTGACTTGGGAACTGGAGAGTAAGATGAGGGAACAATATCCTCATTTGTTTATTAACATGTAGTTTCGAGGACGAAACTAATTTAAGGGGGTAGTACTGTAAGACCCTTAAATTTAAGAATTAAATTATGGAATTAATATTAAGTGTATTTTGGGGATATTTGTAAAATATTTAATATATGTATGTTTTGAGTGAATATATATATATATAAATATTTATTTTGGAACATGAAATAAGATTATTGGATGAAGAGTAAATTAATTTAATTACGAGTAATTAAATTATCGGGCAGTTAATTAAGGGATTATCGACTAATTGCGACGAGACTGGTTAAGTGATGGAGGATCAGACAAGTGTTGGGTGAGGTGGCACCTACAAATGCCTATAAATATGAATGAGGAGGAAGAGCACAGGCAGAAACCATATCTCCTCCATACTGCATGTAACAATATTCCTTCCCTTCCCATTATGTATTCTGTTCACGTTCAAAAAAAAAGAGAGAGAGTTCCTCAAAAGTGAGATTACTTGGAAATCCAAGCACCAAACCAGAAAACATCCAGTACAAAAGTTGTTCTCCTCATCAGTACGGAGCTAGAGAACCCACTTTCGTAGCGGCGAACGCAAAACGGGAACTTTGCCGATTTTTAACGCATAAACGTGAACGGAAGCAGAAATGCAACAGGGGTAAGGGCACCTTCCACTTTCTAGTATGCATTTTAGGGCTGTAAATGCATCTTTGATGTGTGATCATATTTGAGTTTCTGTTTTGAAAAACGAAACTATTATGCGTGTTGTCATAAAATGCGAAAAATGCATTCTGTTGGTGTTTTAATAATCTGTGATGTTTGCTGTTCTGGTTGTTACTTCAATGTTGTTTTGTTTGTGTGGGAAAGCTGAAAAATGTTTTGCATGTTATTTTAAAGATGATCAAAATGCATGTTCATAAAACTGTTTTGTATGTTGCTATAAAATGCAAGAAATGCAATCTGTTGATGTTTGAAGAGATGTGATGCTTGTTGTTCTGGCTGAATACATCAGTGTTGATTTGTTGTGTGAGAAAACTGGAAATTTCTCTGCATGTTGTTTTGAGAATGCTCAAAATGTAAACTTTTGGAAATGCATGTTCTGTTTTGAGTTTGATATTTTGTTTGGGTGATTTAAGCAAAACTGTGATGTTGTTTTTGGTGTTGGTCATTCTGTTTCTGTTATGGTGAAATAGTCTGGTGTTGATGATCCTGTTTTCTGTCATGTTGATGAAACTCTGGTGATGCTGATGTTTTCAAAAGAAAAGGATTTAAAATGATGAATGTACTTTTCTGGAAAATCTGTTATTGATGAAAAATGTCTGGGTTTTGTGGTTTCCAAAAGAGGGGTAAAACTGTTTTGGGGTTGTTGGTTTTTCAAAGGAAACAGTTTGAAAATGTGTTGAAGTCTCAGGAAAAAATTTCACTGAATTCGAAGGTGTATTCGAATACAACATGAGTGTATTCGAATACAGCCTGCCAAGCTTCTGTTTTACTCAAGTTTTCGAACTTGTATTCGAATACGGGCCTTTGTATTCGAATACAGATGAAGGATTTTTGCTTCTGACTTAGCCTCTGTATTTGGCTACGACCCTGTCGTATTCGAATACAGGACTACAATTTTGCCACTGTATTTGCATCTGTATTCGACTACGACAGCCTCGTATTCGAATACAGAATGCTGATTTTCACTATTTTAGCTTCTGTATTCGAATACAAGGGAGCTGTATTCGAATACAGATTCGTGTTTTTCCAGAAATTCAAGTTTTAGCTTCTGTACTCGAATACAAGGAAGCTGTATTCGAATACAGATTCATGTTTTCCAGAAAATCAAATTTTAAACGCTGTCATGTGAACTTTAAAGTGTTGGGGAACATTGAGAAGGTTTGAAATGATTAAAATGGAGTCTTTGAAATAGTTTTGAAGAGGAGAGGATGAAGTTCTGGAAACCTTTAATGATGTTGGAGAAAATGTTGAGTTTACACTGTCTTTGTCTTCAGTATTCGGATACAAGTATGTTGTATTTGAATACAGAGTATTGAATTTGCAGATTTAGCTTCTCTATTCGAATACAAGGGAGCTGTATTCGAATACAGATGTGTGTTTTTCAGAAAATCAAAGTTTTAAACATTGTTTTATAAACCCTAAGTGTTAGGGAACATTGGGAAGGTTTGTGACAAATTAAAACTGGAATTTTGTGATACTTTGAAGTGGTGGTGATGAAGCTTTTGAGACTTTACTGATGTAGTGAAAAATGTTGTTTTGTGCACTGGAACTGCCTTTGTATTAGAATACCAGGGAGCTGTATTCGAATACAGAGTGTTAATTCTGCACTATTTTGGCTTCTGTATTCGAATACAGAGAAGCTGTATTCGAATACAGATTCGTGTTTTCCAGAAATCCCAGTTTTAAACACTGTTTTATGAATTTTAAGAATTGGGGAAACATTGGAAAGACTTATGATAATTAAGAATGGAATTTTGAGATAATGTAAAGTGATAATGATGGGATTGCTTGAATGTTTAATTATTGATGTGATGATGATGAAATTAATTGTGTTGAGATGTTTTGGGGAAATGATGGAAAGGCTGAATTTTTCAGATAATGCATACTGTTTTCAGTGAAGAGAAAACATTGCATATTCATGCACTGCATAGTCAGGTGGTACCCGCGATGGGCCACAGAGTAATGCGTAAACGTGCTGATCTATTGAGCGATTGCACGAGTGCTGGTCAGTTGAGCGACTGCACTGGTACTGATCTGTTGAGCGAATGTACCCTGAAATGCGCAAAAACGTGTTGATCTGTTGAGCGATTGCACGAGTGCTGGTCTGTTGAGCGACTGCACTGGTACTGATCTGTTGATCGATTGTACCTTGGTATATGTTAAACGTGCTGGTCTGTTGAGCGACTGCACGAGTGCTGGTCTGTTGAGCGACTGCACTGGTGCTGATCTGTTGAGCGATTACACCCTGGTCTTGAGGGCCGTTAAAGTCAAACATGTTTAAATTGTGTTGGTCTGTGAGCGACTGCACCTTGGTAATTCCAAGAAGTTGAGTACATGAGCATATACATATTGCATCGGGGTGATTGACCGGTAGGTCACGATTTGGATATATGTTGATGATTGGAAATTGATGTGTGAGAGTACTTTGTAAAATCTGAATTTCTGATAAATGATTGTGATTGTTGAAGTGTTGGCTGTACTTACAACATATTTTCCATATTAATTAGTTGCTGTTTTGAAAAGGCATACATGTCATGAAATTTCAAAATGAGCATCTTTATTTTTCATCATTGTTATATGATATGCCATGGATATATTTGTTACTGTGAGATATATGCTATGTGTTAATTGTTAATTTTGGTCGGTGACCCTTTACTATTATTGTGGAAATTGGCCTTTGCCCTCAGATGCCCCCCAAACCCATGTCACCCGTGGGTCCCCAGACGACGGAAACGTCGCTCGATTTCATTGATCGTTCCGTGCCTACTGCTTGGGTATACGACCCCATCTCAAGCAGGGCCACGTATACGGGGAGATTGAAGAGGACCTGTAGGACTAACGGAGCGGTGAACTATGTGGAGCACACCTATGCGAGGATTGACTTTCTTGTGCCTTCCCGTTTGGTATTGGAGGCACACGGAATTTTTGATGATGCGGAGGAGCCAGCTGAAGGGGTTGAGACGGAGGCCACCGTAGGAGTGGTGACTCCTAACCCGGTGATTGGAGGGGCTGTGCGTGATTCTGAGGCGAAAGAAAAGAAAAAAGGGCCGACGCCAGTAGCAGCTGATATTCCGAGTCCATCTAGGATATCCGATGATTGTTATCAGATCCCGGCACCGCCGAAGCGACCTAGATTGTGCATTGATCTGACTTCGGAAGAGACTGATCCCTCTCTGTATGATGAGGAGGAGGAGGTCACATCGAGGCGAGCGGCGGAGTCGGATGAGACTTGTATGGGATGCGGAGGAAATTCGTGCTACTGTAGCTTTAGTGCATGATCGGTTAGATTTAATGTATAGGATTTTGAGCTGGAAAATGTAATTTGTTTTATTTTGGAAATTATTGTACTACTTTTCCGCTAACCTATTCCGCACTCTGATATTTTCTTTTGAGATGATATGACACTGATCTTTTGAAATGTATTAATGTGTATCATTAATTTCCAAAGATAATTACTTAGTGATATTTATGATGAATTTATTTAATTATGTTCATCGATGGAGTTACGACATACTATTTTTAAGAAACGGATTAAAGGAAATTTTATTTCAATTCTTTTGAAGTAATAAATTGGGGAAAATCATTTTAATTATTTATTTTAAAAAAAAATACACTCGCGCTGTGTTTAAAACTCGGGGTATTACACTATCTGTTAGGGATGAGTGAAACAAGATGAAACCTTTATTGTTTGATTTGATTCCTGGTTATATGAATAATTTATTAAATTATTTTTCTCATCTCTGTGCTTAATGTTTTTTATTGTTTGATCAACTTTAAAATGTTTTACGATTCGTATTTTGAAATAAAAGTGGACTTTACAAATGCTTGAGATGAGAAATTCATGAGATTGCAGTCTAGGGATAGATAGGAATGGCAATGGGTAGGGTAGTATAGTACTCGTCCCCTTACCCACAGTTTAAAAAAATACCTGTACTCGTGCCCGTACCCTCGTGGGTATCAACTTTAATACCCGTACCCTTGCCCTCTGGGTACTTAAGTGCCCGTACCCATACCCATTACCCGCACTTTAACAAAAATATATCGATAAATAATTTGTGATTAAATTTAAAAAAATTCCCAAATATTTTAAATCCAAATCATAAATATTACAAACCAAAATATTGTCTAACTCAAAACTTCCAAAATATATCATGATCCAACATTAGTACATTACTACAATAAATATCAAAACATCAAAAATAATGTTTTCTGAAAGAATATTTTATGAAGTTGCAAGTCCTCTCCGAGATATGTAAAAAAATTGATATGTGTATTATATTAGTTATTTATAATTATAAAGTCACGATTAATAATATAAAAAAAAAACTCTTAAATATAAAATCACAATTATTTACTTCTTCATCAGAATCAAATATGTGTATAGGGACTAAAATTTATTTTTCAAATTTTTTTAATTATTAAAATTGTACTTTTTTTTATTAAGGGCTCAATTTTTAAGATTAGAACAAGACCTCCAAAATCTATTACTATTTACTAACATATTTTCGTGATGATTTACTTATATGTTTATTTTTCATGAGGATCCGAAAATTATGAAATGAATTACCTAAATCCATTGATTTGTTTGTAATAAAAAGGAGAGGTAGAGAGACATGAGATAGTAGAGAGTGAGAGAAATAGTAGTTAGATATTGGAAGGGGAGATAGAGATACATAAGATAGTAGAAAGACATATGTGTATTTAGAAAAATCATGTATTTAAAAAATATTTTTTCAAACAAACATGTTTTCTTGAAAATCATTTTTATGTCTTTTATGGTAAATTTTTAGTTTAAAAAAATTATTTTTATAAAATTGTATACAAACATGTTAAAAACTATTGTACAAAAAAAATCATTTTTATAATAGTAAACAAACGGGAGTTAAAAAATCATAATTTAAAAAATCTCTAAAAAATAATCTCTAAACTATTAAAACAAAAATCATTTTTATTTAAACTAAAACAAACTTACATACTAATAATAATAATAATAACAATAATAATAATTTATATTTGTATAATGTACATACTTAAATTGATTTTTGTATTACATTGATCAATTTTAATTTATATTTTGGAACAAAAAGAGTATATATAACAATTTTAGATATTGTTAACAAATATTTTAAGAACACATGTTAAAGAAATTTAAAAATACAAATTTGATATTGAAAAAATTAATTTTTAAACTTTTGAGAATTAATTAAATACACAATTTTCAAGATACAATATTTTTATATTTAGTTTCTTAATATGTACCTTAAAACACTTAATTATCATTTTCCATACTTTTATTCACATGGAATTGCATTTCATTTTTTAAATATTTGAGGAAATAATAATGTAATAAATTTTACTGGTATGATTTGATTAAATGTTTGTGTAAAATATTTTTATATTATTGATATATAAAAATGAAACTTTTAATTTATTCCGTTTAATAGTTTATTTTTAAATAAATATATTTGATTAGTTTTGAATAGCTGTATATTTGATTCTATTTTTGGAGTTGTAGCTTTTGTCTATAAAATTTATTTTTAGCGTCAAATTTATTATTTAATTCTTTTTGTTTTGGTAAACATATGGGACCTTCAGACACTTGCTTAAACCCTAAATCCTAAATATATCTTTAAAGTTAAATAAGACCTAATGGTTAAGTGACCAAACATCGACCACTTTTTTCATATCATATTCGTTTTTCAACTCACTTTTATATAAATATATACTAATATAATCCACTTTTATCTTAAATCAATTTTACATAATCAAGTTTCATCACTGCATAACTTAAGAAACACTAAATATCATTTTGTTTTCAAACTCGGGTCAAACTAAAAGCGAAAAAAGATGGAACTTTATATTTAGTTGCAAAATTCCATACTTCAAATTTAATGTTAAAATAAAAATGTTTCAAAACAGATTTGGTTTACTTTAACCTCAGATTTTACTAAACTTAAATTTACCAAATCTTTCTATCAAAAAGTCTTAAAATAATGTCTAAATTACTCTTTTGTACTCTTAATTTTTTCTAAAGGTTTTATATTGGTCTCTTAATTAATTATTGTTCTGTTTTTAGTCTTCCTTAACTATGGTTCCGATAGTAACTTTAGTCTTTTCTACTAGTTTTCTTTAAAAATATTAAATGTGTTATACATGTCACTTTGGTATGCTAATTAAATTGTTTGAGTCAGTTATATAAAAAAATTAAAATTAAAGTTTCAAACACCTTTAGCTAGGTTATTCAGCTTTTGTAAGAAATGGAAAAAATGTCTAAAACCATAATTTTAATTTTTATATGAGTGACACAAAATTTAATTAGAAGAAAGTAACAGGTATGATACATTTAATAATTTTTGAATAAAATTAACATAAAAGACTAAAGTTGTTGACAAAAATCATAAGTAAAGGAGACCAAAACATAACAATAATTAATTAAAGGATCATAACAAAACATGGAAGAGAAAAAAGGGAAAAAAAATTAAAATTAAATAATTGAAGAAACTCTTTTCGACTTGGAATACAACAATTTGATAATAAATATATTTTTATAAAATAGCATCATCTAACATTATAGATATTCAATCGTAATGAATTATTTTGTGACATCCGAGAAAATGAATCAATGGACCTAATGCATATTATATGATCCAAGTTCAAGTAAAGCATATGATATTTTTAAATTTTATGTTTTTTTGGTTCATTTAATTCAAGTTGAAAAAAAGTTCAGTTCAATTTTGAGGTTTTTTTTTTAAATAATCATTTTTAAAAGAAATATTAATATACTCTATTTTTAAAAATATATATTAAATTATTTTATTTTTGGAGAAAGAAAAATCGTTTGCAAAATAGACTTTGTAAATGATATATCTTTTGTAATAATGACTTATTATTTTGATTTTTATTTATTTTTTAAAAAATATAAATCATCTTTTGAAAAAAAGATTTTGTACTGCCATATTTTTTTAAAATTTTTTTATAAACCTTAACGAAGAAAAAATATAATTATATAATTTATAAAAAACAACAACTTTTATAAAAATTGATTAGAGTTATTTGGAATATTTGAACAATAATTTCAAACATAGTTAGTTAACCGTTATAGTTCGTATTTTTTTTGACATTTTTCTTAATGTCACGTATACTATTTAAATAAATTTTTTTAATTCTTTGTATTATTTCTAATATAGTGTATCACAATCCAAAATTTTTATAAAATTTTTTTATTATTTTTTTTTATGTTAAGGTTAATAAAAAAAAGTAAAAATAATGAGAGTATGGAGTATTTTTTCAAAAGGCACTTCTATATTTAAAAAAACAAAAAAATAATAAAAAACGAGCTTTAAGTTGCCGTTGCCGAATGAGATTTTTTTTAGAACATTCTGTTACAAATGACTACTTCCCAATTTCTTTAAAAATGGCTAATATATTGGTAAATTGTTTTTAAAAAAAGTAATTTAAAAAATACCCGAATTTTGAGCCGAATTTCCATTGATGTTGATTCATTTCAAACCCTAGGGGTGCAGAAAGTAGCCTCCACGTTCTTTTATCCAAAAACAAAAGGAGCTGTTCCACTTCACTTCCAATCCGAATATCGTTACATAAAAATTAAAAGTCTCACTGTTTTTTATTTATAGTTAAAAATAATAATAATCAACAGTGAACAATTTGGAGTTGCATCTTACATATTTGATCAGTTGTAAAAAACAACCAAGCACCAAAAATCTCAGGTCAATTGTCTTGTTTAATTTTTGTTCCTGTGTGAATTTGATGGGAAAATCAGTTGAATCTGTGATTAGGCTTAAAGAATTATCGCGGGTTGTATCATCATCTGCAAAATCCAATAGACCAAAGACAACCCAACCCATATCTCCGAACCGAGTCACCACTCCCCAAACCGCGAAACAAGACCGCACTGTTAAGGTGGAACCGCTGAAGAAGATAGAAGCTTTGGAATCTCGAACACCACTTGCCAGGGTGGTTGCTGATTGCTCTAAGCGGTGGTTTCGAGATACACTCAAGGAGGCTAAAGCTGGGGATAGCTCCATGCAAGTTTTGGTTGGTCAAATGTATAATTCTGGCTATGGTGTTCCTAGAGATCCTCAAAAGGTCTTTTTTATTTTATTTTATTTTATTTATGTATGTATGCTTTTCAATACTATTGTCAAAGAGTGCTTCAGTCGATTGGCACAACATATGCTTCACTGCGGACTAATCCTTAAAATCACCCCAAATTTTAATGATGATATCATATGCGACACTCGAAGATAATGACCATCATTGTCCTTATCGTTGAGATGATGAACTGACTGGTGTCGGTCCAACGAGTTAAGTGTTAAGATACACATATTCATTTTATCTTGTTTTTATTGAGGATCAATCAAGTCAATTTATCAGTTTTGAGAATGAGGAGGACCATAAACTTTTCTACTTCATGAGACAATATCTGCCGTCATTGAGGTTTTAAACAATTTTCAAGTTTTGGACCACGATAGACTACTTATCTAAATGACCCACTTTAGAATTTGCCCTGTTGTCAATCATGTTTGGACATTTTGGATTGACTTATTTGAACTTATTTAGTGTCATAAGCATTTGTGAGACCTTTTGAGAGAACTTGTGGAAACCATTTATGACATGTTCATAAGCTATTTTCAGCTTTTTTTTCATACACAATTTATAAAAATAGCTTGTAGGAAAATAGATTACAATTTACAGCATAAGTACTTATATGATTTGTTTATGCCATAAGTGCTTAATTAAGTTGTTTAGCTAAGGGTCTAGTCATAGATATGAGCACTTATGGTACTTTTGTTATCGACCAGTTGATTCTAATTTTGTGTTATTTCTCACTCCTTGGAAATGAAGCTGAGATTAGATACAGAAGTTGGATAACTTTCTTCCTTTTTGATTAAAAGTCCCTTTTCTTTTTTTATAGTTTGTTTTCTAGATTGGTGTTATTTACTTTTAAATATGCTGTATTAATGAATGCCTGTTATTTATTTTTTTCCCGTAATCCTAATTTATTGTATTGTTGAGCGTGTCTCATTTGCTGATAAGTGGGGGCCAGACTCTCTAGCATAGCATTGCAGAGCTGAAAGTGCAAAGAGCATAGCGGAACTGAACTGTAGTATTTAAACAAAGTTTTGTACTATGTATACCTATGAATTGCATAATGGAAAACTACAACAACCACTCTAGTGTCGGGAATGTAGACACAATTGGCCGAACTTCATGATCAATCATTGTGTTTTTGTGCATTTATTTATGCGTTTACTTTAGAGCCGGATTTGCCATTTTAACATGGTCTTTATAATTTTTTTCCTTCAATTGCTTTTGGGGTAGGGGAAGTGACACTGTAGGCTTCTGAAATTCGTTCGGTTGGCAATCAAGACCAACAGCTTCACCTGCAGGCTGCAGCTATTATATGAATCTGAATCATTTGTATGCTATTGCCTGCTCATGAAATGAACTTATTGGTTCCTGAATTGTGACAATACTGCGTTATAAACTTTTTTTATAGGGACATGCTTGGATTAATAGAGCATCAAGAAGTCGAAATTCAGTTTGGAAAGCAAGCGAAAAACAACCAGGTAAGCTGCTTCATCTTATTCAATTACTGAACTGTGGTAGTGTGGTTTTATATGTCTTGATTGTTTTTTATTTTGTTTACATACAGGCTACAGAGCTAGTGATTCGGATTCATGTGAATTGGAGAACAAATCTACTCCTTAGTTTGCAAGCATGAAGGTAATGGTTAGACTTAACCATTATTATTTTTTAAAATTATTACAAGCTTGAATTTCAATTCTATGATAAAGCATATGATAACTTGTTGGTATTCATGCCATTGCTTATTTACTTTCACATCCAAAACATAAGCTGAAATATTGTTAACCACATAACCAATAATTTTTTCACTTAATTGGTGACTGTTCTTTTGAATGTAGCTGTTGTGTTGTTCATTTCTACAAAGGTGATGTATTATAATAATAGAAACTGTCAACTATATGCCACTATGCATGTGGAGATGAATATTGGTTTGTTTCATTTTTTTCTTGAAGCTGCCTATTTCATTATATGCTCTAAATATTAACCACTGCTATCTAGGACTATGAGAGTAACTCTTGTACTGATGCTTTCATCTATAAGCCTCAATTTTATATTTGATCATAGCTACAAATGCAGTTTCATGCCTCTGAATCCGACTAGCTTATACTGTATTTAGATGTAGCTGTAATAATGGCTGCCTGATATTAAATAGTAGTATGGTTTGTATGCAGGTGTATTTAGTATGAGACTATAAGCTGCAGTCAGTATAATCACTATCTTAAGTATCATTCAGCTGGGCTCTGCACCGATTTTGGTTGTATTGAGTCAATTAATGCTTATAAGCATGATAACGTGCATGTAGTGTATTTGGTTGCTGCTGCAATTAGTATGAAAAGCTGCTTGATAATAACTAGGAGAATGATTAGTATTTCAATCTATTTGGTATGATAAGCTTCAATAGGTATGTTCAATGTTATAAGTCCTTAAAGGAGGTTAGGCAGCTCAGCTTGACATTTATTTTGAGTGTTTTTTATCTAAGTCCATTAATAGGATCATAAAGTGTATTAGGTGACCTTTATTGGTAGTGATAAGTAAGACTTATCAAACTGAACTGTTGCAGCACAGGGGAGCACTAACAAAATGACATTTGAGTGTATTTGTCAAATGGGATTTGAAAGACCTTGATTGTTATGTTGATTGACATAATATAATTGCTTATGACTGCAATATCAACGACCATTCGTTAGAAATCTGACAAATAACTTAAGCTATATACATATAAATCGTATAAAAAAATGCCTGAAGTTAAAGAGTAAAAGACACATTCCTTGTTAATACATCATGGACTAAGATAATCATAACAGTAGTAGCTTTAGTAGCAGAGAGCTGCAAACTGAAATGGAGGGTGTGTGAACAGTGGGCTAGAAGCAAGTTGGGAAGAAGGTGCATGGCTGAGGAATGTAACAGGAATACCGGGTATGGAATGACCAGAAATACTATTTATCAATGATTGGGCTCAAACTCGTGAAGGTGGACAAGATATGAATAGAGGCTTGCTTCAAATATATATGACATTTGGAATACAGTTGTGGTGCGAAAGGGCTCAATTTGGCTGCAAATTGTAGTGTGATAGACACAATATGAAAAATGATAAGCTACATAAATTTGGTTGTGATCACCTGCCATGACAAAAGCCATAGCGAATTGATAACTATGCTTGTGGTTACAAATGCTTAAGTACTTTTAGGGTTAAGTTGGAAAAATAGCAAGACTGTTACTACTATGGTGATTCTAAGGGATCAGGTCATGTGAATGAGAATCTAGGGAAATCTAGGTTGTGATGGGCTTTACTTTTAATTCTACTAATGTCCTTTTGCATGCTTTTACTTATCTTTGGGCAGCATTCCCCTAATATACGATTATCTCTTATAAAACCAAGCGCTTTGTAAGTAAATCTTTTGGCTTGACATATGATTCTTCATTTTTGTAATGATTTGTTGGGCACAACAACTTGGCACTCTTTCTGATTTTATATTTCTAATATTGCAGGCTGCATCTCTCAAATTGCTCTCTATTCCATTTGTTTCAAATGGTAAGTATCTATACTTCTTTGTGCCATTCTCTGCAAATGTAATCAGAATCTTTGACGGGTTTCTTTTTTCTTTTACAGAAGAGTAGCCTTAACTCTCTTCACCTTATCTCTGCGGTACTGCATTCAGTTGACATTACTGCCTGGTTGATGAAGAAGAAGTGTTGAAATCCATGTTTGAGTTTGCTGCATTGTGCCGCAAGTATTATCATGCATGTCCCAATATACAAGTCAACTATGTCTTCTTTCCATCTTAAAAAAAAAAAAAAACTATGCCTTCATTCAACGTTCTAAAATAAACTTAATATTTTGGTAAAAGAAAATAAACCTTATGTTGTATTCTATATACCTAAGTACCGGTGTTGCTGTAAGTAATTATTGTATCGAACACTTAATTAGATCAACTTTGTTAAATTTATAGCTTCTTGTGGTACAAGTAATTTTTTTGATTCAAAAATACAATTAAATGAAAAGAACGTTATTCTCATTTGTGAGTTAGTTAGTGTCTTAATGATCCTTAGGAGTAGGAAGTGTTCTTTCGGTACTCTGGCAAGTCTTTGATTATCAACAAATTGCATGAAATGAACACTTGTATGCACACTGATAAGCTGCATGATCGCTCAAGTATCCTTTTTGGAGGACAAAAATCATGATCGCTCAATCCTTCTTGGACATAGGATCATTTTTTTCGTTTCAAAAATTTAAATGCTCAACATCTGGATTCATTCTTTTCATTTCACTTCGTTGCCTTCCTTTTAATTGTGTCATTTTCGTAAATGAATAAAGTTAAAAGCACTTTGAAATAGCAACCCTAGTTAGCGTAAAAGAATGTTAAAGTACTTTTGAGTACTAATTATCTTAATAAATTCTTCTTATGAAATATACTTTTGAAGAAGAAAAAAAAAATCTAAGCATAAATCACATTATAAAAAAAAGTAATTTCAATCAAAAGTATATTAGCAAAACAAAATTTAATAAAAGGTATCTTCACTAAACTTTAATCCAACAACACACACAAAATGTGACATACCTAATTTTAAAAGTCACTACTCACTTGTGAATAGACTGTCATAAAAGAATCAATAGATTGTTGATAAAAAAAATAAAAAATACTTGTGAATAGTGAGATTTGGCACGATGAGTTGTTTTCATTTTTACATATGAATGGTTATAATTTAAAAATCAAAAATAAATTAAATGTTGAATATTAGATAAACAACTTATATATCCAACCGTTTAAAATTTTGAGTGTAAATGTAGTGTCAAATTTTTTTGTAATCTTAAAACATTTGATTATTATTGCTCTCGTATTTCTAAATTCTCCAAACAACTGGTATCAAAGTTTGATTTGGTTTTTTGAGAGAGTGAGAGTAGATTCAATATATTGGATAAAATTAGTCTTTTAGACAATGTAGTTAGAAGGGTTGCTCTATTGTTTATAGCAGAGACACAAGTACATAATGCAAACGTCAATTGAAAATTGGCTGAATTTAATTGTAAGTTGTTAGTAGCACATTGACATAAATGTAAGTTGTTAAAAATTTGAGGGAAAATATAGTGTCACCATCTTTTATAATATGAAGCATTTGACACATTTTTGGTATCAGTGTCCAAACAACGCTCCCAATACTTCCCTTTTCTTAAAGGGTTCCTTAATTCACGTTAAGAATCCAATTGTGTCTTCTTCGCCTTAACTTTTTCCGTTCTATATTATACTAGTAAAATATTTGGTATTGATCCAATTCATTTCACACGGTTCCAAAAATCATTTATTTTTTATACACAATAAATTTGATCTTCCTTTTCCTCTTTCCATCTTTAAAATCATTTTGCAAGCGGAACCAATTCACAGTTACATATATATTATTGTTATCATCAATCAGAATGACTAATGTAAGAAACAACATGTTATTAATTTGATCATCTTTCTGATTTTAGCTTTTGATCTGAGACTTTCGTTCTTCTCATGTGTAACCAATCAGGTGGTGGAACTGAAAGTTGGTTTGCACTGTGACGACTGTATCAAGAAAATCCTCAAGGCCATCAAAAAAATTGAAGGTAAAAAAAAAAATCACACAAAAGTACTTTGTTTTTATTTTTGATTTTTCTAAAAAAACTTTGATTGATTGAAAAACTCTTATGTGTTGCAGATATTGAAACGTATAACGTGGACACAAAGCTGAACAAAGTGATTATTTCGGGCAACGTGACAACAGAACAAGTTACGAGAGTCCTTCACAAAATTGGAAAGAATGCAATTCCCTGGGAAGATTCTCAAACCCACACCTGAATTTTACTACTATTTACTTTACCTAATTACCTTCTCTAGTGTTCAATTTTAATTTCTTTTCTCAAATTATAAACATAAATTATAAACATATTTTACTATGAATCATTTGATTACCACATCTATTATTATGTAATTCTTGAATTTCTTGTAGATAAATTATCACCTCTCAACTGACAATGCCGATCTTATTTAAAATAGTATATTCAATATTTAATTAATCAATTAATTAACTCAAAAAATGTTTGATTATTTAATAGGCTAAATATCTTAACTTATTTTTTTGTAACGATTTGATTCTTTAATATTTTTTTTCCCATTTTGGTCCTTTATGTTTTTAAATAATTTCAGCCTCAACCTTTAAACGGGATTCCGTTACAAAAAAAGTTAAAAAGTTATCCTCCTATGCAATTACTTTGTTTGAGAAGATAAGAAAGGAGATGAAGGGATAACTTTTTAACTTTTTTTGTAATAGAACCCCACTTAAAGGTTGAGGCTGAAATTATTTAAAAACATAAAGGAGCAAAATGGGAAGAAAAAAAGAAAGATAAATGACCAAATCGTTACCCAAAATTAAGTTAAGGGATCACGGGTGCTATTTAACCTTCTTTAATACAATCGTTTTGTAAATTTTTTTGGCGGTGATACAATCTTTGTTATGCAATTTATTAGGTTCAAGATTTTTTTTGAAAAAAGTTATTAACATATAATTGTCTGAATAATGTAAAATAATTTATTAATAGAGCACACTGTCTGTTTTGGATTGCAACCATGTTTGTTTAAATATATAATAATAATAATAATAATAATAATAATAATAATAATAATAATAATAATAATAATAATAATAATAATAATAATAATAAATACTAATAAGCAGCAATTGTTAAGAATCTAAATATAGAAACTTTGTACTATCAATTTTTAATATGTATGAAAGTAATAAATGATCAATTTATAATACTGCAAAACAAGGTTGCACTCACACGTCAATTATATATGCAAAAAACATTAACCATAATAACTGATAAGTATCCATTGAGATATGTTAGTTTTTCAATTTATTTACTCAGTTTAGTGGATTTGCTAAAAGGTCTCTAGTTAATATCGTTACTATCCTCTGAATCAAAGTTGTACAAATATAGAGTTTGCAAGAGAATGAGTGGCATCTATAACAAATAACCTCACTTGAAGGTGAACCATCAAATATGTCATATACACAAAATATAAGGTTAGCCTCTTATCCCTTCATCTAGAGTTTTAGAACTTTAGAACACTATTATTATCTTTCTTCTTTCACAAGAAATAAGTTTCATTTTTTCATCCTTCATAGAATTATATATTCATCACATAAATATGGAAAATGCATTAGGAAATACTTCAATAAAGTTATGCTATAATCCACTTGATACTACTCATAAGAGTGTTTGGGCGTTAGGAAACCCACTTGGTTCCCCCACTTCTCTTCTCTTTTTTCAGATCTCTTTGATTACTATAGTCACACAGTTCTTGTATGCTTGTCTCAAACCACTAGGACAAACTTCCCTTGTATCCCAGATTCTTGTAAGTTTTTTCTTGACCTATATGTATTCTTTCACAAGTTTCATGTTCAATGATCATCATATATAATGTTCGATAACAATCTGATTATCAATAGAATACAACAATAATTGGTAAATTCTAAGGTGCACCAGGTCCACCGTGGGCCGATGCTTAAAAGTTACTTGATACACTAACAATGATCGATAATATTCCTTAAAGTATAAGTTAATGGTTCTTCCGTCTTTACGTTTGAGACGGTGACTTATTGATGTCGGTTTGACGAGTTAGGTTTTGAGGGTCAAATTCATTTTTCATTATGTTTACATCAATAAGTCATTGTCTTATCCATAAATTACAAGAAGATTGTTCTAAGGAGTGTTGTCGATCTTCGTTAAAATTTCGAGTGACTTTTAAGCACTTACCCACGGTTCGTAGCATTCGACATATTGATTAGCTATTAATTAATAAAGCATGGATGGTAACAGGGAGGATTGGTATTTGGTCCATCACTTTTGGGGCATAAAAAGATGCTGACAAATGTCTTATTCCCTTTGAAAGGTTCTTTAGTTCTTCACACAATGGCAAATTTCTGCCTCAATTTCTTCTTCTTCATATGTTGTGTGAAGATGGACGCAGCCACAGTCTTCAAGGCAGAAAAACAAGCCATCAGTATTGGTGTTTCTGTATTCTCATTAACATTTGGAGTCCCTCTTGGATTAGCCTTTGCATTGAAAACATATGTTTCCATGGACAAGACTCTCTCAGATTCTCTCCCAATGATAGCCATTTCGCAAAGCTTAACCGTATTCATTAGCATATCAGTCCTTCTAGCAGAGCTTAAAATCCTAAACACTGATGTTGGCCGTCTAACCTTATCGTCTGCAATGTTCAGCGATGTGATTAGTTTCTCAATGACAGTAGTTTTGTTTGCAGTATTGCAAGGTAAAACTATTAATGTGTTGACACTATTATGGATCATTTTATCCATAATTGCACTTTTGATTGTTATCATATATGTAATGAGGCCATCTATATTATGGATCGTAAACCGGTTAAACGGAACGCCTATCGACGAGTTTTGCATGCTTTTCATCTTTCTATGTGTTCTTACTACCGCGTTATTCAGTGAATCCATTGGCCAACATTCTGCTATGGGACCGATAATTTTAGGTCTGGCTGTTCCTGAAGGACCACCTTTAGGAACAAGTTTGATATCTAAAATGGAGACAGTTGCTTGTGGGTTTTTGTATCCAATCTACCTTGCTGTCAGTGGATTGCAGACTGATGTATTCGAAATCAACATTCGGTCTACTTGGATTGTGACTATCATCGTCTTTGTCAGTTTCATCGTGAAGATTGGTGCTGTTATGTTGCCAGGTTATTATTACAATGTCCCCATGAAAGATTGTTTTGTGATTGGGCTACTTCTAAATGGAAGAGGTATAGGTGAGCTCACCATGTTCAATATATGGAAGGAAGACGAGGTAAATTGAGATTTTTCATACTAGTAACTTTAATCAAATATATCAAAGCATCAAGTGTAAGAAATTAACAACATAGTTACCAATTTTTATGTTGGATCATAATCAAATTATACCAATAGAACAAAATTTATTTAATCCATCATTTGTCCTATAAAATTGGGTAAATTTGATTTTGCTCCTACAAATATCTTGTTTGGTTTTAGTCCTTAAAAATACAAAATAGTATGTTTTTAGTTCTGATAAAAAGACAGACGAGGAACAAAAAATACACCATTTTCTTAAAAATAGAATTAAAAAGTCAAAAACATATTTAAGTCATGAATGATTGATTGAGTGACTAACAGGATACACAAAAATCTCTTATTTATGGCAGATACTAACAGAACAAGAGTTCTCTTTGATGGTGGTGTCGCTTCTAGTGATAAATGCTATCATAACACCACTGATAAGGTTCTTATTTGATCCTTCAGCCCAATATCATTCCGGAAAAAAATGTTCAATCCAACATACAAAGCGAGATTCGGAGCTCCGAATCATGGTATGCATTTACAAAGATGAAAATGTTCCAACAATGCTCAACATCTTAGAAGCATCATGTGCAAGCACAGAGAGCAATGTTGCAGTCATAGCACTTCTCCTTGGAGAGCTTCTTGGAAGATCAAGGCCTATTCTCGTCTCTCACCAACAGCATGAAACGCTTCAATTAACCCCATGTAATTCGACTCAACTCGACAATGCATTGAAGCAATACGCAACACTAAATGAAGGGTGTGTGTATGTTCAATCATTCACATCAATCTCCGACTTCAACACAATACACGACGACGTTTGTCTAATCTCCCTCGACAAAGGAGCTAACATCATTCTCATGCCATTCCACAAAAGGTGGGAGATAGACGGAACAGTTGAAATAAACAACAGAGCAATCCAAACAGTTAACATTAAAGTCCTCGAAAGAGCGCCTTGTTCGGTCGGAATTCTAATCGACCGAGGCATCTTAAGCGGTTCACCATCACTTTTACTAGCTAAAGCGCCATACTATGTTGCAGTTCTGTTCATTGGTGGTGCAGATGATGCAGAAGCTTTAGCCTATGCAAGTAGAATGTCTAGACATGAGTGTGTAAACGTAACAGTTGTTAGGTTCTTAGTGTTTGGTGAAGAGAATTCAAAAGATAGAAAACGTGACAGTGATCTTTTAGATGAATATAGATACTACAATGTTGGAAATAAAAGGTTTGAGATAAATGAGGAAGTTGTGAAAGATGCTATAGAGTTATCTTCTTGCATAAGAAGAAAGATTGATTATTTTGATTTAGTTATGGTGGGGAGGTGTCATTCACAATCTATTTTGTTGCATGGACATGATCAATGGAGTGAGTGTCCTGAGCTAGGTGTGATCGGTGATATGTTAGCTTCACAGGATTTTGTGACAAAAGCTTCTGTTTTGGTTGTGCAACAACAGAGAATGGGAGGGAGATTGGTTAAAAACAATGTTAATGTAATGCCAAATCAAAGGGATCAAGGGGTACATAGTGTTTCAATGGATGAAGTACGAAGAACATCTTGTAGTATTTCAGTAAATAGATAGATTGATAGATACATCTGTTTGTTTGATAGTGTAATTGTTTTTTAATTTTTTTAAATCAATCTATTGAATTTCCATTGTGGATATCTTGAGTTATGCAACAAAATATGGATTTTCATTTAAAAAATAAGAAGTTTGTTTCATTGAGATGTAGATTTAAATTTTGAATATATAATTAAAAATGTCGAATTTCAATTTGGATCGTTTGTATTTAATTGAACTGAACGGCTATCGATTTCTTTAATGTGTGAATGCGGAGAATCCGACCACATGTATACCATAATACATGTGTTTGCTTTCCCATGTGATTATTTTGTTTTTAATTTGTTTTCAGAATTTGTCCCTGTATGACTATAAAATTATATTATGTCCCTATAAAATTCAACTTATTTTTAGTTCCAACAAAAACTTGATGACTTTAGTCTAAAATATATAACATTTGTGTGTTTTAGTGAAATTTTAGAGATTAAAAATAAATAATCGTGATTTTGTTATTTTAGTGTCACGTTTTAACATTACAATTTCGATATTGTACCATTTTATGCTATTAATATGAATGTTATGAATTTAATTGAAGATTTATTTTTGTATATTATTAATCGATGTAATTTATATTGATTTAAATAAATAATTAAATAAATAAAATATCATTTTTTTAATAAAAAAATAAAGATACTGAAGAATACGTTTAACTGTTTTTTTACGGAAATAAATATAAACTTTAAAAAAAATAAATTGTATGTCAATGACGGCGCGTCCCCATTCAAAGTGTATGACATAATGACATATGTACATCAAGTTAGAGGCTGGGGCGGGTCTCTACTTCTATATTTTTTTATTTAAAATTTTTCATCGTATTCTATATTAAAATATCTTATATTTCTGATAATTTTTTTTCTTCGTACTTCTAAAATGCTATTAACTATAATTTTTTATTTTAATAAATAAATAATTTTTAATTTTATAAATAAAAAAGTAATTAAAATAATTAAAAAAAATTATATTAATAATATCAAATAAAATACATTTAATAAAAAAATACATTAAAATTAACGCAGCTAAACGTTATATTATTTTAATAATTCTCTCTTATTTTGTTAATAAATTAGCATATTCTATTTTGTTAACAACTCAGAAATTTATTAATAAAATATAATCAAATTAATATAGTACGTTATTTATTTTGGCACACCTACTCAACCACTGTATTTTTTTTTTCTATAAAATATATTTTATTTGATTTTATTAATATAATTTTATTTTTTAATTATTTTTATTTATTAAATTAAAAATTATTCATTTGTTGTAAAATGAAATAAAAGGTTATAGAGATGCAACCTTCTACTACAGTAAAAGAATTAATTTCGATCTTGTGAAAAAAGTAAGACATTTTGTTACATAAATTTTAATTGAGAGTTTTAAATAAATAAAAGACTCTTACAAAAAAACTAATTTTTTTAATATATTATTAATTTATTTTAAGTTTTTATGCATTGAACAATATATTTATTTTTAAAGTTAATTTTAAATTTGTCTGTTGTAGTTATAATTATTTAATAATGTTTTTCTACTCTAAATTTGTGAAGAATCAAATCCACAGTCGTATAAAAAACGAGTACAAAGTTATTTAAGTTATTTTAATATTTAGTACAAAGTTTTTGTTTTTCTTTTGACAGAATATTTGTTACATAGTTGAAAAAAAATGTAGAATTTTTATAATTTTACGTGTGAAACTTTTTTTTTTTATATCCCTGCTTTTATATGAAAAATTAAGAGCCATAATGTGACTTAGTGATTTAGAGAAGGGATGAAGATATTATTAAAGTGATAAAGATATTATTAATTCAACTATTTTTTATGTCTCACAACAGTTATATTGATCTATTTCATATAAATTGAAAAAAGTTAAATTGCATTTTTGGTTCTTTAAATTTAGTTCAATTTCCATTTATGTCATTTTAAGATTTTTTATTTTTTTAAAAAATTGATCTTTTATATTATTTTTTGTTTGCAAATGTTAATGTTTATGTTCTAGTTCGTTTACACTTTTGGAACAAATTGTATAATCAAAGAGGAATTGAAAATAGAGAAGAAAGTAAAACAGAGAATGTTTAAAACGGAGATTGATTATCAGTCTCGACTCTTAACCAATAACATTCTTGGTTTACAAACTTATTTATAACAGTTTTGAATAATGTTTTGCTTAACAAACTAACTAACTTTTTAACCATCATAACTGAATTACAAACATATTACAATCATTTTAGAATTACATCCAACACTTTTCCTTAATTTAAAATGATTATAGTGATGTTAATCCAAACTTATTCTTCATCTCTTGGAACTTCACTCTCTTCAAGCATTTTGTTAGGATGTCAGCCTTTTGATCATTGGTACTGCAATGCTCTAGCTTTATTTTGCCTTTCATTACTTGATCTCTTAGGAAGTGAAACCTTGTTTCTATGTGCTTACTCCTTCCATGAACACTTGGATGTCTTGCTAGATCTATTGTTGACTTATTGTCTATCTTCATCCTTACTGCATCATTGCTTCTCAGTCCCAGTTCTGCCATTAATTTTGCCAGCCACATAGCTTGGCATGCTCTCATTGATGCAGCCACATATTCAGTTTCACAACTAGACAACGCCACTATGCTTTGCTTCTTTGAACACCATGAGATTGGTGAATCATTGATCATAAACACATAGCCTGTGGTACTCTTCCTTTCATCTTTATCTCTACACCAGTCAACATCACTGAAGCCAATCAACTCAGCTTCGTTTCCATTCTGATTCTTAGCATAAAGTAGTCCAAGCTCAATAGTCTCTTTAATATACCTCAAAATCCTTTTGGCTGCCACAAATTGAGGTGTTCTAGGCTTCTCCATATATCTACTAATCAGTCCAACACTATATGCAATGTCTGGCCTTGTATTACACAAATACCTCAAGGATCCTACCATTTGCTTGAATGTTGTAGGATCAACCAGCTCCTCATTGCCTTCCTTGGACAGAATCATCCCTGCATTTGATGGAGTACTTGTTCCATTGCAATCTTGCATATTAAAAATTTTTAATACATCATTTGCATACTTCTTTTGATGCATAAAAATTCCACTGTCCATGATTTCAAACTCAATGCCAAGGAAATATGACAGTATGCCTAGATCGGTCATCTCAAACTCTTTCTCTATTCTGATTTTGAACTCCTTGATTCCTACTTCATCACTACCAGTAAGTAGTAAATCATCAACATATAGACATATCAATATTGCAGTCCTATCCTCTTGATTCATCCACAAGTATGTCTGTAAGACCCTTAAATTTAAAATTTAATTATGGAATTAATATTAAGTGTATTTTGGGGATATTTGTAAAATATTTAATATATGTATGTTTTGAGTAAGTATATATATATAAATATTTATTTTTGAAGATATATTAAGATTATTGGATGAAGAATAAATTAATTTAATTATGAGTAATTAAATTAACGGACAGTTAATTAAGGGATTAGCGGCTAATTGCGACGAGATTGGTTAAGTGCTGAGGATTGGACAAGTGTCGGGCGAGGTGGCACCCACACAAGCCTATAAATAGGAGTGAGAAGGATGGTGAAATCAGAACACCATTCCTCCTCCCTCACTACCCATACTCCATGTAACAATATCCTTCCCTCCCATTCTATTTTTCTGATTCCAACACGTTAAGAAAAAAAAAAAGAGGGAGTTCCTCAAAAGTAACATTACTTGGAAATCCAAGCACCAAACCAGAAAACCCCAAGTACAAAAGTTGTTCCCCTCGTCATTCCGGAGCTAGAGAACCCAGTTTCGTAGCAGCAAACGCAGGCGGGAGTTTCGCCGAGTTTTGACGCAGAAACGTGAGAAGTAGCAGAAACGCAACAAGGGTAAGGGCACCTCCCACTTTCTAGTTGCATTAGGGCTGTAAATGCATAACTATCATGAAATTATTGATGTTTTCATCATTGTTTAAAAAGGAAACTGTTTTGCAATGACATTTTGAAAGAAATGAAGAAAATGCATTCTGTTGGTGGTTTTAATAATCTGTGATGTGTGTTGTTCTAGTTGTTGCTTCAAGGCTGTTTTGTTCATGTGGGAAAGTTGAAAAATGTCTTGCATATCATTTTGTAGATGATTAAAATGCATATTTTCAAAACTGTTGTGCTGGTTGTATAAAATGTGAAAATACACTCTGTTGGTGTTTTGGTGTATGTGATGCTTGTTGTTTGGTTGAAATGTACTAATGTTGTTCTGTTTGTGTGAGAAAGCTGGAAATGCTTTGCATGTTATTCTGTTGTGTGAGAAAGCTGAAATGCTTTGCATGTTGTTCTGTTTGTGTGAGAAAGCTGAAATGCTTTGCATGTTGTTCTGTTTGTGTGAGAAAGCTGGAAATGCTTTGCATGTGTTTTGAGAAATGATCAGAATGTGAATGGTTAAAAATTTCTTTTGCTGTGGTTGACATTCTGTTTGAATGGTTTGAGCAAAACTGTGATGAATGATCTGGTGTTGCTGATGTTTTCAAAAGAAAATGGATTTTTAATGATGAAAGTGTTTTTCTGGAAAAGTTGCATTGATGAAAATGCATGAGTTTTGTGGTTCAAAAGAGTGATAAAACTGCTTGGAGTTGTGCTGGTTTTCAAAGGAAAAAGATTGAAAATGTGTTGTAGTTTTTCAGGAAAAGTTCACTAAATTCGAAGGTGTATTTGAATACAACATGAGTGTATTCGAATACAACCTGCCAAGCTTCTGTTTTACTCAAAGTTTTCAAACTTGTATTCGAATACGGGCCTCTGTATTCGAATACAGAGGAAGGATTTTTGCTTCTGACTTAGCATCTGTATTCGACTACGACTCTGTCGTATTCGAATACAGAAGTGAGATTTTAACACTGTATTCGCATCTGTATTCGACTACGACAGTCTCGTATTCGAATACAAGATGATGACTTTCACAAATTTTGCTTCTGTATTCAAATACAAGGGAGCTGTATTCGAATACAGATTCGGGTTTTTCCAAAAACTCAAGTTTTAGCTTCTGTATTCGAATACAAGGAAGCTGTATTCGAATACAGATTCGTGTTTTCCAGAAAATCAAGTTTTAAGCACTGCCGTGTGAACTTTAAAGTGTTGGGGAAGGTTTGAAACAATTTAAAATGAAGTTTTTGAATAGTTTTGAAGAAGAGATGATGAGTTTAATAAAAACTTCAATGATGGTGGGAAAATGTTGAATATACACTGTTTTTGTCTTCTGTATTCGACTACAGGCATGCTGTATTCGAATAGTGAATGTTGAATTTGCAGTTTCATGCTTCTGTATTCGAATACAAGGGGGATGTATTCGAATACAGATTCGGGTTTTTTCAGAAATTCAAGGTTTTCAACGTTGTTTTATAAACCCTAAGTGTTGGGGAATTTTGGGAAGTTTGTGTTGAATGAAAATGGAATTTTTGTGATAGTTTGAAGTGGTGGTGATGAAGTTTTTGAGACTTTACTGATGTAGTGAAAAATGTTGATTTGTGCACTGAGACTGCCTCTGTATTCAAATACCAGGGGGATGTATTCGAATACAGAGTGTTAATTCTGCACTGTTTTGGCCTCTGTATTCGAATACAAGGAAGCTGTATTCGAATACAGATTCGTATTTTCCAGAAATCTCAGTTTTAAACACTGTTGAATGAATTTTAAGAGTTGGGGGAAAGACTTATGATAATTAAGAATGGAATTGTGTGATAATGTAAAGTGTTAATGATTACTTGAATGTTTAATCATTGATGTGTTGATAATGAAATTATTTGTGTTGAGATGCTTTGGGGGAATGCTGGAAAGGCTGAGTTTTTCTGATATTGCATACTGCTTTCAGTGAAGAGAAAACACTGCATATTCATGCGTTTCATAAGTCAGGTGGTGACCGCGATGGGCCACAGAGTAATGCGGTAACCGTGATGGTCCGCGAAGTTAAGTAGTAACCACAGTAGTGGGCTACGAAATGGCCGCGTGTTCGTGGTGGTCCATTCTATCCGTACGAGGATTTAACTTCTGTATATTTGGCCTGTGAGAGGCTAATACACGTGAAAGTAGTAACCGTGATGGGTTATAGAGTGGCTGCGTGTTCGTGGTGGTCCATTCAAATACGTAAAACGTCCTGGTCTGTTGAGCGACTGCACTGGTGCTGATCTGTTGAGCGATTGCACCTGGTCTTGAGGGTCGTTCAAGTCAAACATATTTAAATTGTGCTGGTCTGTTGAGCGACTGCACTAGTGCTGATCTGTTGAGCGATTGCACCTGGTCTTGAGGGCCGTTAAAGTCAAACATATTTAGATTGTGCTGGTCTGTTGAGTGACCGCACCTTGGTAATTCCAAGAAATTGTATACATGAGCATATACATATTGCATCGGGGGATTGACTGGTGGGTCACGAAATTGGTTATGTGATGATGATTGAAAAGTGATGTGTGTGAGTACTTTATGAAATCTGAATTTCTGATAAATGATTGTGATTGCTGAAGTGTTGGCTATACTTACAACATATTTCTCATATTAATTGGTTGCTGTTTTGAAAAGGCATACATGTCATGAAAATTCAAAATGAGCATCTTTATTTTTATCATTGTCATATGTTATACCATGGGTGTATTTGTTATGTGATATAAATGCTATGTGCTTATTTGTTAATTTTGGTCGGTGACCCTTTACTATTATTGTGGAAATTGGGTTTTGCCCTCAGATGAACCCCAAACCCGTCCCACCGACGGTTACACTAACGACAGAAACGTATACGGAGTCTATGTGGACAACGCAGAGGGACAGACAGCTGGCTGAAGACGAGACTTGTAGAGGATACGGCGGAGACCGTGCTACTGTAGCTTAGTGCATGATCAGTTAGAGTTGATGTATAGGATTTTGAACTGGAAAATGTAATTGGTTATTTTGGGAATTATTGTATAACTTTTCCGCTAATATTTTTTCCGCACGCTGATAATATTTTGGTGGGTTCAGGATACAGCTTTTGGCATGTATCTTTATTTTGATATATTTTGAAGATTTAATTCCCAAAAATATTTTACTTGAGTAATCGTGATGTAATTATTTAATTACTTTTGGTTGTTTGGTTTACGGCAAATTATTCCTAGAAAATGAATTAATTTTATTTTAATTAATTCTGAAAATTCTTTTACTTATTTATAAAAAAAAATAAAAAAAAAATACACTCGCGCTGTTTTTGTAAGGGGTGTTACAATTGTGGTATCAGAGCATTTGGTTAAAGTTTTGGGTTAAAGCTCTGATTAAAGTATTGTTTTGAGTCTTTATCTGATCATGCATAGGAGCAAGTAGTTAAAGTGTCAAGTCTTGTGTAAGTATTGGTGTGACTGAAGTGATGATGGTTTTGTAGGAAACAATGCCTCCACGAAGAGACGACACCATAAGAGCCAATGTCAGCTGGGAAGATAGGATGGCTGAGGCGATGAATAACATGGCTGCGTTTGTTGCTGCACAGACGACTGCAAAGACTCAACGAGATCTGGAGAAGCGAGAAAAAGAGATTCGCGCTGCTGAATCTAGAGGACTAAAGGATTTCCGTCGCTATAATCCTCCCAAGTTCAAGGGTGATGAGGGTCCAGAAAGAACGGACCAGTGGATTCAAGAGATGGAGAAAATCTTTGAGATGATTAATTGTCGGGCAGCGGTGAAAGTCAACTATGCCACGTATCTGCTGATAGGTGATGCAGAGTATTGGTGGAGAAGCACAAGACTACTGATGGGGTCAGCTCAAGAAGAAGTGAACTGGGAGTCGTTCAAAAAGAAGTTTTTGGACAAATACTGAAGGTGCAAACACGAGAAGGGGGGGTTGAATTGTGTTTGACTTAACTTGAATACTTTTCCTGTTTTTATACTTTTAAAACAAAACTTGATGTATAATTAAAAATAGAGTTAGCAGCGGATAAAGTAAAAATAAAACTCACAATTTTTATACTGGTTCACCGTTAACGAGGCTACGTCCAGTCCCTTCACCTTGAAGGATTTCACTAATTCAAACCTTGAATTACAACCTTTATACTGACCCTCCAAGTCAGTCTTCTCAAACAGTCTAACAATCCTAGACTTTTGAGGAATACAGCTCCTGTCTTCAGCCAATCTGACAATCCCATATTGTAGAAGAAATCACAACACTATGAATCTAATTGCCAAGTAACCTGCTACCTCTACTGACTCCCTCAGATTGTAGACTCTACTTCAACAACTTAGATTTGACACAGTGGAAAGAAAATAACACGAGTACTTGCTTCTTGAAAGCTGGAACTCACAATTAACCTCTCTGAAAAATTTGAGTGCTTGCTTTGGAAGTGTATGACTCTTTTGTGATTTTCGATGATGAGTATTCTGCCTTGAGCCTCCTTTTATAGATGCAGATTAGGGCCTCTTCCAATGCTTAAATTCGAGCTGAATCTTGCTGGATTCTCTGTAAAAATAACTTGACCAATTGGGCTTTATTTAAATAAAAAAAAAACTTATCTTTTTTAAGCTTCAGATTTCTTTCAAAAATAACTGGCCAATCAAGTCTTTAGTTGCTTCCCGCCACAGCTCCTGAATTCCACTATACCTCACTTTTATTTTTGTAACAAATCTTTTTAATACTTTGATTAAAATAAATTAAAATCTCCACCGTTAATCCTCCTGATTAAATCTGAACCATTTGATCTTCTGCGCTAGTCCACATCTGGACCATATTAATTGATATGCTGTGATCCTCTGATTTCGGCCATCCCTGGACCACACTTCCTAACCCTCTGATCTTCTGATCTCAGCCATCCTGGGCTTGCACATGATATGCTATAATTCTCTGATCTCGGCCATTGCTGGACCACATATCCTGAACCTCTGATTTCGGCCAACATTGGGCCATGGTCTGATCTTCTGATCTCGGCCAACACTGGGCCAAATAATTAAATCTAAACCATTGATCTGAAAATATTCCCTCTGATCTGGACCAATTCTGGACTTGGTCTGGATTAAACTGAAATTAAATCTAGACAAATAATATTTCAGTCTGGACATTTTACCTTTGATTTTGGATCAGGTATGGATCAATTCTGGAAATCATTTCTTCTGGTCTGGACTTAGTTTCATATCCTAAACCATGCTATCTTCTGGTCTGGGTCAGATCTGGGTTAATTCTCTTGTTCTGGACCCATCAATTCATCCTCTGATTAAGTCTGGAACAAGTCTGGACTGTTTATCATTTCACTGTCAGGCCATCTTCTGGTCTGAATAACTTCTGTTATAAATATGACATTTGATTCCTTTTGGTCTGGAACAACTCTCCCTCTGGCAGGCTTTCCTCTGGTATGGTCCAGGTCTTCTTCTGACATTGCTTCCTTCTGATCTGGGCAAGCAAAGATATCTTCTAGTGATGTTTTGACATCCTGGAGTATCTTCTGGTAATTCCAGGATATATCCTCTGGACCTTCTAGATGTATTTTCTGGAGCATTCTGGAGTTGTATCCTCTGGTCTGTTTTTATTCTCTGGTAGCTCATCTTCCGGTGGCATTTAATGTAATAATTCAGGTTCAAAATAAGATTACATAAAGTGCTTTTGTAAACATCAAAATCCTAAGTATTTAGAACCAACTTGGTTCCAACAAATACTTCCCGATGAGCACTAGGACCAAGTTGGGTGACGATTTTCTGAGATTGTACCAGGGAAATATGACGGTGGGAGAATATGCGGCTAAGTTTGAATCCCTGTCGAGACATTTCAGATTTTTCTGAGAAGAAGTTGATGAACAGTTTATGTGTCATTGCTTTCAAAATGGACTGAAGTATGGGATTCAAGACTCGGTCTTACCATTGGGAATTCAACGTTTCCAAGTGTTAGTGGAGAAGTGTAGAGAGGTTGAAGAGATGAAGAACATAAGGACCAACAGAGGAGGGAACTTTAATTCTGGAGGGCCTAGTCAGATGCACAGGCAGGACAATAGAGGAAAGCAAGTGGCTAAGCCGTATAACCGGCCACAAAACAACAAGAGAGGCTAGAATCGGCTGAGAAATCATAATTTTGGACGACAATTAGGACAAGGGGTTCGTTGTTTCCGATGTGGGAAAGAAGGACCCTACGCTACTGCTTGTACCGTAAAGGATTCTCCCTGTTTCAATTGCCATAAACCAGGACACTTGGCAAGGGATTGCAAGGCTCCGAAGGTGGAACCAACAGTGAACGCAACAAGGGCTGATTGTCCTACTGCTAGGGGCCGCGTATATCACATGGGTGATGAAGCTGGGAGTCAAGCCCCTAATTTAATCCAACAAGATTGTGAGATTGCAGGTAACACCCTAACTGCACTTTTTGATTCGGGGGCAACCCACTCTTTCATTGCTATGGACTGTGTGCATCGTTTGAAGTTATATGTGTCTGCTTTACCTTTTGATTTGGTTGTTTCCACACCTGCTAAGACTTTGACTGTAGACTCTGCATGTTTACATTGTACTGTAACGATTCAGAATAGAGATTTATTTGTTAATTTAATCTGTCTACCCCTACAATCACTCGAGATCATTCTCAGCATGGATTGGATGACGTATAATTACGTAGTCTTGGATTGCGCTCGAAAATTAGTCCTTTTTCCCGAACCTGGAGTCGTTCGGTATTTAGCTGCTAACAAACTGGAAGTATCTCTAAGAGAAGGAACTCAGGAATTTTTATCATTGGCTAACGTGGAGACCAAGATGGAGGTGAACCTAGAAGATGTGGTGTTAGTCAAAGAATATCCTGACGTATTTCCAACAGAAATTCCAGGATTACCCCCGGTGAGAGAGGTGGAGTTCTTCATCGATTTGCACCCAGGAACTGGACCTATTTCAATTGCGCCGTACCGGATGTCGCCATTGGAATTAAGCGATCTTAAGGGTCAAATTGAAGGTTTATTGGAGAAAGGATTTATCAGACCAAGTGTGTCGCCATGGGGAGCTCCGATGTTGCTGGTTAAGAAGAAGGATGGAAGTTCACGCTTATGTGTGGATTATAGGCAACATAACAAGGTAACTATCAAATATCGCTATCCGTTACCACGCATCGATGATTTGATGGACCAATTAAGGGGAGCTGCGGTGTAACACCCCAATTTCTATTATTATATTTTAACTATAAAATATAATGCACAACTATTATTATCCGTATGTTGACATGTGCGATAATTTTCTTCGTGTTTGTCTGATGTGTTCGCCCTAATGATTTATTTCAATTATTAATATTAATAATATTCAATTTTGTTTTAAAACATATATATATATATATATATAAAAGAAAATAAGAAGTAAACGTGTGTGTTGCTACATTAGTCCATTAACTTAAGCATTAGTAGAATGAGTTTATGATTGTAGTAATAATAACAATAATAATAATAATGATAATGATAATAATAATAATATTAATAATAATAAGGGTCATGGGCTAAGTGTATAGGTCTGATAATAAGCCTAATAAAATACCTAATACTACTAGTACGTATGGATAGGTATATAAGTGAAGAAAGGAGGCTGTTGTGCATTCGGTATCTCTGTTTCCCCGTTCTATTAGGAAGAAAAAATTGAATTGACTACTGCCCTGTTGCATCCAGCCACAACTCTTAATATCAAAATCATACATTGATTTCAAAGACTAGGTTGTTAGAGACGGTGATTGGCGAAGACGCGATACATTACATCAACGGATCAGCTTCGTTGAGAAAAAAATCATCAGCCAAGGTAAGGGGTGAGATGAGGTTCGATTTTATGAGTATAAAATAACATGAGATGAACGAGAATGCCGAAATTCCCATATATTCATCCGGGGCTAACTACGTACGGTCGAGCCCTATTGAGTAATAATAATTAATAATATATAAATGGTAATAGTGAGGACTAAAATGTATTTTAGTAACTTATAGAATTGTTGTGGGTTTAATTATATCAAGACTGCATATTGTTTAATTTTATGAAATCTTGTGTTGATTGTTATTGTGTGAATGATATGTATTTGAGTGCTCTGATTTACTGAATTTAAAACTGTGATATTAATTGAATGCACCGCCTGTTTGCTTTATTCTGTGATTGATAAAATTGGAATTTTATTGTGATTGACTAATTATATATATATATATATATATACATATATATGTAATGATGTAATTCTGATGTATATTGTGAGTTGAAATTTATTGAGTTGTGACAATCGAGTACGTATGAGATAGATGCTGTAGTTTTGGAGTAAGGATTATTTTGTCATCATATAGGGAGGGTTTGACAAACCTAGTGATTCGGGGAAGTACAAACCTAGTGGGCTACAGAATGGTCACGTGTTCGTGGTGGTCCATTCTATTCGTACGAGGATTTAACTTCTGTGTATTTGGCCTGTGAGAGGCTAATACACGTGAAAGTAGTAACTGTGATGGGTTGTAGAGTGGTCGCGTGTTTGTGGTGGTCCATTCTATCCGGGTTCAGAGTGGTCGCATGTTCGTGGTAGTCCATTTTATCCGGGCTACGGAATGGCCGCGTGTTCGTGGTGGTCCATTCAAATACGTAAAATGTGCTGGTCTGTTGAGCGACTGCACTGGTGCTGATCTGTTGAGCGATTGCACCTGGTCTTGAGGGCCGTTCAAGTCAAACATATTTAAATTGTGTTGGTCTGTTGAGCTATTGCACTGGTGCTGATCTGTTGAGCGATAGCACCTGGTCTTGAGGGCCGTTAAAGTCAAACATATTTAGATTGTGCTGGTCTGTTGAACGACTGCACCTTGGTAATTCCAAGAAATTGTATACATGAGCATATACATATTGCATCGGGGGATTGACCGGTGGGTCACGAAATTGGTTATGTGATGATGATTGAAAAGTGATGTGTATGAGTACTATATGAAATCTGAATTTCTGATAAATGATTGTGATTGCTGAAGTGTTGGCTGTACTTACAACATATTTCTCATATTAATTGGTTGCTGTTTTGAAAAGGCATACATGTCATGAAAATTCAAAATGAGCATCTTTATTTTTATCATTGTCATATGTTATACCATGGGTGTATTTGTTCTGTGATATAAATGCTATGTGCTTATTTGTTAATTTCGATCGGTGACCCTTTACTACTATTGTGGAAATTGGGCTTTGCCCTTAGATGAACCCCAAACCCGTCCCACCGACGATTACACTAACGACAGAAACGTCGTTAGTTTTCCTTGATATTCCTATACGGAGTCTATGTGGACAACGCAGAGGGACGGACAACTGGCTGAAGACGAGACTTGTAGAGGATACGGCGGAGACCGTGCTATTGTAGCTTAGTGCATGATCAGTTAGAGTTGATGTATAGGATTTTGAACTGGAAAATGTAATTGGTTATTTTGGGAATTATTGTATAAGTTTTCTGCTAATATTTTTTCCGCACTCTGATAATATTTTGGTGGGTTCAGGATACAGCTTTTGGGATGTATCTTTATTTTGATATATTTTGAAGATTTAATTCACAAAAATATTTTACTTGAGTAATCGTGATGTAATTATTTAATTACTTTTGGTCGTTTGGTTTACGGCAAATTATTCCTAGAAAATGAATTAATTCTGAAAATTCTTTTACATATTTATAAAAAAAAATATAAAAAAATACACTCGCGCTATTTTTTAAACTCGGGGTGTTACAATGTCCCTGCTTATTACTACCTTGTTGTTGTTTGGATCATACAACTTGTAAGCCCCAGTTGAATCATAACCCAGCAGCACCATTTGTTCAGCCATGTCATCAACCTTCCTTCTGTTTTGAACTGGCACATGTCTGAAACACAATGAGTCAAACACTCTCAAATGACTCACAACTGGATTTCATCCACGAGTAAGTCCCATCCTCTTGAATCATCCACAAGTATGTCCCTGCTTATTACTACCTTGTTGTTGTTTGGATCATACAGCTTGTAAGCCCCAGTTGAATCATAACCCAGCAACACCATTTGTTCAGCCCTGTCATCAAGCTTCCTTTTGTTTTGAACTGGCACATGTCTGAAACACAATGAGCCAAACACTCTCAAATGACTCATAACTGGCTTTCTTCCAGTCCAAGCTTCTTCTGGTGTCCTAGTGCCAAGTCTCTTGGTTGGACATCTGTTCAAAATGTACACTGCAGTTGATACTGCTTCCTCCCAGAATTTGTGAGGCATCTTCTTGCATTTCAACATGCTCCTAACCATATTTAATATAGTTTTGTTTCTCCTTTCAGCAGTGCCATTATGTTGTGGAGTATATGGTGCAGTCACTTCATGCAATATCCCTTCTTTTTCACAAAAAACATTGAATTTGTGATAATTATATTCTCCTCCTGTCCTAATGATCTTCAGACTAACGCCACTTTGTTTTTTTTGCCATCACTTTGAATCTTTTAAGAACTTCAAGCACTTCACTTTTTCTTTTGATTAGGTATATCCAAATTTTCCTTGTAAAATCATCAATGAATGATACAAAGTAGTAATTACCTCCTATTGACACTTCTTCAAAAGGACCACATACATCAGAAAAGATTACCTCCATCATTCTTGAAGATCTTGTTGGCAGTTCTGATTTAAATTTGTTCCTGTGTTGTTTGGCCTGCAAGCACTCCTCACATACCTCCTTTGACATATGAATTTTTGGAATTCCTAGCTCCATTTCTCTACTCTGCAGCATATGAAGGCTTTTGAAGTTCAAATGTCCAAACCTCTAATGCCACAACCAATCTTTACTTTTGACTTCAGCAGCTAGACACTAATTCTGATTAATCTGGATCCCAATCTTAAAGGTTCTGTTTTTGGACAGTGGTGCTTTCAAGACAAGCCTCTTTGCACTATCAAATAGCCTCATTTGTCCATTCTCCATATTCACATAGTATCCTTTTTCCAGCAATTGTCCAAGGCTCAACAGATTGTTCTTCATATTTGGCACATATAACACATCACATATGAAAGACTGCTTGCCATCCCTTCTTTGAATCAAGACCTTGCCAACTCCTTCAGATGTCACTGTGCTATTGTCTGCAAATTTGATATCCATTTTTACCTTCTCATCAATGCTTACAAACCAATCTTTATGGTCAGTCATGTGATTTGAACAACATGTGTCAAGATACCACTGCTCTGGGTAGTCATCATCTAATTTTGTTGTAGCCATTGTTAACACCTCATCTGAATCCTCAACTGCGATTTGTGCTTCATCATCCTCTCTTTGGACTTTCTTGGATCTGCATTCATTTGCAAAATGCCCCCATTTTTTACAGTTGTAACATTGGATTCCTTTCTTGTCGAGTTTCTTCTTGCCATTTGTATTCTTGCTGTTGTTATCACTCCTGTTTTGATTTCTTGAACTTCCAGCCCCTTCATCAGAATTGTCAGTCTCTTCATTAGAGTCATGTTTCTTGTACCACTTGAATTTAACCTTTCCTTTCTTGTGCTTCATATCACCTTGGTTGGTCTTCTTGCTAATTTAGGCCTGCATGGCCTACACTTGATATGCTGAGGGTGCTGCACACCTTTCTCTCACTCTCAATTCATGAGCTTCAAGAAAACCTTGCAAATCCTCCACCTCCATCTTATCAAGATCCTTTGATTCTTCAATGGCCACCACTATGTGATCATACCTTTGTGTTAATGTTCTTGTTGAGAAAAAAACCTTTTTGAAATATGTTTTAATGACAACAAATCTTTAAAATTAAATGATTAAGTTTTATGGATGGTGGTCTACTAATGATTTCACTTAAGTTTTGTTTAAGGAACATGAATGCATAAGTGAACAAAGCAAGAATCCATTCAGTTCATCAAAATGCACAAATGTGATCAATTACAATATAAAGAAGCCATTCGAATCACACAAAAAAAAGGCCATGAATCAAGCTGCCAAAGCAAGACTGAACAGTCTCCAGAATGTCCAGAATTAACAGCATGTTAATGATTCAAGGAAAGCCAAGAAATCAGCATAAAGAACAGTCTTGACACAATCTGGAAAAATAGAAGATGTTACCCGATGACATCACCGGAAGACACCTACAGAAGATACCAGAAGATGCCTCCAGAGGATAACAGAAGATACCTCTAGAGGATACCAGAAGATGCCTCCAGAGGATACCAGAAGCTGTCACAAGAGGATGAAGTCATTACCAGACGATGACATCATCAGAGGATGATGACGTCACCAGAAGATAACATCACCAGAGGATTGAAGGTGCAAACACGAGAAGGGGGGTTGAATTGTGTTTGACTAACTTGAATACTTTTCCTGTTTTTACACTTTTAAAACAAAACTTGATGTATGAATAAAAACAGAGTTAGCAGCGGATATAAAGTAAAAATAAAACACAGAATTTTTATACTGGTTCACCGTTAACGAGGCTACGTCCAGTCCCTTCACCTTGAAGGATTTCACTAATTCAAACCTTGAATTACAACAGTTCCACTGACCTTCCAAGTCAGTCTTCTCAAACAGTCTAACAATCCTAGACTCTTGAGGAATACAGCACATTGAATTCCTAAGTCAAGTCTTCTCCTGCCAATCTAACAACCCCAGATTGTAGAAGGAATTACAACGCCTTGAATCTAATTGCCAAGTAATCTGCTACCCCTTCTGACTCCCTCAGATTGTAGACTCTACTTCAACAAGTTAGATCTAACACAAGGGAAAGAAAATAACACGAGTGCTTGCTTCTTGAAAGCTGGAACTCACAATTAACCTCACTAAAAACTTGAGTGTTTGCTTTGGAAGTGTATGACTCTTTTGTGATTTTCGATACAAAGTATTCTGCCTTGAGCCTCCTTTTATAAATGCAGATTAGGGCCTCTTCCAAGCTTAATTTCGAGCTGAATCTTGCTGGATTCTCTTGCAAAAATATCTTGACCAATTGGGCTTCATTTAAATAAAAAACATATCTTTTTTAAGCTTCAGATTTTCTTTCAAAAATAATTGGCCAATCATGTATTTAGATTCTTCCCGCCAACAGCTCCTGAATTCCACAATACCTCACATTATTTTTGTAACAAATCTTTTCAATACTTTGATCAAAATAAATTAAAATCTCCACCATTAATCCTCCTGATTAAATCTGGACCATTTGATTTTCTGCGCTAGTCCACATCTGGACCATACTAAGTGATATGCTGTGATCCTCTGATTTCGGCCATCCCTGAATCACACTTCCTAACCTTCTAATCTTCTAATCTCGGCCATCCTGGTCTAGCAAACTGATCTATTGTGATCCTCTGATCTCGGCCACTACTGGATCACACATCCCGACCTTCTGATTTCGGCCAACACTGGGATATGGTCTGATCTTCTGATCTCGGCCACCACTGGGTCAAATACTTAAATCTGAACCATTGATCTGAAAATCTTCCCTCTAATCTGGACCAATTCTAGACTTGGTCTGGATTAAACTGAAATTAAATCTGGACAAATAATATTTCAGTCTGGACATTTTACCTTCTGTTTTGGATCAGTTTTGGATCAATTCTTGAGATCATTTCTTCTGGTATGGTCCAGGTCTTCTTCTAACATTGCTTCCTTTTGATCTGGGCCAGCAAAGATATCTTCTGGTGATCCTGGAGTATCTTCTGGTAATTCCAAGATGCATTCTGAATGCATCGTCTGCCTATGCAAACTTCATTTTTTGGTTGTATTTAATGTAATAATTCAAGGTACAAAATAATATTACATTGAGTGCTTTTGTAAACATCAAAATCCTAAGACTTAGAACCAACTTGGTTCCAACAAGGATGACATCACCAGATGATAACGTCACCAGAGGATGATGATGTCACCAGAGCATACCTCAAGAAGACGTCACCAGAGGATACCTCCAGAGAATACGTCACCAGAGGATACCTCCAGAAGACGATATCAGAGGATACCTCCATAATACTATCAGAGGATACCTCCATAATACTACCAGAGGTTACCTCCAGAGGATACGTCACTAGAGGATACCTCCAGAAGACGATATCAGAGGATACCTCCAGAATACTATCAAAGGATACCTCCAGAATACTATCAGAGGATACCTCCAGAATACTATCAGAAGATACCTCCAGAAAACGATATTAGAGGATATCTCCAGAAAATACATTCAGAGGAATAAATTCAGAGGAAGAACCAAGTCTGTTCTTGAACATCAGAATGTCCAGAATAATCAGAATAGTCTCCAGAAATGATCATCAATCTCCAGAATGATTATCACTCTCCAGCATGATTAACAACTATCTTCAGAATGATCAAGCATTAATCTCCAGCATGTTAACAATCAAATCTCCAGCATGTTTAACATCATTCTCCAATAGTGTATCATCAGTCCAGAATGATACAATCATTCTCCAGCCTTGTTACATCCTTCTCCATTTTAACTAACCAAAAACGTTCTCTGTTTTCTGGTGAAAACCAAGAAACGTTCTCCTTTTTCTGTTTTCACAACCAAGATCAATCTTGAGTTATTTTGTTAAGTTTTTAACAGGAATTTTAAAAGGGCGGATTTACAATTCAAACTCCCCTTTCTTGTAAATCGATATTGCTACTTCAATTGGTATCAGAGCTTGGTCTCTAAAGATTAAGCACCTAACAAGTGTTAGAGGAAAAGATTTAGGAAGAAGAAGTAATGTCAGAAACCAACATGTGCTTAAAGGAAAACTTAGAAAATAATGAGGTAACCATCTCTGAACTCTGTCCTTTATGTGAAGAAATGGAAAAAGAATTTGATAATCTTTTATGTGATTCAAACCTTCTTGCTCAAAAATATGGTTTATTAAAAGAACAACTCCGTAAAGAAAAAGAAGAAAAAGAGAAAGCCCAAGCTATGAATGACAAACTCAGAAAGGTCATTCAAAGTTTGCAGCAAACTCATTTACAAATGGTTGAACAACAAAAGACTCTTAATGAGATAACCATAAAAAATCATTTTCCAAAATATTTTGAAACTAAGGAAGAAAGTACCTCTTTAAAGATAGAAGTTCTTGATTTAAAAAATGATTTAACCAACTTGGTAACAACCAGTGAAACATTTCAAAAGCATATGATATCTGAAGAAATGATATTTGAGAAAGATGATTTATGTTTCAAAACTTCTTAAAAAGAAAAGATTTATGAAAACTTTTTTGTTCTAAAAGAATAGAGGAGAAATGCAAAACCAAATGTTCATATTGCAGTAAATTTGGACATATGGAATTTGTATGTTATATTAAGAAAAGAGATGAAAAAATCAAGAACAAAAGGATCTTTAAAAAGGAAGAACGTTCTGGAACACAAACATAACTTTCTTCAGAAAGTTTGAAAAAAGGAGAACGTTCTGGAATTTCATCAAAATCAATTTCAAAGACGTTTAAAACTCAAATTTTCAAACCTTCTTCAAAACCAACAACAAAGTGTTCCTATTATTCCAAGAATGACCACTATGAGTCAAATTACTATTTTAAAAAGAGATCAAGTTTTAAAAAATCTTCTAAAAGAAGATATACTAACCATCAATGACCCAAACAAATATGGGTACCAAAGTCATTACTAACTTGTGATGCAGGAAGACCATCCAACAATCAAGAAAGAACATTGATACATGAACAAGGCTTGCTCAATACACATGAATGGAAAAGTATGGTGCCGCCTCTCACTACAAAAATTTGGAGCGGCTATAACCTTTGGAAACATTAACAAATCAAAGGTACATGTATCCTTTGTTGAAATAATTTTGCATAGATTAAGGATGTTTGATACGTGAAAGATAACTTTGTAAAATTGCTTTTAAAGTTATTTTTTAAACCCCACATGGCTGAAGTAAAACAAACATCCTCATGTTTAATTTTAAAGAAAAATTCTTATGTTTTATACTTAGATGAATTTCCAACCAAATCATCTTTTTAAGTCTTTTAAATAAAAAATTTGTCATTTCCAGAAATGATCAAAGGAAATTTGAAATATTATTCTTCAAATAATTCTTTGATAAAAAATAATATTTCACATGATTTGTTTGTCAAAGAACTTTCAAACAATATGAAGTTACAAGAAATGGATAGAACAATTTTAAATAAATCAAGTGGTGAAAAATAATTTTGGAGAGAAGCCACAAAAATTGTTTATCATGTTCTTAATCTTGGCTTTAGTAGAAAATATCTTTGACATGCCTTCATATCATTTTTTTTAATAGAAAGCAAAACATATCATACTTTGAATGTCATTACTATGTTTCACATAATAAAGAAAGTATGAGCAATTTGTTTTAAAATGCCATCAAAGTATATATTTTGAATGCTCTACATTCTATAAATATTATAGAATCTCAAGGCCCAAATGAAATTATGCATATTATGGTTGATGAATATGTTGATTTTTATGATGAAAGATAGGATGGTGAAGATAAATAATTACAATGTTATATTTGGATAAATCAAAAAGTTGATAATGTTCAAATATCATTCATGAAAACTCCAAAGTCTGATCATGGCAAAACAAAAAGGATATAAGAAAAAGATCAAATTAAGTAAGAAGGTATACACCACAATATTCTCCACAAAGAGCAGATTGTTCTCCACAAGAGCAAAATGTTCTTGACAGTAAATATATTTCATCCAATAAAAACTAATGTTGCACATCATGATGATATGGTTGAAGAACATCAACAATGAGCTTGAACCATTTGCTCATATACCTACCTCACTATTAACCTTTCCTCCAAAACATCTCCTCATGATCAAATTATTAGAAGAACCAATTGGGAGGAATTTGTTACTGGTACCAAAGTTGTTGCTGCTGCTGGAGATGCAACTACAGCGGTTAACATGCCTCTGAACAACAGAAATGATATTCAAGCTCTACTAAAGAATAAGTATAATGACACATTCAAAACATCCAAACGTCTCTTAGGCTGAAATGAGTGGCTCTGCCATCAAGCATTCCAAGCTTTAAAAATCAAGCAGCAAGGTGTTGTATACGACATAGACTTGATTATGGAGCAATCATCCTATTGGATGAACGCTTGTGGGAATAAAGGATTAAAGCATTAATTTCAAAATGGTTAAAGATACTCTTGAGAGTGTATGACAGTTTTGATTCATCATTGGAAGAACTCTCTCAACAAAAAAAGATAAATTGTCCCACTTTGACCATCAATCAAGATGAATAAAAGAGAATGAAGAGAAGCTCCAAAATATTCAAAGATCTCTCGTCGTTGAACTAGACCACTAAAGGAGGTACACTCAATCCAAAATTCTTATGCTATTTGCATCATGATAAGAATGAATATTTTTTATATCATGTGATTGATTGGGTGTTCTTAAAATTAAAAATGCATGTTATTTTTTATGCAAGTATGACTTTAAAAGTTTAAATTGATTACATTACTTGTACATGCATATGCCTAATTTCTATTCTATATTCAACATGTTTTCACTCTTTTTGTATGATGATATAAACAATTGTGTAAATCTGGGTTGATGTTCAAACATTATTTTTCTTGTTATAAAGACACTTAAAATAAATTAGTGTCTTTAATAATTAGACAAAGGGCCGTTTTGTCAAGTATACTTCATTGAACCTTTTCACACTTTGCACAATAACATCTTTCAAATTATCATGTTAAATGAATTAACATCATTCACCTTCTTATGAATTAGAAAGTATTCTTTACCATGTTCTCTTCAATTATTTTGAATATACTGAATAGTCTATACATTGCTTGTTGTCTAAGTATAATTTCTTGAATATGGCTTTTCAAAAAACCAAAAAATTGAGTTTATAATGTGGCTTTTGAAAAAGATCCTTCTTCAACATATTTTAAATTTATATCCTTGTTTAGGATTCATTTTTGAAGGATTTCAACAAGAGAATATGTGTTTGGTCTTCATGAAAATGATTTTTGTCTCTTATGGCTTTAAAACTCAAAACTAATCCAAGAAGATTATGCCATGAAAGTCAAAAATTGATATGTGAACATTTTGAAGCATATTAATATATGTCTTTGCAAATGAGTCTTATTTGTTGCTTACTTCTTTTGTGAAAAATTGATCTCAAGTGTTTAAATTTACTTTAAGCATGATAGATAAAAATAGCAACAATAAAAAAGGCTCATGAAAGTAAGCTTGAACATATGCCTTATTGTTTATCTGTGTGTTTACAAAAAACTTTGAAAAGCATTTCTTTAGTGTGAGCAAATCCTTTGGCATATTTTTTTATCATCCATTTAAATTTTTTGAAAAATACAAACATTTTTAGCATAAGAATGTTTTGTAAAGAGAGAAATTATATCACATCCATCTTATTTCGCTTCCTTGTATGCGCTTATTCTCTCTAGTTTTAAAAATGAATAAATGGATCTATTTCTAACAATAAGCTTGATCATATTCAAATTGAAAGGTGATCTCTTGTGAAAGAGGACAAAGAGCAAAGTGACATTTTCCTTGTTTTATGAAACTTTTAATTATTTAAAAAATTAATTCAGGGGGAGTTTTTAGAAAATATTATTCTTCTTAAAACTGAAGACTACTCATTGTTTTCCTTCTAAAAAATGAGAAGAATATATATTCATTAACTATTTTTCAAAGTGCGTTAAAATGCTTACATACAATTATGTCATATTATTGTTGTTATCATTATCCATATCTTGATTGCAATATTGACTACAATGATATGATCATCATACATGCTATGTTCTTTAATGCTAAATGCAAACTTGACTAGTTTGATATATGAATGCATTGGTCAACCACATGATTTTCTGTAGTGCACTTATGCTATTACTCCATTTTTTTACTTCTATGTCTATTCCCCAACCTTTTTGATAGATGTCAAAAGGGGGAGAGAAATATATGATGAATATAAAATGATAAGAAGTTAATGAAGAATGTTAAGAATTAACCTCTTGCATATGTTTAGGGGGAGTTTAATTAGAATGATAAGAATTAAACTCTTGCATGAGTTTAGGGGGAGTTTAATTACATATCTAAGAACATTCTTGCATTTCATTTAAATCCATCCATAAAACTTATGATTTATTCAAAAGGTTTGTCATCATCAAAAAGGGAGAGATTGTTGAGGAGAAAACCTTTTTGATATATGTTTTAATGACAACAAACCTTTCAAATTAAATGATTAAGTTTTATGGATGGTGGTCTATTAATGATTTCACTTAAGTTTTGTTTAAGGAACATGAATGCATAAGTGAACAAAGCAAGAATCCATTCACTTCATCAAAATGCACAAATGTGATCAATTACAATATAAAGAAGCCATTCGAATCACAAAAAAAAAAAGGTCATGAATCAAGCTGCCAAAGCAAGACTGAACAGTCTCCAGAATATCCAGAATTAACAGCATGTTAATGATTCAAGGAAAGCCAAGAAATCAGCATAAAGAACACTCTTGACACAATCCGGAAAAACAGAAGATGTTACCCGATGACATCACCAGAAGATACCTCTAGAGGATACCAGAAGATGCCTCCAGAGGATAACAGAAGATACCTCCAGATGATACCAGAAGATGCCTCCAGAGGATAACAGAAGATGCCTCCAAAGGATACCAGAAGTTGTCACCAGAGGATGACATCATCAGAGGATAATGACGTCACCAGAAGATAACATCACCAGAGGATGACATCACCAGATGATAACGTCACCAGAGGATGATGATGTCACCAGAGGATACCTCAAGAAGACATCACCAGAGGATACCTCTAGAGAATACGTCACCAGAGGATACCTCCAGAAGACAATATCAGAGGATACCTCAAGAAGACGTCACCAGAGGATACCTCCAGAGAAGGATACCTCCAGAAGACGACAAAGGATACCTCCAGAAGACGATATCAGAGGATACCTCCAGAATACTATCAGAGAATACCTCAAGAGGATACGTCACCAGAGGATACCTCCAGAAGACGATATCAGAAGATACCTCCAGAATACTATCAGAGGATACCTCCAGAATACTATCAGAGAATACCTCCAGAATACTATCAAAAGATACCTCCAGAAAACGATATCAAAGGATATCTCCATAAAATACATTCAGAGGAATACATTCAGAGAAAGAACCAGGTCTGTTCTTGAACATCAGAATGTCCAGAATAATCAGAACAGTCTCCAGAATGATCTTCTATCAAGAATGATCATCAGTCTATAGGAATGATCATTAGTCTCCAGAAATGATCATCAATCTCCAGAATGATTATCACTCTCCAGCATGATTAACAACTATCTTCAGAATGATCAAACATTAATCTCCAGCATGTTAACAATCAAATCTCCAGCATGTTAACAATCAAATCTCCAGCATGTTAACAATCAAATCTCCAGTATGTTTAACATCATTCTCCAATAGTGTATCATCAGTCCAGAATGATACAATCATTCTCCAGCCTTGTTACATCCTTCTCCATTTTAACTAACCAAGAACGTTCTCTGTTTTCTGGTGAAAACCAAGAAACGTTCTCCTTTTTCTGTTTTCACAACCAAGATCAATCTTGAGTTATTTTCTTAAGTTTTTTAACACGAATTTTAAAAGGGCGGATTTACAATTCAAACCCCCATTTCTTGTAAATCGATATTGCTACTTCAGTTCTAAGGATCTTTTCAATAACCACCAATTCAGTTAATGATTCACAATTTGTCCTCATCTAATTAACAACAACCTGCACACGATTAAAGTAATCTGCCACAGCTTCATCTTCGTCCATCTACAATAGTTCGTATTGCCTTCTTAGCATTTGGAGCTTCACTTTCTTGGCATTTTCCCCACCTGTATAGTACTTAACCAAGATCTCCCATGCCTCCTTTGATGTAGATGCCTTCGAAATTCTCTCAAAGTTGTTTGAATCTGCACTTTGCTGGATGTAAAACAATGTCTTGCAATCCCTTTTCTTGCAATCTTTGAAAGTTGTTTGTTGTCTTTCTGTAGGATTTGCACCAAGCAGTTCATAGCCATCTTGAACAATCTCAAACAATTCTTGAGCTCCCAACAACGATCTCATTGATGCAGACCACCTCTCCCAATTCTTCCCATCAAGGATTGGAAGATTCGATGGAAACCCTCCTCCATTCATGTCTTCTTTTCTTTTCTTTCACTCACACTTGTGTTTCCCTATTTTTAATCCCCTCACACTTTCACTCGTGTTTCCCAAGATTGGAACCTTGCTCTTGATACAAATTGTTGGAACAAATTGTACAATTAAAGAGGAATTGAAAATAGAGAAGAATAAAGTAAAACAGAGAATATTTAAAACGAAGATTGATTATCATTCATGACTTTCAACCAAGAACGTTCTTGGTTTACAGACTTATTTATAACAGTTTTGAATAATGTTTTGCTTAACAAACTAACTAACTTTTTAACCATCCTAACTGAATTACAAACATATTACAATCATTTTAGAATTACATCCAACAAACACAAATACCATTTTTAACAGTTCCGTTAAAAAAATGCATGCGGCATTATTATGCAAAGTCATTGTCCTCGTCAACTTCATCTTCTTTCTTCTCTCATCTTCCATACCAAAACCCATAAAAGTTCAAAAAATCTAAACAAAAAAAAAACTCAAAAAAACATGCATTCTAAATTAGTTGATGACACTAACATCTAATTTTGACAATTAAAATTGTAGATTTAAGTTTGAATGAATTGAAAAATGGAGAATTGTAGAGAAAAAAAAAAAAAGGAAGGAACAAGCTTAAAATTAATTGACATAAAACAACAAATAAAAACATTGAACATCACTAGCAACCACTCTTTGATCATCTAATTTCATTCTTTTTTACCAATTAATATAGTGGGTTCAAATTTAAGAGTAACATCTAAGTTTTTTCATTCTCTAAACTTCAATTTTAAATTCATATCTATCTTTTACTCTTCCCTCCTACCATAGATCTGTCTTCCTTTCCACAAACTTTAATTTACCAAAAATGTTCCCTTTTCGTTTTTCTCTCCCAAATCCATCTAAAAACTGACGTGTACGAATGAGAAATACAATTTGCTGGAGCAATTCATTTTGATAGTCTCATATGCTTTCGTTTTCTCTATAGTTTGTGTTATCATTATTCTAAAATTTAAAAAAAAATGATGAACAAGATGAAAGATTAATCCTAACAATTTAATTTAATATTTTTATTTTTGATAAAAATTCATTATTAAAAAATATAAATTGATTTTGTATTTTTTATTTATGAGAGATGTATTTTCCTTTAGAACCATCTAAGCACTTAACTGACACGTGACATTTTTTTAATGAAAATGTTTAAAAAGAGTATTTGTGCAAATGAACTAGAAGATAAAGGATAATTTTGCAAACAAAATGTAACTTTAATGATCAAATCGGGAAGAAAAAATTTAAAGGACTTAAGTGGGAAACTGAGTTAAACTTAAAGAGCTAAAAGTGAAATTTAGCCGATTAGGAAAAAATATAAGTGAAAGAAAAAGAATAATGATTTTACTTTATTATCCTAATTAAACCATTGTTATATTTCTATCATCATAAATATAAAGTGGAGAAAATAATAACTTAAAAGTTATGTTCATTGTATTAATTAGATGATAAAATTGAAAAAAAAAATAACTAAAAATGCATTGAAAATTAAAAGTAACAGTTTCTTAAAACAGTTTTTGCAAATTCCAAGGTTATTATGGAATGGAGAGAGTAAATTTATTAGTTCAATCCTTACATAGAATTTAGAAACTTGTTCCATGAAGAAAAAAAAAAATTATTAATTATAGGGGATTGTTGGATGATAAACACCATTAAATAGAGTTAAAATAATATATTCCATACTAAATAGGGTAACATTTTGCTATTAAAAAAAAGCACATTTTTAAGAATGTTATGGAACGGAATAACTTCAAACAAACGGCACATTAGATATAATTTCCTCTATTAATTGATTATTCAAGGGATTGAGTAGCTTGTTTGAGTACTTTACTTTAACATAACCTTAAAGAATCAAAACTTGAACCAAAAGTGTGTGATGGCGTGAAGTAGCCGCTGTGCCTGGTTGGCTGGCTTCGCCCTCTAATAAATAAATGACCGGTATACTTCAATTTAATAACTTTAATTTAATAAATTTTAAAGCGTATTTATTGTTTAAATGTCTTTTATATACTTTTTTTATTTTTTTAATGTGAAAATATTTAATGTCAAAATTATTTTGAGTCGCATTTGAAGTTAATAAGATAACTGCACTTTGGTATTTGTGATTTTTTGTTTTTTCTTTTTATACATTGCATCCATTAGGAGTGAGTGATCCTCTCATATCATTTTTGTTTTTCAACCAAACCAACCATGTCATCTTCCCAAAGTCTGAAAATTGGCATAGTTGGGTTTGGCACCTTCGGCCAATTTCTTGCAAATACAATGATCAAACAAGGTCACACTCTAACTGCAACTTCTCGTTCAGATTACTCTCAACTCTGTCTTCAAATGGGTATCCGTTTCTTCAGGTAAAAAACCAACCTTGCATAGCATCATACATAAATGCATCATCCATTTCATGATGCATGTGTCAAACTCTGCAGGGATATCACAGCATTTCTTGATGCTAACATGGATGTCATATTGCTATGTACATCTATCTCATCATTATCCGAGGTTGTCGGATTAATGCCACTCAATTGTCTGAAGCGACCAACGCTTTTTGTTGATGTTCTTTCAGTCAAAGAGCACCCAAAGAACCTTCTATTAAGAGTATGCAGTTACATCTATCTATCTACGGTGATAGTACTTTTGTTTACTTGTTTCAATTGGATGATTCATCTAGTTTTTGTTTCCTATAGGTTCTGCCAGAGGATTCAGACATACTCTGCACGCATCCAATGTTTGGAAAAGTAAGTGGGAAAAATGGCTGGCAAAATCTGACTTTCATGTATGAGAAAGTTCGAATAAGGGATGAAGTAACCTGCTCTAAATTTCTCCACATTTTTGCAAGTGAGGTAGGTTTAATAGCCCATCTTCAATGATGAAAAGCTTTGCGTTTGAATTAGGCCAACTAATTATGCTAATATTACTTTAATTAGTTAAGTATGTTCTTAGAATCAATAAATCAGGAAAAATGATCAACCATAACTTTACAATTCCACTCAGTGGCACAAGAATCATAGGGAAAAGGTGATAAATTGTGATATGATTATTATTGAAAATAAATGTATAGTAAATTATCTTCTATTCTTGTCTGGAGCAAGTTTGAACAGACTATAACACTCCCAAGTTAGGACCATAACTGCTTGGTTTCCAAAAGGAAGCACAGAAATCAGTTGTTGATGCCTTATATTTATGAATTATATCCAAGATACAACTTTGCTATATGCAGGGTTGCAAGATGGTAGAAATGTCCTGTGAGGAACATGATAAAGCAGCTGCAAAAAGCCAATTTATCACACACACAATAGGCAGGTATGCAGCTTTATACATATTTTTCTAAGCAACCAGAGACATACAAGCACCTACATATACTACACTCACTGACCGTAACTTTTGGGGTCTTCTTTACCAGGGCATTGGCAGAAATGGATGTCAAACCCACACCTATTGACACTAAGGGCTTTCAGGCACTTGTTCAATTGGTAAACAGTTCTTAACATATTTTTCTTTAACACTTTTCCCTATTTCCTCCTAAGGCTTTCTCTTTTTTTTTTTTTTTAACCTCAAATAGATATACTGTATGCTATCCTGTAACATATACAAAATTGATCGCAGAAAGAACCCGTCATGGGATGTAGTTTTGATCTGTATAGTGGATTATTCATGCACAACAGATTTGCCAGACAGGAGGTAGGGAATTTCAAGCGAAATGTTAACTCCCAAAAATGTTGAATGAAATAAAAATAAAAATATTGAAGCCTTAAACCAATTAACTCAAGAGACTCATGAATTGCAAAAAAAATATATGCAGCTAGAAAACCTTGAACATGCCCTACACAAAGTCAAAGAGATGCTGGTCCAAAGGATGGATGAAGGACAGAACCCAGAAAGAACTGAAAGCTGATGCAGAATATGTTTCATGAGGAAGACATTGGGCGAACTATTTATTTCAAATTTCCTCTTGTAATTCCTGCCATATAAATTACTCTCAGTTTTCTTGTTACCAAATCTAAGTTAGGAAGGAAAAAAAAAACAGAGAGGACTGGTAATATGTTCAATTACTTGTAATAAAAATGTTCAGACAATTTGGTTGACAACATATACAAAGTAAATTCAGAAATTTAAATAAAAGACATATTTTTAGTAGTCAATGTCTAAAACAGTTAAACTCAAAAGTTTCACTTAACTGGATTCATGACTTTAAGCCAAATCTCAACTACTTGCTCCATTGCAAATAAATAGATCAGAACACAACCCTGTTATCCTCAGAAATGGATCCTCTCATGTGAAATTTCACATGATAATGTCATGTGGAAACTGTGTCTATCTCCTTTTCATTAATATTCACTAATTTTGACATGACCCCACTTTCTTAATATCTATAAAAAGAATAATAAACAAAATATCAATGTAACAAGATCATATGAAATTTCAATATAAGAATATCCACTCCCACTTATCTTTTTTGATTTTGATATGTATTTCCTTATAATTATAGATAAGTAATCTTAGATTACTTAGATTACTTATCGGACACTTTTACAATAAATCCATAGGAAGACTCATTACTTCATCATACTCCTACATATCAGGAAGTCCAATATAAATGCTTCTGATTCTTTATCCCATTTTAAAAAAGAAGGCTTTCCAAGAGATATCCCTTTAGCCGAGAATGATAACTGACTTATCCTGGTTTCAATTTGAAACCCAATGTCCATCAGTTGAAGAAACAAAAGTTTAAAGTATTAATACAAAAAACTTTTATAAGAATGAAAATAAATATTCCTTATATTACATTGATGAAATTGGGATGTGGGAATATATATCAAAACGTATACAATTAAGCTATGAAAGGAATTGTATTATGATGAAGAAAAAAAACCTATTCTTTTGTGCTTATTCTTCAAGAAAAAAATATAAATTACAAAAAAATGTTAGAACAGGGTATTTCACCTCATTCACTTTTAATCTCATCGATACTGGCTTCTTCTGTTTCGTTGCATAAGATGGCAGCATGATCAGGAGAATCTAATGTAGGCAACTCAGGCGTCTCTGTCTTTCTAACTTGCAGTCCGGTAGAGCGTGCAAGGTCAATCCATTGCTGCAGCAATTTACAGAAAAACCAAATTTGAAAAATCCTAGTCAAATTTAGAAACTATATGTAGATGAATGAGTAATATCAATCCCAATTATGCTACTTTGGTTTCAAAATAATTATGTCTTTGGAGGTTTTAATTTGTTCCAAATTTACTTAAAAAAAAGTTTCAAATTAATTATCACAACTTACTAGACATTAGTTACTTTTTCCTGCATCTTCATTATTGTAATTGGTTTTCCTTAAATTGAAGAGGAATAGATGCTCTAAGTTAAAATTTCAAACGACCTTTAATGAGACATTTTTATGAGAAAAGAGAGTATTGATGAGATAAGAGAGTAATAGAGTCAATATTTCCTTGTAATTGAGAATCTTCAACAATTTTATTAAGCTTTTCATGAAACCTTGAACAATTGAACAGTAACAGAATATACTGTGATTTGACAAACATGGCTGTGCACCTCTAACATTCTTTAAAATAAGAAAAAATATCTGACCTGTGTTCCCCAGTAAGAATTGATTGTCCGTGCTACAAAAGATAGCATATTTACAAGAAATGCTTGGGAAGCAAACTGATCAGAAATCCGATGCTCCACTACCCCAGCAATTATCTGCATGCAAATTTACGGTACAAGATTACAACCTAACTAACAGTAGAGCTATACTACAAACCTATCCAATTTTCAGAAAGAAAAGATTCTCAAATAATTATCCAGAAGACAAAATGCAGATGAAGAAGTAGAAAGGCAGAGAAAATTAAACACAGCATTTTTTTCACAATTCTTTTAATAGTATCCAGCGTTCGCTGAAGGATCCTAAGTTGCAAGGAGATGATAATAAAGCAAACTACAGTACAATATTTCTAGTTGTAGAAATAGTAACAAGTAGCAACGCATTCTCTACAACCTTCTTTCCAACACTAATTATTATTGAGTGAAAATCTGGTAAGTCTCGCCATTTTGCGAATGATTCACACCAAATATAAAATGGAACCGCATTAATTTTACCAATAACAGTGTATGTTGAAAAATATGTGTTACTAGCATTTCTTTCCAATTATGCAACTTCAAGCACTACCTAAGGAGGGGTGAGTCAAGTCCTGCTTTCAAATGCCAACATGCTCAAATTTTCAAAATGCATACTTTGCCTTGTGTCAGTAGTCATATGAAAAACTCAAGAAATCACAGCAACTCTTGTAACATAATGTCATAAACCATGAACTAGACAACGTAGATGCCATTTTCCTACAGAAACTGGGTCCAATTTTCTTTTAGTCTTTTATTGCAACTAAAAGAAATCAGTGCAACATACAAGTTCTGTAAATACCTGATAACGTAGATTTGCAGATATCCCAAGAAAACATGCATAAACAACTGCGGTTTTGAGTATTGGTGATCTCGCAATCTGTTGATTAGTGACAATTGCTGGATTAAGGAATTTACGAACTGCAAATAGAGAATTTGATGAAGCCACAGCTCCAATGCTTGAAACAAATCCAACACCAGCAAGTTTCAGACCACCAAATACAACTGATGCAACTCGATGATTGAGATTCCAATTTGTCCCCACAGGATTCTTCTGAAATGCATTGTCTGGGATGGAGCCAAGAAGGCCTATTAGAGTGTCAGGAGCATTCATGTCATCAGCATAGGAAAGAAATGATAAAGTCGGTGCAGGAAGCCACACTGTAAAGAAATCAACAACTGATCCTCTAACAGTGTCTGTAATAACATAGTCGATCTCTTGAAAGAAGTTCTCTTTCCGCTTTTGATATTGTGCGAATAATGTAGTTGTTACTGATATTGCTTCTTCTATGGCTAATCTATGCAAGAATTTGGGATCTGCCAACAATCTTTCTCTGAAACCCTGTATCAAGAAGAATCAGACGGAGAGTGATGAAATAATCTCATGATTACAAAAGTGAAGGGTTTAATTTAGAAATACAAATTTACCTGGAAACGGTGAGTGAGTTCTGAAAGCAGAGGATACTTCTCTAGATCAAAAAAGTTCTGCAATACCTCTGGTGATACTAAACCAAGATCAATTCCCTTTTGAAGATCCTGAAGCCAAAAGGAAATATAATCATTTTCACAACCAACAATGGCAGCCACCTTCCTGTCTAAAGGATGATTACATTAAAGGGTAAATAGGTGAATAAAAAAAAAGATCTAAAACCACACAAACTACCTAATCATCAGATGTTGCAACCAATTTAAACTGGTTATCACTACTGATTGGTCAATTATACTCCCTAAACACTTGGGATCAATGTATGCATACCAAATTATAGAAAAGGAATACTTCAATTTTAAAGAAAAAAAAGTAGATATGACATTTCATTACTCATCCAGTCATCCCAAAAGTTTCAAGTCCAAGGCCTTATATCATATATTGTTGTGCAATAAATCTCATTTCAACCTTTGAAGGAAAAGAAAAATAGAAAAGATTAAAAGTACTACGAGACAGTTAGTATTAATTCAAGTGAAATTCTTGGCAACAACAGGTTGCACTGCATAATCCATGTCAGTCAACAAATCATCAAACAGCGATATCAATTAAAGGGATAAATGATTGTGAAAACCAGTTACATTGCATACATTTGTAAAAGGCAGTGACACAAGATACATGGTAATGTGTAAAATTCTCAAATTATGCGTCACCAAAATAGGCAATGAGAGAACACAAAGGGCTTAAATTTGGAAGGGCGATCAACAGAGCAAGAAAAGCAACAGTCAAGCTAATTAGCAAATGTAATGGCTGGCTAACCTGTGGGAGGGCATCTCGCCTCTGCCCGGCAGCATTCATAACCCGAGCAATCTCAACCCGGTCAAAGCAGTTTCTGCTACAGGGTCTGGCAGCAGAATACCACAAAAAATCAGCAACAGGAACTTCTCCCTCACTGCGAATAAATTGTCTTTCTGGGTCAAGTAATATAACTACTTGGTTTTTCTTTTGCATTTTTCTTGAAATTCTTGCGGGCACTCCAGTTCCTCTAGATCCATATGTGACATGGCTTGCACCAGTCACGACTATTAACATACCAGTGGCTCCTCCATCAAGCACATTTTGTAAGATGATCTGGGACATAGTATACTCGTCAACTACTCTAGCCTGAGCAGATAGATACGAGCTTGGACCAAAAGGAAATGAAAGATTTGGAGTACTATCAACTGAATATCGACGTGAGATAGAATTAAAGCCTGATATGAAGCCTGAACCAGCTGGAGGTGCATATAATTTACGTTCAGCCTTTGTTAGCCCACTAATTCCTTCTGCTTGGACAGTCCTTAAGATCTGTTAATGAGAAAATTCAGTTTTTAAATATCATCTTTATGTGACTGGACCTAGGGAGGGATACAAGAATGGAGCTCGATCATCCTTTGTGGAGTTGTTTAATGGACCAGTTGGAACCATACAACTCTATCAAAAATCAAAATTTAGTAAAACATAAAATGCAAGGTATATTTAATGCTCCTAAGTTTTCTCTTGCATGTCCTTCAAAGTAAGTCTTTAAATGATTTGCTTACTTGCACATACCTTCAGTGGAGTACCACAAGCAACAAGATGAATTCCATTTTCACAACAGTAACTAAGAATAGGTTCATACTCCTGCCATCGTTCAGGCGGCCAATGCACCATATAAGACTTCAAGGTTTCTCCATCTATCCTGCCATGACAGTCAAGTTTTTTATAAGCAACAAAGAATTGTGGGAAGCAATCTAGAAATGACAAAAGAGCCAGGATACAACAGATAAGTAACAACAAAGGTAAGAGAAACAGAAATCAATAATCGAATTTTTATTTTGGCAACAAGACTTCTGCAAAATAAAAATTAAGCATAACAAAAATCAGCAATTTAGCTATTTTCAAGGAGCAAGTGGCATAGGGTGCATTTCGATTGACTTATGAATAACTTATTTGAACTTATCTACGAGCATAAATACTTAATGTGTCCACAAGCTCTTTTCGGCATATTTCAATAACTTTTTTACGATAGCTTATGAAAACAGCTTAACACTTAAATAAAAGCAACTTACACTTATCATGTAAGTTTATTCAATAAGCTGCTGAACTAAGTTGTTTATCCACACACACCCATAGCTCTAAGACTTGTTATTCATTTACTAGAAGATATTACAACAGCAACATGAAAACACCTTCAGCGAGCATGTGCATAAATCATAATAAACATCATGACATGCTTGTTGATAAACAAATTAACACTCCTGAGAAAAAGTCATAAATGAAAAAAAGGCAGATTAAAATGCATACTTTTTATCCATATACTGATTGAGTAGTTCCTGAAGATCAGATGGAAACGCTTCAAGAGCCAAGGATAACCGCTTATCAATTTCAACACATCGTTTATGCAAATTCTTCACAATCTCAAGCTCCAATTCTTTATCGTCTCGAACCGGAACCTGTTCAGCTTCTCCCAAATAAACAACTCGAGCGTTCATCAATTTTTCCCACACTTTCCCTTTCTCTTTCCCTATCGCCAACGGTTCACCTATCGCCGTCGCATCGTAAATCCTCGACGTTATCACTTCCTCCTCTATCTTCTTCACCTCCTCCGGAATTGGAGCCGTCACGTCCGCCGGCGTCGGCGTCTCCTCGTCTGCCGCCCTCGTCGCCGCCGAGGAGAGCAAGAACGAAGCTCCCGCGGCTAGAAACGGCGCCATCAGCACGCCACGCCGGCTGCTTCGAGCTCGAGACAATTTTATCTGTTCCACGCGTTCAACCGAGGTTTCCCTCACGTCATCGTTAGCGTCGTTATGTTCGAGTTTCCGAGCCGCGGTGATGCGACTGGAGCGGTTGAGGGAGAGGCTAAGACGGCGGCGTTTGGCGGTCCGAAATTGTCGGAATTTTTGGTTTGGCGTTGGAAGATGAGTATTCGAAGGCGCCGCACGTGAGACAGTTGGGCGGTGAAAGTAAGTCACGTGCGGCGGTGCAGTGGCGAAAGAAGCCTGAGTGTTGGGCTTCATTTTACTTCAATTCAACGGAGCTTTGTCATGAACACAGGTGAACTTGGTCGCCTCTCTTTTCTTCTCTCAGCGACACAAACAAACAAACAAACAAAATGGTTGGTTTTCAGCCTTACAAGTTACAAACAAAATATTTATTTCATAGATTATATTTTCTTAAGGCAAAAATATATATATTTTTCAAAATACCGGTGAAAATCTCACTGATTCTATTTTAGCCCAGTTAAGGTAACTACTATACTTCTTGTGTGTTTATTTCGATCCTTATTCTTCAGAGTGACCCACTCATTATATTTTTATACCTCCTCTTTTAAGATTATTTTCATTCACCGAATTTTAAATTATCTAAGTTCAACTTGAAAAGGCATTTTTAAGTGAAATAAAAATTCTCAAAAAAAAATAGGTTAACTCAAAAATAGAAATCACAGTTCAAACCAATCTTTCTATGATAATTATATTCACTTCATAATTGGCATCATATTTTTTTATACACATCCACTATAATCAAATTCTCAACTAAATAATTAGAAATCTATGACCCCATTTAGGATGGATTAAAGTTTATTTTTAAAATTTTCAAAGAACTAAAACTAATTTCAAATTTGATTTTTGTATTTCAATGCTAAATTTATTTTGGGTTTTTATTCTAATATTAAAAATAATATAAAAATATCAATTCTAACTCCACGTATCTTTAAGTGCGCTGTCGAGCCGTTATAAAAAAAATATATTAATAATATTAATACCGCTAATGATTTTATTAATAAATCCTCCAATGAAATCTACAAAATTAAAAAAGTGTAAGTTTTTCTTAAATAATTTTTTGTTATTAAAGAATATAAAAATAATTTAAATTTATATTTTATCTATTTAATAATATAATAATAATTGAAAGTGTTAATTGTTGGAAGTGGTTGTTATTACCGTGGTTGATGATAATAGTAGGGAAGGGTGGTCAACGATTAATATTGAATCAAAGTGATGGTCAATGAAAATTGAAGTTGTTGGATGAGTGGTGGCAAACAAGAGAGAGTCGGAAGTAGGGACCAACAAAACATTAGTGTTTGAAGTTGGTTGTTGGATGAGTGGCTAACTAGGGCGAGAGATGTCAACCTAGTAAAGAAAGAGTTTCAGATCTCTAAATTTAATTTTTCATTTATATTTAGGTCTAAGAAAATAAAAACATGTAAATACAAATATCAAAAAGTCTCATAGTTATAAGAAAATAGAATTATTAATGTATTTAATTAAAATACGTTGTGTCTCAAAAAACAAGAATGATAGAATTTAAATAAAACTATAACATATTGTTGTTAGTATTGAAAATGTCATTTTTTTTTACTAAGGCCTTATTTTATAGTTTTTTTAGGACATCAATGAATATTAAACTAACCTTGTATTATAGTTACAGTTGTTGTCGTAGTCAAAATAGTGGTTAATAATAATCGAAGTTGTGGTCAATGGCCACTTAATAGTAACATGTAACATGTTGAAATTAAAAAGAAAACCAATAATTATGAAATTTTATCTTTTCTAATGGATATAAAACTTAGTTTAATATTTTTGAATTTTAAAGAAAAATTATTTTTGAATTAAATGAAAAATAAAATCATTATCTAAACATGTTTTATTTGGAAAATTAGCTAATAACAAAAAAAAAAACCAAAAACTCAAGATATTATAAAATGCTTTTACTTTGCATCTCTCATATTATTTTCATAAATGTCATAAAATAATAATTTTACCTTCATATAAATATTAAAAGCTTTTATTTTCATTAACAATATTGTTTCAATTTTTTGGTATATAAATAAATATCAAATTTTTTTAAAAAAAATATATATAATTTTTATTGAACAATTTTTTCTCAAGTTTTCCGATACAATATAAAAGAGTTTACTAAAAAATTGGTGAAAAGTTTTCTAATAGTCTACGTTTTCAAAATTTTGTATCAAAAAACTTAAAACAAAATTTAATAGTTTTTGTAAATTTATTGATAAGTTTGTGTACCAAATAACATAGATTAAATTTTTCGAAGATTTTCTAAAAACTTTTGCATATTAAAAAACTTAGGTCATTGTTTCCAAAATTTTTAAATGATAAAAAAATTGAATTTATAAAATAATAAAAAACATTTAAAGTAAAGTTGGCATTTAAAAAAAAAACTCATATATTGGCATTTTTTATGGCCGCATACATTTGTCACGTAAACACCAGAAAGCCACACATTTGGAATTGTACTTGTGGATCATACTTGTGTGCCAATAACCAAGTGGGGGGAATTACGCATCGCATTGCCGTATATTTGGAATTTTGTTGGGAGATAAATATGATATGAGTCAGATGTGACTCGGTTCTGATTGACACAGCCGTACTCGGATTAGCATGCCGGAATAATATCTGCTGGCTGTCAAAACGCCATGCCCTGCCCCCCACGGTGGACGGGGTTATTGTTTAAAAAAAAAAGAAAAATCAGAAAATTAAAATTAAATGCCCAAATGGGTTAAATAAGTTTCTTCTTCCATTCTCACACATACATTTTTAAAACCCCCGACTTTCATTTTTTATTTTATGATTTTAATTTGGATTAATTAATTCCAATAAAATTTAAGATAGTTAATCCGAAGAGGAGTAAAATTAATAAAAACAAATGAATTTTTGAAAGGCTTTTGAAAATGTAAGATAGTAAGAAGATAAATCTCTTAAATAAAAAACAAAGGGTGCAATAGAAAGTGAGGGTCTTCCTCACACACACCCTCTCATCATGAGTAATACCATGTTTTGCAAAACAATGGGCCACATTATTCCCGGTCTATTTAGTATGCCTAAAAGTTAAACGGTAAAAAAAAAAAATTAACTCAACAATTCTTTTGAATCTTCTGCACATAACTAGAGAAAAAAAAAGTAGACTAACTCAACAATCCTTAAGAAATTTTTGCATATAACTAGAGTTGTCACTAAGATCCCAAATTTCAAAACTTCTTTAAAAAATTTCTTATTATACTCTATATTAAAATGAATTTTTTAAAATCTGGTCCAGCAGGTCATCCACATACAGACATAGTAAGAGCACTACTGGCCCTCTATTCAGCATGTAATGTTTCACATAAACTCCATATTCTAGTGTGTACTTGATGAAGCCAATGCTAATTAGCAATGAGTCAGTTCTTTTATTCCAAACTCTTGGGGCTTGCTTCAAGCCATATAAAGTTTTTCTCAATCTGAGCATTTTATCCTTATTTCCCTTAATCACAAATCCTGATGGTTGAGAGACATACACTTCTTCTTCAAGCAATCCATTTAGAAATGCAGATTTGACATCAAGCTGGCACATCAGCTAGCCTATAGCACAAGCTAACACTATTACTAGTTTGATTGTTTCAATCCTGGCCACTGGAGCAAACACTTCAGAATAATCTATACCTTTCCTTTGTAAGAATCCTTTGGCAACCAATCTAGCTTTGTATTTAGCAATTGTTCAATATGGATTCAGCTTGAGTTTGTAGACCCATTTTACTCATATTTGCTTCTATTTTGGAGGTAAGTCAGTCAAGTACCAAGTCTGATTCTTCTCAATTGCATTGATTTCTTCTTTCTGACTTGACTTTTACACAAACTTTCTGCAGATCTATCTTGATCTGTTACAACCAATATCTTTCAATCCAGAAAGGAGTTTTCACTGATCTATCCTTCAATCTTTACAAAGGATTAATCACACTATCTTCTCTATAACATAGAAGGATTTTTACAACTTCTCAAGACTAGTTTTTACTCACTTTATCTTGAGATTACAATGGAATGATAAAGTGTTTGATAGAATCTAAATATCCTCAATTCATGTTTGAGTGTTTGATTCTGATCTTTGGAACTCAGAGTGATCTTAGAGCACAATAGTAATTGGATGATGCAGTTTATAAGTACTTGATAGAACTTGAGAAAATGTGTGTTAAAAAGGGGTGGAAGCTATTGAATTTGATTATGAATGATGAGATAATTGCTTTCGTGAGTTCTGATTATTGCCTTCATCTTGAGTTCACTTTTATAGATTCAAAAAGTGCTTATGACAGCTCATTTGCTCGTTGGGAATAGATTGACTGTGCTTTGTCAGTGATTAGGTGAGAGCATACCAAAAAGAAAAAATGTTCTTTATTCTGCTTCTGATGTTCAAAAGCAGACTTGGTTCTTCCTCTGGGTGGTAAATAAGTCTTGATCTTAGTGATGCGTGTTCTTGGCTTTTAAATTTGAAGAGGGATCTTCCAATACTTACTTGCTCTTAGCATGATTGAGAGAGCATGATTGAATTGGAATTGCACAAAAACTGAATCCGGAACTGCATTTGCGTTTTTGCATTTCTGGAGCACCTCAAGAACGTTCTTCGTTTTCTTCAAAATTGACCAGAACGTTCTTGGTTTTGCTGACTTAGCTTATTGCTTCTTTGATATGATCTGTTTAAGTTTCTTGGTACCTATCTTGATTAATACACTCAAGCACACTTATTAGATACAAAAACATGCTTTAGAATCATAATTATAATTCTTAATTAATCTTTGTTTATCATCAAAATTATTTAAGTTGGGGTTTTGTCTCAACAATCTCCCCTTTTTTATGATGACAAACATATTAATTTAGATTTTAATTTTGATTCTAAAATAATCTTATAGGGGTTTTTAGATAAAACTCCCCCTTAACATGTGTTATTCTTTTTATTAAACATCATAAAACAGTGCTCATAAACACTGGTTGTTTGAAACAGTTTTTAGCATATTGATTCAAGATAGCATATGACAACATAGATTTTTACATATCACAGTAGACTAGAGAATTTATCAGAGTATCACATGAAGTAGAATTCATCAGATCAAACATAATATCACAAAAAGTAATATCAAACGGTAGTTCATGTGTTAACAAATGTGCGAGAATTAGCAAGATATTACACAACTTCTATGTTTGAAACTTGAAACTTAAAATCTATAAAAATTACTTCTCCCCCTTTGTCACAGCAAAAAGGGGACAGAAGACACTAAAACAGATAAGCAGAGAGAGATGGTGAGGACCCTTCGGAGGATGAGAGAGAGGCGGTTGTGGGATAGGTGGAAACTCAAGGGGCAGATTTGGCATGGATGGCTCAAGGCCTAGCTTCGGAGCCAACTGAGTTGTCATCCATTCAGAAAGAATAGCTTACTCTTTGTCCTGATGGATTTGTCGTGCCAGGATTTTCTGAAGGGAGTCAAAGATGGCTTTGTTGGTTTTAGAGCTGTGGGAATCTATCTTTGACTTTTTCAGTGGAGGCTGAGAACCTTTTAGAGTTGATTGTGGAGGAGCAGCAGTAGTACAAAAGGTGGAAATAGTAGCAAAAGAGGAAGAAACATGTGGAAGGGAGTTTGGAGTATTGATGTTTGAAGGTACAAGTGAGTCATCTTCTGGAAAGGCCAATAATTGGCTAATGCCAAAAATTGAAGAGCAGATTTTTTGGGGGAAAACAAACATGGGTGACATTATGGATGATTGTGGATTAGACAGAGGAGGACATACACTCTGAAGAGGTGATGCTGGAAGAGTGGTTGATGCAGTAGTAGTGTGGTTTGGATCAGGAGTTGGTGATGGTTCAGCAGAAGCAGGAGAGGCTGATTTTTGTGGGGAGTGAGGAGCATTTCTTTTTCGTGTGGTGGAGGATGGAGCAGATTGGGTTTGTTTCATGTGAGCGATATTTTTAAGGGAAAATTTTGATAATTTGATGTCGGAAACTTTAGAGCCCAAATCAATAGAAAAGAACCTAAAAATTTGAGAGAAAACTATACCGTAGGGAATGGTGTTGCGCTTATAATCTTTGCAGATTGCAGAGATAATATGATGTATGATCAGATGGGGCAGATTGAGCTTTTTCTTGTGAAGAAGATGATAAATGACCAGAGTGTCATTATCAGTTACAAATTTGTGGCTTCCACATCTAGGTAGCACAGAATGTTGGCTAATACTATTGAGGATTTTGGGAACCAGCTTCAAATTAGCAGACAGAAAACTCGTGGAATTAGCAACAAACAGCTCCTGAAATACATCATCTTTTGAAACATCAAGGGCATAATACCAGTCTTGACCAAAGACTGCAGGCCTTCAGTAGGTAATTTGAGAATATTAGCAAGGATGGATGAAGTCAGTTGTATTCCAGTTCCCTTGATTTTGGATACAATGAGGGATTTATCAGGAAAGCATTCAGCCTTGCAGTAAAATGCCCTCATTACCTCAGGGTAATAACAATCAGAGATTTTGAGGAAGTTGGTCCAACCTAAGGCATCAGTGTGATGCTGAATATGTGTTTCATCAATTTTTAGATTTTCAAACACAAAGACTCGACCAATGCCAATTGGTCGCTGAGCCCATTTGTCATTGTAGATTGTTTTCATTTCGAGAGAGATCAGGGGGCGAACAGGTTTGTTTGATGGGGATGGTTTATTTTTAGGCTTTGTGGTTCTCTTTGAAGAACATTATGGGTTTGGGTCTTTTGTTGAGAACGTTCTGGAGGGTTTGCAGATTTAGGGTTTTTCAATTTTTTGGATGAAGGTTTGATTGTTTGCTTTGTTTTTGTTTTGATGGATTGAGGTTTTTTGTTGGACTTAGGGTTTGATGGTACTGATTTGGAGGGGGTTTTTTGGAGTGGCTTTGTTGGAATTTCTGTTGTTTGAGTTGTTGGCGTTTGAGTTTGTGGAGTTGGTTCCGATATGATATGTTCTGGTACGGGTGTGGAGTCAGAATCATTATCAGAGATGATGTGTACTGTGTTGTCTATTTTCTTTGTTTTAGAGGTACCAATGCCAACAAGAACGCGCATTGATCTTCGTTTTGATGGTGGTGGTTTTGGTCGATGTTTGTACGTATTCTTGAGATGTGGTGGAGTCTGAGTAATGGAGGGAAGTCCACATTGATACAATGGTGGAAGGATAGTTGCGAGAGGTTTGAGAGGCAGAATGAGATGAGATGATTCACGAGAAGATGACATTAAATTAGAGAAGGTCTTTTCTGAGGAGGAATGAGGAGGTGTTGGTCTGGGTGGTGGTGATGGTGAACGAGTTGGAAATGGTGAAGGAGATGGTGAAAGAGACAGTGATGATGATCTGGGATGTTTTCTTGCAGAGCTTTTTGTTCTTGCCATTGTTGAATATGAAAGAGAGAACGTGAGATGAGTAGAATGATGAGGGGATTTTTTAGAAAAGTAAAAATTTGTTGTATAGTGAGAAGTGACTGTTGGTTTACTTTACAGTTGAGTATTGGTTTACTCTACAGTTGCCATGCGTGATGATGATGGATGGGATGGACGTGCATTGGGAATGAGGAGGTTGCAGTGAAGTGGCAGAGTAGGTTGCAGTAGCCGTTACTCTTTTGATGAGTAACAACTGTTCGTGTGCAGATGTTGACTTTTGAGATTTTTATTTTTCCTAAAGAACGAAGAACGTTCTGGAGCTATTTTGCAGAGAGCCATTCAAAAACGGAGAACGTTCTCCGTTTTGTCCATAATGCTTCTGGCTTCAGTTTTGACTAGGATTTTTGATTATTTTTAGCCTTTCTTTGATAGAAATGAAATTTTCTTCAACTAGAGGCTTAATAAAGATGTCATCAAGCTGATTATTTGCATCAACAAAAATTAGTTCTATTTCCTTTTTACTAACATGATCTCTAATAAAGTGATGTTTAATTTCAATGTGCTTAGATCTTGAATGTTGAATAGGATTTTTTGAGAGATTTATGGCACTTGTGTTATCACAGTAAATAAGAATTTTAGAATAGCTTACAAAAAAGTCTTCAAGTTGATTTTTGATCCATAAGACTTGTGAACAACAATTGGCTGCTGAAACGTATTATGCTTTCGTGGTTGATAAGGCAATCATATTTTGCTTTCTGCATGACCAGCTTATCAGGGCTTCTCCTAGGAACTGGCATGCACCACTTGTGCTTTTTCTTTCAACCTTATCTCTAGCGTAGTCCGCGTTATAGTAAGCTGCGAGATTAAAGTGAGAACCTTTGCTATACCAAAGGCCAAGATCAGTAGTACCAACAAGATATCGAAATATTCTTTTTACAGTAGTAAGATGAGATTCTTTTGGTGCAGATTGAAATCTTGCACACAATCCTACTGCAAATGCAATATCTGGTCTACTTGCAGTTAAATAAAGTAATGATCCAATCATTCCCCTATATTCTTTTTCAGAAATTGATTTTCCCGTTTCATCTTTGTCTAATGAGGATGATGGATGCATGGGAGTAGACATAATTTTAGCTTCACACATCTTATATTTTTTTCAAAAGTTCCTTTGTGTATTTTTCTTGACAAATGAATATTCCATCTTTGTGTTGTTTGATTTGAAGTCCAAGAAAGTATTTTAACTCACCCATTATACTCATCTCAAACTCACTTTGCATAAAATTTGAAAAATCATCACACATTTTTTTATTTGTTGAACCAAAAATGATATCATCAACATAAACTTGTACAATGAGTAAATCATTTTTGTTTGTTTTCTTAAAAAGTGTTGTGTCAATTTTTCTACGTGAAAATCCATTTTTGATCAAGAATGAGTTTAATCATTCATACCAAGCTCGGGAAGCTTGTTTTAAACCGTATAAAGCTTTAGTGAGTTTAAAAACATGATTTGGTTTATTTTGATCTTTAAACCCAGGAGGTTGATGGACATACACTTGTTCATTTATATAACCGTTTAAGAAGGCACTTTTTACATCCATTTGAAAGAGTTTAATGAATTTGTAAGATGCATATGCAAGAAGGATTTTAACTACTTCTAACCTTGCTACGGGTGCAAAGGTTTCATCATAGTCTATTCCTTCTTGTTGATTATAGCCTTGAGCTACTAACCTTGCTTTGTTTCTAATTACCTTTCCTTCTTCATCAAGCTTATTTCTGAACACCCACCTTGTTCCAATAATAGATTGATCTTGAGGATCTGGAACAAAAGTCCAAACTTCATTCTTTTCTAACTGAAGAAGTTCTTCCTTCATTGCTTCAATTCAAGATTGATCAATTATGACTTCTTTGATATTTTTTGGGTTCTAATTGGGATAACATTGCCATGTTGCTGTGAACATCATCCTTGAATGATAGCCTTATTCTAATGCAATGAGTTATGTCACCAATTATTTGATTCTGAGGATGATCACCTACAAGTTTCCAACTTGTAGGAGGAGTTTGAAATAGATATTGTTTATCAATCTCGTTTTCCTGGAGAACAATTTGCTGTGACTGTCCAGATTGTTCTTCTTCCTCATCATCCTTTTTTCTTAGATCAAGATCATCAAACTCATCAAATAACACATGCATACTTATTTCAACAGTTTTATTTTTTAAATTAAACACACGATAACCTTTAGATTCTGTAGCATATCCTAAGAATATTGCATGGAAAGATTTGGCATCAAATATTTCCAAATTTTCTTTGTCATTTAAAATGTAACAGTAGCAGCCAAAGATATGGAAATATGAGATATTGGGTTTTCTATTTTTCCAAATTTCATAGGGTTTTTGTTTAAGATTATTCTGACAAGAAGATGGCCTAGCAGTGAAATGATAAACAACCCAGACTTGATCCAGACTTAATCAGAGGATAAATTAATGGGTCCAGAACAAGAGATTCAATCCAGACTAGAAGATAACATGGTTTAGGGTATGAAACTAAGTCAAGACCAAAAGAAATAATGTCTAGATTTGATCCAGACCTGATCCAAATCAGAAGGTAAAATGTCCAGATTGAAATATTATTTGTCCAGATTTAATTTCAGTTCAATCTAGACCCAATTCAGAATTGGTCCAGACCAGAGGGAAAAGGTTCAAATCAATGGTTCAGATTTAAGTATATGGCCCAGTGTTGGCCGAAATCAGAAGGTTAGAATGTGTGGTCCAGCATTGACCGAGATCAGAGGATCACAGCAGATCAGTTTGCAAGTCCAGGTTGGCCGAGATCTGAATATCAAAAGATTAGAAAGTATGGTCCAGGGCTGGCCGAAATCAGAGGATCACAGCAGATCACTTAGTATGGTCCATATGTGGACTAGCGCATAAGATCAAACGGTCCAGATTTAATCATGATGATTAACGGTGGAGATTTAATTAAATTTGATCAAAATATTAAAAGGATTTGATTCAAAATTAAGTTGAAGTCGTATGGGTGTTCATAAGCTATTGGCGGGAAGAAATATTTGTTCCAGAATTAATTAAAGACAGCATTGGTCAGTTATTTTTGAAAGCAAATCTGAAGCTTAAAAAGATATGTTTTTTATTTAAGTGAAGCCCGATTGGTCAAGATATTTTTGCAAGAGAATCCAACAAGATACAACTCAAAATTAAGCTTCGAAAAGACCCTAATCTGCATCTATAAAAGAAGGCTCAAGGCAGAATACTTAGCATCGAAAATCACAAAAGAGTCATACACTTCCAAAGCAAACACTCAAGTTTTCAGTGAGGTTAATTGTGAGTTCCAGCTTTCTAGAAGCAAGCACTCATGTTTTTCTTTCCCTTGTGTTAGATCTAAGTTGTTGAAGTAAAGTCTACAATCTGAGGGAGTCAGAAGGGGTAGCAGATTACTTGGCAATTAGATTCAAGGCGTTGTAATTTCTTCTACAATCTGGGGTTGTCAGATTGGTAGGAGAAGACTTGACTTAAGAAGTCAAGGTGCTGCATTCCTCAAAACTCTAGGATTGTTAGACTGTTTGAGAAGACTGACTTGGAGGGTCAGTGTTATTGTTGTAATTGAAGGTTTTGAATTAGTGAAATCCTTCAAAGTGAAGGGACTGGACGTAGCCTCGTTAACGGTGAACCAGTATAAAATTCTGTGTTTTTATTTTTACTTTATATCCGCTGCTAACTCTGTTTTATTCATACATCAAGTTTTGTTTTAAAACTGCAAAAACAGAAAAAGTATTCAAGTTAGTCAAACACAATTCAACCCCCCTTCTCGTGTTTGCATCTTCAATTGGCATCAGAGCTCGGTCTCAAGGCTGAGCACTTAACAGTGTTTGAGGAAAGGTCCAAGGGGTTCAACGTGGCAGAATCCAAAGATGATTTGGGAGGCAACATCAACAGACCACCACTATTTGATGGAGAAAGATTTGAGTATTGGAAGGACAAAATGAGAAGTTTCTTCATATCTCAAGATCCTGAATTATGGAAGATGGTAGTCAAAGGATACACTGCACCTATTGTTCTAGGAGATCCAACTAAAGAACTGGACATGGATGATATGAAACCAGACCAGAGCAGATTATACAAACTTCATCACAAGTCCAGAAACATCATGATCAGTGCCATCACATTCAAGGAATTTGACAGATGCACAGATAAAGAAACAGCAAAGAGCATATTCGACAGTATGGTTCTGACCTATGAAGGAAGCCAGCAGGTTCAAGAAGCAAGGGCTAACATACTGGTCAAATAGTATGAGATGTTCAAGATGGAAGATGATGAAAACATTGATGGAATGTTCTGCAGATTCCAGACCCTGATATCTCGACTGAAGGTCTTGAAGAAAAGCTACACAACAACAGATCATGTCAAGAAGATTCTAAGAAGTTTACCAACCAAGTGGAGACCAATGGTTACTGCAGTTCAGCAAGCCAAAGATTTGAACAACTTAAAACTTGAAGATCTGATCAGCTCACTCAAGTTTCATGAAATAGAACTAAAAGCAGATGAACCAAAGAAGAAGAAGAATCTGGCTCTAAAGTCGAAACAGAAGAAAGCTGCAAGGGCAACATCATAATCAGAGGATAGCGACAGTGACTGTGATGATATGGCTTACTTAACCAAACAGATGGTTAAGATCTGGTAAAAAGGGAAGAGAAGAAGCTTTAAGAAGAAACATAACAACAAAGGAAAGGAAGAATCTGACAAGAAGAGTATCGTTTGTTATGGATGCAATGAACCTAGACATATCAAGTCAGAATGTCCAAATCTGGAAAAAGGCAAACAGCACAAGAAGAATTCCAAATTCTGAAAGAAGGGTCTGATGGCAGCCTGGGATGCATTAGAATAAGAGGAAGAATCGTCTGATGAAGAAGAGGCAGAAACAGCAAAGATGGCACACATCAGGTCTGCCTCTGGACTTCATAAAGGCACGATTTCAGGAAGTAAAACAGGCAGAAAGAAGAATGATTGAAGCAGTCATTCAAGCAAGTCTGGAAGTACATCATAGGGAGCAATTCTGGCCCTGATGGCTCATACCAACTCAAGTTCTGGATACAGCTCAGGCTCTGGAACAGAATCAGAAGATGAAGACAATGAGGTATTTTTTGATCTCACTAGATCTGAATTAATTGTGGCTTTAAAAGACTTTTTAAATGCAAACAATAAGGTGTCTTTAAAACTGAAAACTTTTAGGGAAGATAAGAAAAATCTAACCAAAGAAGTCCAAGTTTTAAAGAATCGAAATTCTGAGTATGCAACTGAAAACAAGGATTTTAAAACTGAAGTTGCAAGACTCAAATCTGAAAACCAAACTCTCAAAAGTAATACTTGTTCCACTTCCAAAACTGTTTGTGAATTTGATATGCATGAACAATTTTTTCAAAACTTTATTTCTAATGGAATGGAAAGAAGTAAATATGCATCTATGATTTATGGAAACAGTAACAGTGGAAAGAGAGGTCTTGGTTTTACAGAAACGATTGGTGAAAGTAAAGATGTTCATTCTGATATTTTATGCATTGTTTGAGCTAAGAAAGGTCACTCTGAACTATCTTGTCTAATGGTAAAATCTAAACAAGATCAGAGAGCTGTTAAGACTAACAAACCTGGACCCAATCAGTTATGGGTACCAAAACATCAAATTGTCTATATTGCAGATATTTTGAGCAACCAGAAGGAGACACCAACAATGATTCTTGGACAATGGATGTTGGCAATGCACAAGCAGAAGAAGGTTTATGTTCCTGCTACAACAAGACAAAGGCAATCTGAGTCTGATGGAAGAAGGTCTGATCAACTCAACCAGAACCAGAATCAGATTCAGAACCAAAAATGGAACCAGAATCAAAACTGGAACCAGAATCAGAACAGGAACTGGAACCAAAACCAGAATCAGAACTGGAACCAGTATCAGAGGTACAGGAACTGGAACCAAAATCAGAACAGGAATTGGAACTAGAACTGGAACCAATATAAGAGGCACAGGAACTGGAACCAGAATCAACACTGGAACCAGAATCAGAATCAGTGCCATAACCAGAACCAGAACCAGAACCAGAACCAGAATAGGAATTATCAGATTCATCAGAGCCCGTATAATTACCAGAATCACCATGAGTTCCAGAATCACCAGAGGAACATGGTGTATCAGCCAAAGCAGAAAGAGAAGAATCAGAATCCGGAGAGTTCTTCAAACACTTCAGTGAGATTCATCAAGACTACAAACCTGGAAGGGAATTCAAATCCCTTAATCCAAACCATGTAATCACAGAACATACAAATTCAGAATTTGAAAATCAGAAGCAAGTGGATTTTTAGAGTAAAACTGAAACTGTTGACATAGAGGTTACATCTTGCTGTAAATACTATTATTGTTTGAAATTTATGTTTACTGTGATAACAGGAAGCTTGATCTTAAAAAATCAAAGCTAGATAAATATTCTACAGGTTATCAAATTGTCAGAGGAACCAGGTGATTCACACGAATTGAACACTTCAGCAGAAACAACATTCCAGTGGTTTCAAAAACAAGCAGAAACCACCAAAAGAAGAACTAATGATTTGGATGTATTGAGTTAATTTTTAAATTAATTGATTTATATATGACAAACTGCTTGATCTTGACAAATCAAAGCAAGATAAAGATAGTGCAGGTTCACCAGAACCAAAGGGAGCAGAAGCAGAAGAAACAGAAGTACCTGGAAAGGTAGAGAATACAAGCAAGTCAGCAACACATGACAAATCTGCAAAAGATAAATCTGATCAAGTCAGAAACAGCCAAGATAAGTCAGAAGAGAAATCTGGATATCTACTAGAAGCTGTTACATATCTACCAAAATCAGAAGCTGTTGCAGATTTACCTGAATCAGAAGTTGATTTATCAGAATCAGAAGCTGTTACAGATCTTCCAGAGCCAGAAGTTGATGCAGACCAACCAATGTTGATGAAGCTTTGGCAGAGGAAGGTTGGATACTTGCAATGCAATAAGAGCTGAATGAATTCCAAAGGAATGATGTTTGGGATCTGGCATCCAGACCAAACAAAAACATTATTGGAACCAAGTGGGTGTTGAGGAATAAACTCAATGAAAAAGGTGAAGTGGTAAGGAACAAAGCCAGATTAGTAGCACAAGGATACAGTCAAAAGGAAGGTATAGATTACACTGAGATTTTTGCTCCAGTGGCCAGGTTAGAAGCAATTAGAATTCTCTTATCATTTACTGCTAATCATGATATAGTTCTGTATCAAATGGATGTTAAAAGTGCATTCTTAAATGGCTATATAAGTGAGGAAGTCTATGTCAAACAGCCCCCTGGATTTGAAAATTCTAATTTTCCAAACCATGTTTTTAAACTTAAAAAATCTATATGGTTTAAAACAAGCACTAAGGGCATGGTATGACAAACTTAGTACCTTTTTGCTTAAGAATGAATTTGATAGAGGCCAGATTGATAATACTATATTTAGGAAATCCATTAAAAATGATATTTTAATTATTCAAGTGTATGTTGACGATATCATCTTTGGATCGACTAATGACACTTTGTGCAAAGAGTTTTCTGACCTAATGCAGAAAGAGTTCCAAATGAGCATGATGGGAGAACTTAAGTTCTTCCTGGGAATTCAGATTCACCAAGTTAAATCAGGTATACTCATTCACCAATTTAAATATACTAAAGAACTTCTTAAAAAGTTCAAAATGAGTGAATGTAAGCCTATGGCCACCCCCATGCACCCAACCTGCTCACTTGAGAAAGATGAAACCAGCCAAAAGGTAGACCAGAAAACATACAGAGCTGACCCTAGGGAATCCCGTTTAACTGCTGTCAAACGAATTCTGAGATACCTTAAAGGAACCACCAACCTTACCCTGTTATACAAGGAAAACCCCCACCTACAAACTCAGATGTTTTTGTGATTCCGACTATGCTGGAGACAAGCTGGAAAGGAAAAGTACAAGCGGCAACTGCACTTTCTTAGGTGATAATTTGATCTCTTGGTCAAGCAAAAGACAAAGCACCATTGCTATGTCAACAACCGAAGCTGAGTATATATCAGCAGCAGGATGCAGCTCACAGTTAATCTGGATGAAACATCAACTTGAATATTACAACATCTTTGAAACCAATATCCCTTTGTTCTGTGATTACACTTCAGCCATAAACCTAACCAAGAACCCGATCTTACACTCTAGAGCCAAACACATTGAAATAAAACACCATTTCATTAGGGACCATGTTCAAAAAGGGACTTTAAGCATCCAGTTTATGGACACTGATCATCAATGGGCTGACATCTTCACCAAAGCATTACCTGAAGACAGGTTCGAGTTCATCAAGAAACATCTCAACATTGTCTCCATATCTGACTAGCTTAAGTAGTCTTCTTAGGAGTTTTTAGTTTTCTTGTAATTTTAATTTTATGTCTTTTAATTTTTGTTTTTAATTTCTGTACTTTGTAAAGAGAAAAACAAAAACATAAAAAAAGTAGGATCTCTTTTTGGCTGATTACAAAAAGGGGGAGAAAAAGAAAAGGGAGAAATAAGTAGAAAAATAGAGATAAAAAGAAAGGAGGAGCAAAAAAGAAAGAGATCAAAAGAGAAGGAGTTGAAAAGGAGAAGAATCAGGGAGAAAGAAAATTAAAGAGAGAAAAAGAAAAAGTGAAAAGAGAAGGAGTTGAAAAGGAGAAGAAACAAGGAGAGAGAAAAATAAATCAGAAAGAGATGAAAAGAAAAGGAGTTGAAAAGGATAGAAGAAGAGAAGAAAAGAAAGAGTGATTCAAGAAGGAGTTGAAAAGGAGAAGAAAAAGTCAGTATTAGACTTAGGGGGAGAGATTGGTCTGAGGGGGAGTATTTCAAGTACTTCGATTTACGAGCTAGCAAAATACATTAAGGTTTTGTCATCATAAAAAATGGGGAGATTGTTGGAACCAAGTTGGTTCTAAGTACTTAGGATTTTGATGTTTACAAAACCACTCCATGTAATCTTATTTTGAACCTTGAATTATTACATTAAATGCCACCAGAAAATGAAGTTTCAAGAGACAGAAGATGAAGACACCAGAAAATGCATCCAGAAGGTACCAGAGGATGCATCCTGGAATTACCAGAGGATATCTTTGCTGGCCCAGATCAGAAGGAAGCAAAGTCAGAAGGAGACCTGAACCAGACCAGAAGGAAGCCTGCCAGAGGGAGACTTGATCTATACCAGAAGGAATTATTAGTCAGACTTATTCCAGAAGTTATTCTGACCAGAAGATGGCCTGACAGTGAAATGATAAACAGCCCAGACTTGATCCAGACTTAATCAGAGGATAAATTAATGGGTCCAGAACAAGAGATTCAATCCAGACTAGAAGATAGCATGGTTCAGGGTATGAAACTAAGTCCAGACCAAAAGAAATAATGTCTAGATTTGATTCAGATCTGATCCAAATCAGAAGGTAAAATGTCCAGACTAAAATATTATTTGTCCAGATTTAATTTCAGTTCAATCCAGACCCAGTTCAAAATTGGTCCAGATCAGAGGGAAAAGGTTCAAATCAATGGTTCAGATTTAAGTATATGGCCTAGTGTTGGCCGAGATCAGAAGATCAGACCATGGCCCAGTGTTGGCCGAAGTCAGAAGATCAGAATGTGTGGTCCAGCATTGGCCGAGATCAGAGGATCACAACACATCAGTTTGCAAGTCCAGGTTGGCCGAGATCAGAAGATCAGAAAGTGTGGTCCAGGGCTGGCCGAAATTAGAGGATCACAGCAGATCACTTAGTATGGTCCAGATGTGGACTAGCGCAGAAGATCAAACGGTCCAGATTTAATCATGATGATTAACGGTGGAGATTTAATTAAATTTGATCAAAATATTAAAAGGCTTTGATTCAAAATTAAGTTGAAGTCGTATGGGAGTTCAGAAGCTATTGGCGGGAAAAAAGATTTGTTCCAGAATTAATTAAAGACAGCATTGGTCAGTTATTTTTGAAAGCAAATCTGAAGCTTAAAAAGATATGTTTTTTATTTAAGTGAAGCCCGATTGGTCAAGATATTTTTGCAAGAGAATCCAACAAGATACAACTCGAAATTAAGCTTGGAAGAGACCCTAATCTGCATCTATAAAAGAAGGCTCAAGGCAGAATACTTAGCATCGAAAATCACAAAAGAGTCATACACTTCCAAAGCAAACACTCAAGTTTTCAGTGAGGTTAATTGTGAGTTCCAACTTTCCAGAAGCAAGCACTCGTGTTTTTCTTTCCCTTGTGTTAGATCGAAGTTGTTGAAGTAGAGTCTACAATCTGAGGGAGTCAGAAGGGGTAGCAGATTAGTTGGCAATTAGATTCGAGGTGCTGTAATTTCTTCTACAATATGGGGTTGTCAGATTGGTAGGAGAAGACTTGACTTAAGAAGTCAAGGTGCTGCATTCCTTAAAAGTCTAGGATTGTTAGACTTTTTGAGAAGACTCACTTGGAGGGTCAATGGTATTGTTGTAATTCAAGGTTTTGAATTAGTGAAATCCTTCAAAGTGAAGGGACTGGACGTAGCCTCGTTAATGGTGAGCTAGTATAAAATTCTGTGTTTTTATTTTTACTTTATATCCGCTTCTAACTATGTTTTATTCATACATCAAGTTTTGTTTTAAAACTGCAAAAAACAGAAAAAGTATTCAAGTTAGTCAAACACAATTCAACCCCCCCTTCTCGTGTTTGCACCTTCAGAAGTGTTTATGACTTCAGCCCAAAAATACCTTTCAACATTGGATTCTTCTAACATTGTTCTTGCCATCTCTTGCAATGTTCTATTTTTTCGTTCAACGACTCCGTTTTGTTGAGTCCATGCACATGATAGATTGTGAGAGATGCCAAGTTCATCAAAAAATGTTTTAAAAGACGCGTTTATAAATTCTCCTGCATGATCGCTTCTCACAACAATTATGTTGGATTCTTTTTCATTTTGAATCTTTTTGCAAAAAGCTTTGAAGGTAGTGAACGCATCATTATTATTTTTTAAAAACAGCACCCATGTATATCTAGAGAAGTCATCAACGTTGACAAACCCATATCTCATGCCTCCTAGACTTGTGGTTTTGATAGGACCAAATAGATCAATGTGGAGCAGTTCAAGAGGTTTTTTAGTTGAGATGAACTCTTTTGTATGAAAACTACTTTTAACAATTTTTCCTTTTGCACATGCCTCACAGGTCTTGTCTTTATCAAAGTTAATTTTCGGAAGTCCTCTCACCAAGTCTGATTTGGACAGTTTTGAAATAGTTTTTAAACTGATGTGTCCAGCACACTTATGCCATATCCATTTATCTTTATTGATGGACATGAAGCATGATTCAACTGGTAATTCTTCAATGTACAGAACATAGAGATTTTTCTTTCTGGATGCAGAAAATAAGATCTCTCATGATTCTGCCATTTTGATTTCGCATATGTTTGGTTTGAACACAACTTCAAAGCAATTATCACAAAGTTGGCTGATGCTTAGAAGATTGTGTTTCAGCCCTTCAACATACTGAACATCATTTATTTTGGCAGAATTTTCCTTACATATCGTTCCTTTACCTTTAATCTTGGCTTGGTTATTGTTTCCAAATGTTACTGATCCTCCATCTCTTTTAGTGAATGATAAAAAACTTTGTTTATCTCCCGTCATATGCCTTGAACAACCAATGTCCAAGAACCATGGCTTTTTCTTTACACTTTGACACTCATCTTGCATATGATGTTATATTTTCTTTAGGTACCCCTTTTTCTTTGGGTCCTTGGAAGTCAATTTTAAAGCTTATTTTTTAAAATAACATTTTGACTCGAGATGGCCAAGTTTATAGCAGTGTGAACATTTAATTTTTTGTTTTGGAGAAAATTTGACATTCTGATTTTTTGAGATTTCAGAAACAGCTTGGAATGTGCCTCCAGAACATTCTCCCCCCCTTTTGCTTTCTAGAGAACATTTTGCTTTTGCTTCAGAACTTTCTCTCTTTTGTAAAATACTTGGAGAACGTTCTCCCTTTTTAACATTCCTTCTGTTTTTGATTTTCTCATCCCTTTTTTTAAAATAACATGCAAATTCAAGATGTCCTATTTTTCTGCAATATGAACATCTAATTTTGCATTCTTCTTCTTTTCTTTCTATAACAAAGAAGTTTTCATAGATCTTTGTTTTTTGGTGTTTTGTCAAAACCAAGGCTAGCTTTATCAAAAATTCCTATTTGAGAACCCGTGATTTTTTGAAAAGTTTATGTTGCTTTAATGAAGTTAGACAAATCATTCTTAAGAAGTTCAACTTCAGATTTGAGAAGATCATTCTCCTTTTCTATCGAAGAAAATTCTTGATTTTCTTGGCTCTCATCATTAAAGTTTTTGGTTTGTGATTCTTTCAGGTTTTGAATACTTTTTTCAGCTCAATATTCATCTTTTGAGTTTTTTCATCTTCTTCTTTTTCGTTATGAAACTTTTCATTTAAAGAGCTGCATTTTTGGATAAGTAGGTTTGAATCATTAAGTAAGTTATCAAATCCAGATCCCATTTGTTCACACAAAATACAGTGTTCAGAATTTTTTACCTCTGTTTCTTCTATGCCTGCCATGAGACATAATGTTGACTTCTTCTATTTCTTCTATATCTAAATCATCAGAGTCATCCCAAGTTACCATCATTGACTTTTTCTTGTAGGGAAATTTCTTTGGTGCTCTTTTGTTCAGTGGACATTCAGCTTTGTAATGCCCTTGCTTGTTGCAGCCAAATCAAGTGATTTGGTTTTTATCAGTTTCAGTTTTGAAGCTTTCTTTCTTTCTTGGAAATCCCTTCTTGATTTGCTCCCTTCTTCTCATCATTCTTTGGATTTTTCTTGTGAGGAGAGCTATTTCTTCATCTGCTTCTTCCTGTCTTTCTTCTTTGATTTCTCTTTCAGATTGTGATGGCATGCTTTCTTGAGAGACTTTTAAGGCAACTGATTTACCTTTCTTTGTTGGTTTCTCTTCTATTAGCAGCACTTCATGTGCTCGCAAGGTTCCTAATAATTCTTCTAGCCCAAGTGTTTCAAGATTTTTTGCTTGACTTATGGCTGTTATAATTGGCCTCCACATAGCTAGAAGGCATCTCATGATCTTCCTTACACGATCTTACACAGAGTAGGCCCTTCCTAAGGATCGCATTTCATTAACAATAGCTGTAAATCTGAAGTACATTTCATCTATTGTTTCTCCTTCATTAATTTCAAACAACTCAAACTTTCTTATTCTTATATCAATTCTTGTTTCCTTTACATGACTGGTTCCTTCAACATGAGTCTGCAATGTGTCCCATACCTTTTTTTCAAAGTCACATTCATCGACTCTCTCACTTTTTTCCCTGCTTAAGGCACATGATAAAAATAATTGAGCTTTTGAGTTCAGTAGTACCTTAGATTTTTCTTCTGCTGTCCAATCACATTTTTTCTTTTTAGCAGATGTTGGATCATTTTGATCAACCTTTGGTATAAAGTTTCCTTCTGTAATGATGCGCCACATTCCTGTGTCTTGGGACTTTAGGAACAGTTGCATTTTGTTTTTTCAGAAGTAGTAATCTGAGCCACCAAAGTAGGGTGGTCTATTTGATGACCCTCCTTCAGCAATGTACTTTGCTTTTGACATTTTCTTGCTAGATCTTTTCTCTACACTGTTTAGGTGTTGTTTTTAGAAACCAGGCTCTGATGCCAATTGAAGTAGAAATTTACAAGAAAGGGGGTTTGAATTGTAAATTAACCTTTTAAAAATTCCTGAAAAAAAATGAACTCAAGATTGATCTTGGTCGTAAATCAGAAAAATGAAGAACGTTCTTGGCTAGTTGAAAATGACAATTTTAGTTAATCTATTAAACTTGATATTTAAAGACTTGAAAGTAAATAGATAAAGGAAGGAATATAACACACAAATATATCCTGGTTCCCCAACTTGGGCTACGTCCAGTCCTCACAATTGTGAGATTTTCAACTAAGTGCTCCAAGGCAAGAACTCTATTGACTTTTCCACAAACTTTCTGCAGATCTATCTTGATCTGTTACAACCAATACCTTTCAATCCAGAAAGGAGTTTTTCACTGATCTATCATTCAATCTTTACAAATGATTAATCATACTACCTTCTCTATAACATAAAAGGATTTTTACAACTTCTCAAGACTAGTTTTTACTCACTTTATCTTGAGATTACAATGGAATGATAAAGTGTTTGATAGAATCTAAATATCCTCAATTCATGTTTGAGTGTTTGATTATGATCTTTGGAACTCAGAGTGATCTTAGAGCACAATAGTAATTGGATGATGCAGTTTCTAAGTACTTGATAGAACTTGAGAAAATGTGTGTTAAAAAGGGGTGGAAGCTGTTGAATCTGATTATGAATGATGAGATAATTGCTTTCGTGAGTTTTGATTATTGCCTTCATCTTGAGTTCTCTTTTATAGACTCAAAAACTGCTTATGACAACTCATTTTCCCTTTGGGAACAGATTGATTGTCCTTTGTCATAGATTAGGTGATAGCAGGCCAAAAAGCAAGAATGCTTCTGATGTTCAAGAGAAAACTTGGTTCTTCCTCTGGGTGGCAAATGAGTCTTGATCTTAGTGATGCGTATTCTTGACTTTTAAATTTATAGAGGGATCTTCCAATACTGACTTGCTATTAGCATGATTGAGAGAGCATGGTTGAATTGGAACTGCACAAAAACTGAATCTGGAACTGCATTTGCGTTTTACATTTCTGGAGCACCTCAAGAACGTTCTTCGTTTTCTTCAAAATTGACTGGAACGTTCTTGGTTTTGCTGACTTAGCTTGTTGCTTCTTTGATATGATTTGTTTAAGTTTCTTGGTACCTATCTTGATTAATACACTGAAGCACACTTATTAGATACAAAAACATGCTCTAGAATCATAATTATAATTCTTAATTAATCTTTATATATCATCAAAATTATTTAAGTTGGGGTTTTGTCTCAACACTATCTTCATAGCTTCTTCTAAAGGTGCAAACACGAGAAGGGGGGTTGAATTGTGTTTGACTTAACTTGAATACTTTTCCTGTTTTTATACTTTTAAAACAAAACTTGATGTATAATTAAAAACAGAGTTAGCAGCGGATAAAAATAAAAATAAAACTCACAATTTTTATACTGGTTCACCGTTAACGAGGCTACGTCCAGTCCCTTCACCTTGAAGGATTTTACTAATTCAAACCTTGAATTACAACCTTTATACTGACCCTCCAAGTCAGTCTTCTCAAACAGTCTAACAATCCTAGACTTCTTTGAGGAATGCAACTCCTGTCTTCAGCCAATCTGACAATCCCAGATTGTAGAAGAAATCACAACACTATGAATCTAATTGCCAAGTAACCTGCTACCTCTACTGACTCCCTCAGATTGTAGACTCTACTTCAACAACTTAGATTTGACACAGTGGAAGGAAAATAACACGAGTACTTGCTTCTTGAAAGCTGGAACTCACAATTTTCCTGATTAAATCTGGACCATTGGATCTTCATGCGCTAGTCCACATCTGGACCAACCTAATTGATATGCTATGATCCTCTGATTTCGGCTATCCTTGGACCACACTTCCTGACCCTCTGATCTTCTGATTTCGGCCATCTTGGATGCGCACCTGATATGCTATAATCCTCTGAACTCGGCCTTTACTGGACTGCACATCCTGTCCCTCTGATTTTGGCCAACACTGGGCCATGGTATGATTTTATGATCTTGACCATCACTGGACCAAACAATTAATTCTGAACCATTGAGCTGAATATTTTTTTTCTGATCTGGACAAATTCTGCACTTGGTCTGGAATGAACTGAAATTAACTTGAGAAAAAAATATTTCAGTCTGGACATTTTACCTTTGATTTTGGACCAGGTCTGGATTGATTCTGGAATTGATTTCTTCTGGTCTGGACTTAGTGTCATGCCCTTAATCATGCTATCTTATGGTCTGGATCAAATCTGAATTGATTCTCTTGTTCTGGACCCTTAAACTTATCTTCTGGTTAAGTCTGGAACAAGTCTGGGCTGTTTTAATTTCTCACTGCCAGGCCATCTTCTGGTCAGAATAACTTCTGGAATAAATCTGATATTTCATTTCTCTTGGTCTGGAACAACTCTCCTTCTGGCAGACTTTCCTTTGGTATGATCCTTGTTTCCTTCTGATTTTTCTTCCTTCTGATATGGGCCATCAAAGATATCTTCTGGTGATGTTTTTGACATCCTGGAGTATCTTCTGGTAATTCCAGAATTCATTTTCTGGAATCCTTTGATCTTCTGCTTCTGATTTCTTCAGTTTCTGGTGGCATTTAAATTAATAATTCAAGGTACAAAATAAGATTACATTGAGTGCTTTTGTAAACATCAAAAGCCTAAGTCTTAGAACCAACTTGGTTCCAACATCTTCAACATTCAGAGGTTCTATATTTGCAAATAAAGCAAAGTGAGCTAGATCTCCATTTTTGTCAATTTCATTGTCATTGTATACTTCAAATTCTTTTAAATGTGCTGGTGGTTGTCTTGCTCTATGAGATATGCTTGAATTTATCCTTTCTTCAATTGTGTCTCCACTGGCCGGATGATCATCTTGCATTGGTAAAGGAATTTGTGTAGGCTAACTGATGCTGCCAATCTCTTGTTCCTAGTGTTGGCTGGTGCTGCTTATATTCTATTTCCAGTCTTAGAGTTGGTTGGTGCTGCTGCCTTCTTGCTTCTAGTCCTAATTTTCTTGCTCAATTATTTTCACATCTCGGCTGACTACAACCTTTCCTTTGGTAGGACCATAGAGATTGTATGCACTAGTTGGACAATACCCAACTAATATCATTGCTTCACTTTTGTCCTGCAATTTCCTTCACTTATGGTCTGGTACATGCTTGAAGCATAGAACATCAAATATTCTCAAATGCCCTACTGCTAGTTTCTTACCACTCCATATCTCCTTTGGCAGCTTCTTTGTTGGACATTTATTCAACATGTAGGCAATAGTTCTTTTCCCTTGTGTGACAATTCTTTTCCCTTTAACATACTTCTACTCATGTCTAAGATGGTTTTGTTTCTTCTTTCAGCCAGTCCATTATGTTGAGGTGTGTAGGGGCAATCACCTCATGTTCAATTCCATTTTTAACACAAAATTCCTCAAACTCATGTGATGTATACTCACCAACTCCATCTGTCCTTAGCACTTTGACATTTTTTCCACTTTTTTTTCCAGCTTTCACTTTGAAATTCATGTATATTTCCAATGCTTCATCTTTGGTATTTATCAAATAAATCCAGAACATTCTACTAAATTCATCAACAAAAGTTATGAAGTACTTATTACCTCGTAATGATGGCACCTCAAATGGTCCTCAAATGTCATTATGAACCACATCAAGACAATTCCTTACTCTTGCTTGCACTTGTGATTTGAAGAAGTTCCTTGATTGTTTTCCTACCATACACACTTCACACACCTTCTCAAGAACATCAATCATAGGAATGTCACTGCCCATCTTCTTTATTCCTAGCTGCTGCAAGCTCCTAAAATTAAGCTGGCCAAATCTTGAATGCCACAACCATTTTTCATCAATTGAGCTCATTGCCTTCAAACATTGGATATCTGCAGCTTGTATGTTAATGACGAAGGTTCTGTTCTTTGAGAGGGGAACCTTTAGTATCATCTTCTTTTGTCCATTATACATTTCTAGGGCTTCATTCTTCATAATCACCTGAAATCCTTTCTGAATCAGCTGACCTATGCTTAGTAAATTACTTTTCATCCCTAGCACATACAACACATTTTCAATCACCATTGTCTTGCCATTTCTTCTTTTGATCACCATGTTGCCAGCACCTTCAGCTTCCAAGGTTCTGTCGTCAGCAAACCTGATCTTGCTTTTTCTTGATGTATTGATATCCACCAACCATTCTTTGTGACTTGTCATGTGATTGGAGCATCCAGTATCAAGGAACCAGAATTGGGATTGAGATGGTTCTTCATTCGTGGTAGCCATCAGCAAAACTGTGTCTGAGTCTGAATCATTTTCTTGTGAAGAACATGCCTCATCTTCATCCTTCTTCTTTTGCTTTCCTTTTCCAACCCAACATTCATTAGCAAAATGCCCAAATTTCTCACAATAGTAGCATTGCACCTTCTTCTTGTCAAAGTTCTTTGATTTTCCTTTTGATTTACCACTTGTACTTCCTCCCTTTGATGAGGACTCGGACTTGTCCTCAAATTTCTTGAATGTATTCTTCTTCCACTTCTTTTTTTTATCTCATTTCTTATAAACTTGTGTTTCCAATGCTTGATCCCCAGACTTCACTCCATTTTTTTCATCCATTCTCAATTCTTCTGCTTCAAAGGTTCCCTGCAATTCTTCAAGGCTCAATGTTGAAATGTCTTTGGATTCTTCAATTGCAAACACAATGTAGTCAAACTTGGGATGCAAGGATCTCAAAATCTTCTCACACAATTTTTGTTTAGTCAGCTTCTCACCACAGCTAGCCATATTATTTGTTATTGTTCTTAATCTTGAAGTTAGATCTGATACCTTTTCTCGGTCCTCCATCTGCAACAGCTTGAATTTCCTTTGTAAAGTCTGCAACTTCACCTTCTTGACCTTGATTCCTCCTGAATAACACTTATCAAGAATGTCGCAGACTTCTTTTTCACTTCTTGCATCAGATATCTTGTCAAAGTTGGTTGAATCAAGGCATTGATGAAGAATGAAAACGGCTTTGCAACCTTTCTTCTTGTTTTCTTTAAAACATGATCTCTGCTCCTTTGTTGGATTAGCTCCCAAATCCTCAAAACCATTTACTATGATATCTAACACTTCTTGAAATCCAAACAATGCTCGAATTTGCACTCTCCATCTATCCCAATCTTTTCCATCGAAGTGTGGCATATAGGCTGAAAAATTTCCATTGTTGTACTTGAACTCATCCTCAATTCACTTGGGTTTTTGGACCTTACACTCCACTCGTGTGTTTCACTCTGATTTTGGATCAATGAACCATACTCTGGATACCAATTGTTAGCCTTCAAAGTTGTTGCTTTAAGTGCAAGAAAACAGTAATTGCTAGCATATGAATGAATAGACTTATATTATTGAATGAATTGACTATGCTATTTATACATGACTTTATCCTCATCCATTCTAACTGTCTTCTGAGATGCAATCATCTATTGCCATTATATTTTTTTTAATTTTTTTTATAACAAATGATTAATTGTTAATTTAATAAATAAAAAATAATAAAACAATTAAAAAATAATAAAATCAAACAATATATATTTAATTGAAAAAAATATAGAGTTAATACATGTGCAAAACAAATAACCTTTATATTCTTTTAATAACTCCCTCCTAATTCGGAGAAAAAATAGGGCAAAATTGTTAAAATAAAATAAAACATTTTAATATATAAATTTAGAGTATAATAAAGAGTTTTGAATAAAAATATAATATAAATATAAGTGCTATGCAAGATTTGATGCTAAATTTTACAAACATTGATGCCGAAGAGAAATGGAAAGCCACATACTTGATGCCCTTTTCATTTGCATGGTAGTTTGATTAATTTTATTTTTATTATCTATTGAAAATATATAGCAACCATAGTAGTTTGTAATTAGTTAAATACTTTGAGAGTTTATGATGATGTTAATTATGGTGCAGTTTAGGAATGCAAAAGTCCAAATCTTCCTTCTTTATGTTTCATTGTCATGTTTGTAAAAAAAATGATTCATTGCCATACATCTATTTATGTAACACATGATTTTGAATTATGCAGAAGTCAAGTATTTCAAAATTGTGAAGACCAAAATGAAAGATGGAGAAACAAGTTGGAAAAGGTGTAGAGATATATTATTTTAAAAATGGAGATTTCACTGGTTCTTAATTGATTTTTCTTAAAAAAAAATAGAAGTTGATGTATACTTGTTGTTTCGAGTTTTAAAAACAATTTATGCCACCGAAAATATTACTAGGTTGAGTCGCAAGGCAGACACCGTTCTAGAATTACACTCTCAGATTTCACTGTTTCTTAATTGATTTTTCCTAAAAAAAATAGAAGTTTATGTATACTTATTGGGTTGAGTCGCGGACTAAGTCACCACCCGAGCCGGACAGCAGTGTGCATGGTGATTTATTTTACATGCGTTCTCACCTCTTGGATACCCCATGTAAACACTACTAGAATGTGTAATCCCTTATATGTGGAATTTCTATTTTTTAATTCACATACTAGCTCTATTTGTTCTTCATTTCCAACAATATTTCTCTCTTTGGAATATAAAATTTCACACTTTCTTTGAAATTGGAATCCTAAACATGTGTAAAGATGTTAAGAAGATCTTAAATTAAATTATTTAACTCAAACTTTACTTATTCTTTTTGAATATTGCGTCTTCAACGAGGAAGGTCTATAGATTTTAATTTGTTGTAAATTTCATGTGAATGAGTTTTGAGACTATATTGAATAATAAAACAGTATTGTTTTCATTCGTTACTTATTTTGTTTATTCCTTAAATTTTTTTCCATAAATTATAATTAGCAACAACAAAACTAAATGCAATATCTAATTCAAATAAAATACAAACACATTAAAATGTCACTTAACATTTATTGATTAGCTGAATCATTTAACTTGTCTATATATTAAAACAAATTCGTATCAATTTTATTCGTACACACGACTCTAGAAACAACAATATTTCTGAACGCACCTAAAGAATCATGAAGTTTGAATGTTCGTGTGGTAAGACTTTGGTTTGTCAGCGTGTGACAATCATTCATTCTCGCTTGATATAATCCTCATGGAATCAAATGAATGTACTATGTGTTCGTTAAATTTTTTTTAATACATTTCATGTATGCTTTAAATTTAAGTTATTAACTAGTAAATTATATTTTTATAGACAAATAGAGTACATACAACCGTGCGTAGAACATTGGTTTAAAAGTTCGAAAAGGACTTGCAAGAGGGTCATGTCTATTATATGGCTAACTTTGAGGTCGCAACAAACAATAGGTCGTACCGTACTACAAAACATGAGTATAAGTTAACATTTTAGTTTAATATCAAATTAAAAATTGTTGATGATGGGAAGATTTCTTCCAACATTTATCTAATCTCAAACCCTGCTGAGATTTTTTTCGGGTGATTACGACACATAATATTAAAACACATAATATTAAATCGTCAATTAGTTTTGACTTGCATGGAGCACCAGATGTGGGTTAACGGGGTAAAAGAGGAATAATGGGAGATTAATTGTTGGATCTGACATTGATTAAGTAACCATATGTTAGTTTTTTTGGTGATCACCATTTACTAGTTTACATATGAGGGCAACAGTTTAACAGTACACAAGGCACTTTTTTTTAATAAATTTTGCCCTATATTTTGAGGTTTTATACGTAGTTTTTTCCTTTCTAATTCTTAAAAGAGGCATGGTCAAGACGGATTCCACAAGTCATTTACTTAAATATACGATTATGGTTTTTCACTTCCTCATGGTTCAGCCTGAAAATATGCCTCCTCATAATCTGTCCTTTGCATTTAGGAATATGACTGGCAAATTGTATTACTATTCTGGTCATGAAGATATCAGATGTTACTGAGAAGACAGCATTTTCATACATTATAGCAATGCAGAATGTATCAATTATGGTCCAACTATCTCAAAAACAAGTTCTACACCTTTTTTTAGACAAACATAATAATGCATCCAAGCAATCAAATTCCTGGTACTAGGATCGGTTCATAGTGTGCAAGGTCTTCGATTTGCGTACATTCACTAAGATACATAATAAGTTGATCTTGGAATTAGCTAATAGAATACAATTTGAGAAATTGGGATACCAAGTATGATCTTCAACTAAGGAACATCATTCCACACAATATGTAAGCACAAATAATTATTTCTCAATCTATTAAAAAACATTTACCAATATGCCAATAGCTCCCTGATAACGAAATGCCGCAGGATTAAATCATCAACAATAGGAAACTGCTGGATCACTTAATGTTAATGTCATGGAACGATGGCAAGACGGCAAGAATGGGATCTCCATAACCAACAGGCTCTGAAAACCATAAACATAAAATTGTAAACTTATGAAAATAAGTTGCAACGTATGGACATATCATAAACTATTTTCATTAACTAACTTTTCTGAGCATTTATACAAGTGCTAATGTCATAAGTTAAACTCAAACAAGTTTCTCCAAATGTCCCCTTAGTCATATTCAACAATTGTTAGAAAACCCATGTGAACACATGCCATTTATATTGTTAAATAAAATGAACTATATTAACTTATCACGAATATCCCATGATTGTCAATCCTTCAGAAAAGCACATAAAAAAGTATACAAGACACATTTTCACTGGTATGGAAATGGACAAAGTATCTCTGATGTTGAGGGGATGCGAGATCCCCTTTGAATGAGTGTATGACAAATAACAGTCTTTCTTATAGTGCATGGAATTTGTGAAAGCACAAATCCTAAAGTAGATTCTTACACGTCCAGATGCCAATGTTTTGATATGATAACAACATGCTAAACATGAACAATTAGGCAGCCAAGATACTAGAATATCATAGATACAGCTGGGTAAATGCTGGAGGACTAGGATGTAATGGATTTGCTACAACAGGAAATTTTTCTCAATTTTAATGCGTGCATGAAGTTCTCTACTTTGCTTCTTCCATATAATTACGTTTTGCAATCATTAAAATAGAGATTACTCAAGGAACTTCTATGTCACTTTATCTATATTTTAATACCAGAGGCACACAACTGCTTTCACTATTTCAAATTTGGATGAACAGTACTTATGCCCTTATTTCCCCCCAAAAGCCCTGATTACTTGAGTCACATGTCAATAAATCCAGGCATATTTTAGCAAAAGGTCCAAGAATTATACCTCCATCCTCAACAAGTAGCTTTAACACTTCTCCAGCCACATCTGACTGCAAAATTTCCAAAATAAAACCAGTCAGGACTCAGGAGAAGTAGATATTTCCGTACGAACCACAATTAAATAAACCGAGACCAAATCACCTTAATGGGAAGTCCGGAGCCAAACTGATCCAAATACCCTATGACTTGCCCTTCCTTGATTACATCACCCTATGTTGAAATTGAAAACAGACAATTGAGTGTATGCAATAAGGCTAGAATTAGATTAGGAGATTAAGACATCAAATAACATTTGTAGTCCATGCAAAGAGCTAAATGGAGGGAGCATCTAGTGAATCATGTGATCTAAGTCATAACAAGTTGATGATTTGAAAACAAGGGAGGATAGGCAATGACGAGCACATCAAATTACCTCTTTACAGATAGGAGGATGTTTCTTTCCTTTAACTGTTCTACCGCTTCGGAATAAGCCAACCTGATGAGAGAAAGAGAGAGAGAGAGAGATAAGTGATTGCAAAATGTACATAATTCAAGTCAGAGATAATTAGTGATATCAGATATTATTACATACAGAAATAGATGACATACCGTAGGAGATGATGTTAACACATACGTATTGGTACCGGAAGCCTCCAATGCTGTCAACTTTGATGACTTCTGACTGGAAACGTTTGCAAATGGGTTGGTTTTTTCTGGAGATGATTTTGGAAGCAATGGCTGTGGGGTAGCTGGTGCTGATTCGTCCATAGGTTTACTTGGAATAGGTGGTGGTATAGTTGGTGAAATGTTAGACAATGGAGCTTTCGTTGCTCCAATGTTTCGCTTAAGATGCATCTCAAACTCACCAACCTGTCAAAATATAAATAAAATAAGGTCATATACGGTGTCATCCATCTAAAGCATGCCTATTTTAATGAACCAATAGAAATTATACATTTGCAGTTAGATCAAGTTACTAGGTGCGTGTACAATTTGAAAAACTGAACTGATACAATTGTTTGTGCTCAAAATTGAACTACAAAATAAACTGATATACTCAATTAGGACATTATGCACAAAAGTAACGCTATTTCTATATTGTAATGCAATATGCTACAATTTTGACAAAAGCACCATTACAAATACCTGATTTTCTATAAATCTGTGACATATCTTGAGTAAATCAAATTCACTGCTTTGACTTAAGTTCAACACACAGCATATTACAGGGCTATGACATAACTAATGCACGTATGCGTGCACACGTGAATGTGTGTGTGTGTGCACGGTTGAATTGTGAAAAATGAAAATCAGTCTATACTTGTTCTTATACCCTTGTTATATTTTTATTAATTTCCAGTCTATACTTCAAATTTTACAAAGCACTACTACCAAAGAGAGAAGAAGATCACCTTTAATTTCAGTTCAGCGATTTCAGTCTCATCACAGACCTCTAATACCAAAGCCTGATCATAAGCAAACAAGACATAAGTAGGGTTTTATCAGACTCGCATTAAAATATGGCCATTGATAATTGCAATTGTGAAGTTTTACATATAATTTAACAATCAAATACTTCCTCTGGACTTGAAAATTGGTGGACCAAAATATAAGCAAAATTTTAACTAACTTCATCATATTTAATGCAATTATTATTAAAATATCCTTTAATAGAACAACTTTCCATGCAAAATTAAATGAAAAGTAGAGGTAGTTTAGGAAATGTAATTATTTTTTTATTGCATCAAGAAAATTGAATGCAGTTAACCACTATTCTTAATATATGTGCAATTAGTTACTTTTGCTTATAATGAGTCCAGAGGTAGTATCAATTAGTAAAAAATATCTTGTGTTTGTTTCATCTAATAACCAACATAAGTATTTTGATTTGTGGGCATACTAATTCTAATTCTAATTCCCACCAAAGTATCATTTTCAACAGTAAGAAATATGAGAGTGCATATAAATAAAAGGAAAGAATAGCTATAAACCTCAAATCCATTAGGAAAAGTAGTAGTTTGCAATTGCTTTTTCTCTAATGAGTTTTGTGGAGTGCTGTCCGAAGAAGCTGCAAGATCATGAATAGTTGTCAGGTCAATGAATAAGAATGTCATGGGAACTTGAAAATTTATTGAAAAGACTAGGGAATATCTCCTTAGTTACAGAAACCACAGAAACATAGACAATTTTCTCACAAATACTTGAAAAGACTTGAAAATTCACTGAAACCACAGATCTTGCCTTAATGCCCCAATTCTCTCAGAAATACATAGACAATTTCTCTCTTTTCCCTTCTTTAATTTATAAACATACTATCTTTTCCTAAATCTCCTATCCTGTCCTATTACTAATATTTCAACTCCAAAAGATCTATTATATATGATTATTTCCTAACTACTATAATTATCGATATCCACTTCTAATAATTTTGGTCCAGGATTAGTCTCTCCTAATTACTATATATTAACCATATCTTTGACCATTGTACCATTCCTTTTATAAACTTTCTTAATTAGGGATCTGTTAACACTAAACTCCTAACTAGCAGACACCTTACAGAATAACAAGTAAGGTTATTTTTTAAAGAAAACAACTATCCTATAAAAATAGAAACCCACTGTCTACTGATCAATTTTTTTGCAACTGATACATGTATCTTTGAGTCTTAAGAATGGAAACAGCCTCATAAGAGTTATCTCCTTCAGCTAGAAACTAAAAAGAAGCAAAGAACAATAATTTATTTAAAATCAATAAAACCCACCATCAGATTTGGTTGTGTTGATAGCTTCAACTGTTTTTGCACATGAGACCAGTGTCTTCTTCCCCCTGGTGTGAGAGTAAATGTGCTTCTCACCATTTGTCAAATGCTGAAAAAGTCCACTATTAGAGTTCCATCTGACTTTATGGCAGGAAATTACAGTGGCCCTCTCAACGGGGGATCTCAAGGGGGACATGGTGCCTATGGGATCTGAAATTCAACAGTAGTGATTAAAGATCTGGATGCAATGATTGACTTTTTATCAATGACCATCAATGCAATTAGCAATAGCCACAGGGACCTGATATAGGTAAATGATGACAATGGTATTGCATCCGCATAATCAAATATACATCCATGCTATGTTTGTATATTGTAAGTTAGGATAGAGAAGTAAATACCCCAGAAATGATACCAGTTCAAGTAAAAAATTTAAATTCATAAAATCAGGCACAATAAGGTAAACCTTCTTTTTTTTTTACACATAAGCTAAAACCCTTAAAACACACAGATAACATAAAAACTGTGAGATTTAGTCACATTAATATCTCTCTTAATTGTATAGAATCAGAAATTAGCTACTAATTAGGGAGAGATTTCTCAAACACATCCTTGAGCATTCATTGTGTTTTTTGGCATTAAGCTTGTTTCCATTTCTTATATTATATAAAAATACAGTAGAACAAGCAGACAATAAAACAAGAGCACAACCGCAACAATGAATTGTTTCTAACACTGGCACACAAAGCTAAACTCGCAAGCCTCTTCGCAATTAAAATTCTCCTCCTAGCTTGAGCATCACTACTCACTACCTAATCCAACTCTTAAAACCCTGATTTCGTATAACTAATTTGCAGCAATTTTTCAAAAAAAAAAAAAAAAAACGCTTATGTACTCTTAAATCATTTTCATTTCCCCTCACATACAACATAAACTTAAACAAATTAACAGCACACGAACAACACAACAAGATCAGAAATTGAAAACGAAAATCGCATTCAGCTCCAAATAAAAAAAAAAATTGATAAGAAAATGCAGAGAGAGAAAGATACATTGAAAGGATCGAATCGCGACGGAGGAGTCCATGAGAGAGAGAGAGAACACGAAAGAGATCGCACAAGAAAGGAATTGAAAGAGAGAAGAGATTAGCAGAATGAAGAGAAGAGAGTAGCAATGTGTCGATAAATTAATTGAAGTGTTTCTTTGATATTTCCGCCACACTCATTACTTTCTCCGTTCTCATCTATGACCTTAGTCATGCTAACGTGCGCTAGGATGTCACTAGTGCTTACTTCGTCTGACTCTTACGTGGACCCTCTTTCTAACGGGAAGGTCTTCGTAATTAACAGATTTGGCGGCATGGTCAATTCACCTTTTTTAACTAAAAAAATAATCAGTTTTAGTGGTTTAATTATGTTTGTTTAAACTTTTTTAATTAACTAAAATCTAATTTATTTATTTATTTTTAATTAAAATGGGAAGTTTTTTTAATGGTTTTTGAAAAGAAAAAAAGTGGTTTTTTTTAGTGTAGTGAATGAGTGAGAATATTTTTTTTTTAAAAATTGATAAAGAAAAATTATTATTAATTAAAAGTGACACAAGTTGTCATTTCGCAACAACTATAAAACATGAATTTTATTTGTTGATGTCATAATTTATAAGAGTAAATTTTTATAATCGAGTTCATATGCATTAACGAAAAAGATTAAAAAAAGACATTTTCATACAACTCGCTTAATAATATGTATCCAAATAATTTTTATTTAAATTTGTGGTCAAATAAGTATTTGTCATACAACTTGCATGATCTATAGTCATATTTTTTATGAAGGTGTTGATTCCAAGATATTTAAAACTTTCACACATTTTTCATACCACTACCAAGACAGGAGCTTCTTGCATTTGGAAATTCAATTGTGAAAGCTATGCATGTTTTGAATTATAGTTTTAGATTCATAATTGACAAAGGAGAAAAATATCTCTTTGGTATTATAGCTTACTACAACATATATGGTTGCCTTTGTAATATGTTCTCTTATTTTCATCTAAATGAGACACATATTCACTTGAGGGACCTTTATTAAAATGATACTTGATCATTTAATGCTCTTTTGACCGTTCAAATTCTTCCTAACATTTAAATGCAAGTGGTCATTTGAGGACTTCTTCTCATTCTAAATTAATTAGGCATCTTAGTTGATCACATCCAGTTGAGAATACTATTCAAATCAATGTTGATTGAAGGTGCTTCATTAACATAGTAAAATAGATATGTTACGTTTTGGTGCATTGTAAAGAATAATTGTGATTATTAGATCATTGATTATTCTAGTTTCATTAGTCTACTTCTACCCTTTTAGATGAACTTTAAGTCATCTTGAATGGTTTGATTTTATCCAAATATGAAGTTTTCCATAATGTTATAATTGAATTTGATTATATTTTATCTATTGATTTCGATCATTCTTAATGGAGTTCAACCCCTTCATCCTTATGCTCCTCTAATACCATATTAGACAGTATCATTATTTTTTTGGCATCTTACTTTTAATCATACTCTACGTGAAGGCAATAAATGTACATATTGGCCTCCAAATTAAAATTTGTTTCTTTGTTAGCTAATTCCCTAAAAATTTAGACTAGTTGTCCCACTCAGCTTAGTCTTATCTTACTATTTGATACTTTAGTTGTTGTTCATCTTAGAGAGTAGTTTTGTGCTTGTTGTTTTGTCTTTTTATTTCATTCCAATTAAAAAATTAAAAATACAACTCACTTCTGAAGTAGCAAAATTGATTTACAAGGAAAGGGGGTTTGAATTGTAAATCTCCCCTTTTAAAATTTCCAGAAAAACTTCAGTATTAAGCACAAGAAAGTTCTTGGTTAAGGAAGCAGAAAAATGGTGAACGTTCTTGGTTTGAATAGAAAACGGAGAACGTTCAGATTAGTGTTTAAAACAGAAAACAGTTTTGTATTTTTATCTTTGAAACACGATTAAACTGAATAAAGAGATAAGGGATAAGAAATACCACATGCAGATATATCCTGGTTCACCCAAACTTGGGCTACGTCCAGTCCTCACGAAGTGAGATTTTCCACTAAGTGTTTAAAACAAGAACCTTCTTGGTTTTACAGCACCTAGTCTAGATCAACCTTGATCTTTTGTTTTCAGAACTTAAACTAATTCCTGCCCAGAAAAAGTTTAACCAAATCACCTATCAATCTTGATAGGATTTCTTACAATCTACCCAAACTATCTTTTACTCTTATAGTTTGAGTTTACAATGATGATGAGATTGATTTTGTTTAGAATCTGTGAATTCTCAACTCTTGTTTGAGATTTGATTATTTACAGATAAATCAGAATATATATCAGAGTAAAGCAATTTAACTAAAAACTGATTCTGTAAGAGATTTTCAGAACTTCAAGTATGAATGTGAATGATTGTGATAGTTGTGTTAGCACTTGAAATTCTTATTTTTCCTTGAGCTGTGGCATTCCTTTTATCCTCTGTTAAATTCCATAATGTATCCTCTGGTAATTTCCAGAATGTATCTTCTGGTAATTTACTTCATGAGGTATCTTCTGGAGTCTGATACCTATTGTTTCCAGAACAGTCTGGACAAGCATCTTTGAGAGTCTTTATCTTTCTCAATTCGAAAGTTCTCTTGATCTGAATTGATCCTATGTGTTCTCTGCCATGTAGTGATCATATCCATGTAACTTCTAGAGCCAAAAACTTTAATTAAGTGATGGAGAAAGTTGGGTCTTTATGCTGTCACAGTTTGGCGAACATTCTCCGTTTTCCAGAATGTGAAGAATGTTCTTCTGATGTTGTTTTCTTTGATTCTTTTGAAACCTGTCTATGATTTAAAACACTCAAAAGCACAGGTTAAATTAACAATACATTTAGAATCATAATTAAACAATCTTTAATTAACCTTTGTTTGTTTTCATCAAAACATTAAATTTGAGAGTTTGTCTTAACAATCTCCCCCTTTTTGATGATGACAAACATGTTAATTTAGATTTTAATTTTGATTCTAATTTTTGAAAGAGCTTGAAAGCTCCCTCTCAATTTGTGCAGTGATTTAAATTTAACAGAAGATAAATCATGCAATTTCAAAAGATAAAGCAAATGGATTCATAAAGACATTTCATTAGAAATCAAAGATAATTACAAAGAGAGATTAAGTCAGAAAATATACAGAAATACCAAATACAAAAGGACTTCTATCTAATTAAGGACTAAAACTTAATCTAAAATCTCCTAATTAATTCTCCCCCATTGTCACAGCAAAAAGGTAGGAGAAAAAGATCCTAAGTAGCCAATGAAGGTGAAGATCCTTCTGAAGAGGAGGACTTGGCAGGATCAGGAACAGGTGGAGGGGATGGTGAAGGATGAACAGGAGGCGGAACAAGTCCAAGCTTTGGAGCTAGTTGTTCTGTCATCCATGTGCGCATAAGGGTTGACTCCAAATCCTGTTGAGCTTGGCGTGCCATAATTGTCTGAAGGGCAGCCATGATCTCATAGTTGATAGGTTCCTTTGGTGGAGGAGGAGGAGGAGGCATAGTAGAAGCAGGATGAGAGGAAGGTGGAGGAGTGGAGGACGAAGATGAGGGATTGGGGATGGTGTTCTGATTGATGGAGGGTCAGAAGGAGAATGTTGGGGGGCAGAAGGAGCAGTGTGGGGTCAAAAGGAACGTTTTGGGGGGCAGAAGTTATCCTCTGATATCCTCTGGTTGAGGTATCCACTGATGGCAGCTTGGTGAGGTATACTCTGATGGCAGCTTCGTGAGGTATCCTCTGATGGCAGTTTCGTGAGGTATCCTCTGATGACAGTTTCGTGAGGTATCCTCTGATTCTACGTAGGCGTTTTTACGAGCACTGGTTTTTGTTCTTGCCATTTTTTTCAGAGATGAAGAAGGGTTTTTGAGGAAGACGAAAGGAAGGATTTTGAATGTTGAGTGAGAAGCTTCAAAGGCAGAAATGTTTCTTCAGAGGGAAAAGAGTAATGATGAGTGAAAAACCTAGGGAAGGATGATGAGTGAGAAACTTTGCAGTGTCAGTGCATTTTTGGAGGCAGGGGACAAGAGCATTAAATGCCAAAACTCTCCTTTTCCTTTTGCCTGCGCAGAAAAGAAGTGACACGCAGAGGAGAAAGTTGATTTAAAAAACGGAGAAAGTTGCCTGAAAAACGGAGATTCATAAACGTTCTTCATTTTCTGCACAAGCAGTTTTAATGAGATTTCTCTGGATTTCTCATGATTTTTAGCCTTTCCTTAATTGAATTAAAACAATCCTCAGCAAGAGGCTTTGTAAATACATCAGCAAGCTGATTTTGGGTATCAACAAAGATTAATTCAATGTTTTTCTTGCTCACATGATCTCTAATGAAATGATGCTTAATTTTAATATGCTTAGATCTAGAATGCTGAATTGGATTTTTAGACAGATTAATAGCACTTGTATTATCACAGTAAATTAGGACATTAGAATAACTTACAGAGAAGTCTTCAAGTTGATTCTTTATCCAAATTACTTGGGAGCAACAATTTGCAGCTGATACGTATTCAGCTTCAGTTGTTGACAGTGCAATCGTGTTTTGTTTCCTGCATGACCAGCTGATTAAGGCTTCTCCCAGGAACTGGCATGAGCCACTTGTGCTCTTTCTTTCAGTTTTGTCCCCAGCATAATCAGCGTCGCAGTAAGCTACAAGATCAAAATGTGAACCTTTTCTATACCAAAGGCCAAGATCAGTAGTACCAACAAGATATCTAAAAATTCTTTTTACAGTAGTTAAATGAGATTCTTTGGGTGCAGATTGAAATCTAGCACATAATCCTACTGCAAATACAATATCAGGCCTACTTGCAGTTAGATATAACAAAGAACCAATCATTCCTCTATACTCTTTTTCAGAGACAGATTTTCCATTTTCATCTTTGTCCAATGAAGAAGATGGACGCATGGGAGTAGTCATGATTTTGGCTTCATTCATTTTATATTTTGTTAAAAGATCTTTTGTATATTTTTCTTGATGAATAAAAATGCCATCATCATGCTGCTTGATTTGTAAACCAAGAAAGTATCTCAACTCTCCCATCATGCTCATTTCAAATTCACTTTGCATGAGATTTGAAAAGGCAGCACACATTTTTTTCATTTGTTGAACCAAAGATTATATCATCAACATACACTTGAACTATGAGTAAATCATTTTTATCATTTTTCTTAAAGAGTGTAGTGTCAATGTTTCCTCTGGAAAATCCATTTTTGATTAAAAAAGAACTTAATCTTTCATACCAAGCTCTTGGTGCTTGTTTCAGACCATATAGAGCTTTGGTAAGTTTATAAACATGGTCTGGTTTTGATTGATTTTCAAAGCCAGGGGGTTGTCGTACATAAACTTGCTCATTTAAAAAACCATTTAAAAAAGCACTTTTAACATCCATTTGAAAAAGTTTTATGAGTTTATGAGATGCATATGCAAGAAGAATTCGTATAGCCTCTAACCTTGCAACTGGTGCGAAAGTTTCATCATAATCAATACCTTCTTGTTGATTGTAACATTGGGCAACCAGTCTGGCTTTGTTACGAATAACCTTACCTTCTTCATCCAGTTTGTTTCTAAACACCCATCTTGTTCCTATGATGGTCTGGTTTTGAGGATCTGGGACAAGATTCCAGACTTCATTCTTTTCAAACTGATGAAGTTCTTCTTTCATTGCATTAATCCAAGATTGATCAACAATGGCTTCTTTGATTGACTTTGGTTCGAGTTGGGAGATCATTGCCATGTTGTTGTTGTCATCCTCTTTGAAAGACATTCTGGTTCGAATTCCATTAGCTGTATTCCCAATAATTTGATCATGAGGATGATCACTTATTGTTTTCCAGCTTTTTGGAAGAGAATGAAGTGGAGATTGTTTATCAGTCTGGTTTTCCTGGAGAACATTCAGCTGCTGCTGTCCAGAATGTTCTTCTTCTTCATCATCTTTCTTGCTCGTTTCCAGATCATCAAATTCATCAAATAATACATGTACACTAATTTCAACAACCTTTGTTTTGAGATTAAACACACGAAATCCTTTAGATTCAGTTGAGTATCCCAAAAATATGGCTTTGTCTGATTTAGCATCAAACTTTCCAAGGTTTTCTTTATTGTTCAAAATGTAACAATAACACCCAAAGATGTGAAAATATGAAATGTTTGGCTTTCTATTTTTCCAGATTTCATATGGTGTTTTGTTGATGATTTTTCTTATTGTTACACAGTTTAAGATGTAGCATGAAGTGTTTATGGCTTCAGCCCAAAAATATTTTTCAACATTTGATTCTTCCAACATTGTTCTTGCCATTTCCTGCAACGTTCTGTTTTTGCGTTCAACAACCCCATTTTGTTGAGGAGTTCTAGCACACGACATATTGTGGGAAATGCCAAGTTCATCAAAAAATGCTTTAAAAGAAGCGTTTATAAATTCTCCTCCATGATCACTTCTTACAGAAATGGTGCTGGAATCTTTTTCATTTTGAACCTTCTTACAAAAGTTTTTGAAAGCATCAAATGCATCATCTTTTTGTTTTAAAAATAAGACCCATGTATATCGAGAATAATCATCAACAATAACAAAACCATATCTCATTCCTCCTAGACTTGTTGTTTTAATAGGACCAAAAAGATCTATGTGAAGCAGCTCAAGGACTCTATTTGAGGAAATAAAATCTTTTGGACGAAAGCTACTTTTAACTTGTTTTCCTTTAGCACAAGCTTCACATATTTTATCTTTATCAAAATTGATTTTTGGCAATCCTCTAACAAGTTCTAGTTTTGAAATCTTTGAAATAGTTTTCATACTGATGTGTCCTGTCCTCTTGTGCCAAATCCATTTATCTTTGTTTATGGACATGAAGCAGGATTCATTAGGTAATTCTTCAAGGTATAAAACATAAAGATTTTTCTTTCTTATACCTGAAAAAATGAGTTCGCCATTTTTGTTTTTAACTTCACAGAAGTTTGGTTTAAAAATAACCTCGAAGCCATTGTCACATAGTTGACTTATGCTTAAGAGATTATGTTTCAGACCTTCTACATATTGAACATCAGAAATTTGAGCTGAGTTTTTCTTACCAATGGTTCCTTTGCCTTTGATTTGAGCTTGGTTGTTGTTACCAAAGGTTACAGAACCTGCTTCTTTCTTTTCAAATGACATGAAGGAGCTTTTATCTCCTGTCATATGTCTTGAACAGCCACTGTCCAAGAACCATGGCTTTTTCTTGACAAGTTGAAATCCATTATGCATAAGATGTTATATTAACTTTAGGTACCCACTCTTTTTTGGGTCGTTGAGAGTTAGTTTCAGGATTTGATTTTATTTTGAAATAACATGCTGATTCATGATGACCAAATTTGAGACAATAGGAACATTTAACAGTTGATCTTGGTGTTGTATTTGAAATCTGAGTTTTCAAAGGTTTGAATCTTGATTGTGTAAAGATTCTGGATCGTTCTCCCTTTTTTAAACTTTTTGGAGAATGTTCAGTTTTTCTTTTTGAACTTTCTTCGTTTTGAGAATAAGCTGGAGAACGTTCTGGTTTCTTCAAAATTGGCTTTTTCTTTTCAAACATCTTTCTGCTCTTAATCTTTTCATCCCGTTTTTTGAAATAGCACGCAAATTCCAAATGTCCAAGTTTTTTACAGTATGAACATTTTGTTTTGCATTTTTCGATCTTGCTTTCCGGAATAAAAAAGTTTTCGTACATTTTGGTTTTTTGAGTTTGATCAAAACCAAGACCAGCCTTATCAAATATTCCTATTTGCGATCCCATGATCTTCTGAAAAGTTTTAGTAGCTTTTATAAAATTAAGCAAATCAGTTTTTAAGATTTCATTTTCAGATTTAAGATTAACGTTCTCCGTTTTAGCAGTAGAACGTTCTTGACCTTTGTGAATTTCACAATCTTGCTGTTTTGATTCCCTCAGTTCTTGAATGGTATTCTTAAGAATATCAATCATGGCCTGAGCCTTTTCTTTCTCTTCTTTTTCTTTAAAAACTTGTTCTTTTAAAGAACTACATTTTTGTATAAGAGTGTTCGAATCATTTAGCAAGTTGTCAAATTCTTTTCCCATTAATTCACACAGAGAACAGGGTTCAGAATCTATTACCTCGTTTTCTTCTGTGTCTGCCATCAAGCATATGTTGGCTTCTTCTTCTTCTTCTTCTGATTCTTCAGAGTCATCCCATGTAGCCAGCATTGATTTCTTTTTGAAAGGAAATCGCTTTGGTTTATTCTTATTCAATGGACATTCAGATTTGTAATGTCTAAGTTTATTGCAACCAAAGCATGTAATCTGGCTCTTATCAACTTCTGTTTTGGGATTTTTATTGGGAAATCCCTTTTTGATTTGATCTCTTCTTCTCATCATTCTTTGTATTTTTCTGGTGAGAAGAGCAATTTCTTCATCAACATCTTCTTGTCCAGTTTCTTCTGGTTCTTCATCAGTTTGTAGAATGATGCTTTCTTGAGATGCTTTTAGAGCTACTACTTTTCCTTTCTTGATAGGTTTATCTTCTTGTAGCAGTATTTCATGTGCTCTTAAAGTTCCTATCAATTCTTCCAGGGGAAGTGTTTCAAGATTCTTGGCTTGGCTTATAGCTGTTACCATTGGTCTCCATACAACTGGAAGACATCTCATGATTTTTCTTACCCTGTCTTGTATTGAATAGGCTTTGCCAAGAGAACACATTTCATTCACTATTGTTGTGAATCTTGCGTACATCTCATCAATGGTTTCTCCTTCTTGCATTTCGAATAATTCAAATTTTCTTATACCAATGTCAATCCTTGTTTCTTTGACATGGCTCGTGCCTTCATGGTGAGTTTGTAATGTGTCCCATACTTCTTTGGCAGTTGCACATTCGTCTACTCTTTCACTTTCTTCCCTGCTCAAAGCACACGATAAGAATAAATGAGCTTTGGAGTTTAGGAGTACCATAGCTTTATCATCAGAAGTCCAGTCTGCTTCTTTCTTTTCTGTTGAAGCTGGATCTTCTTGATTCATCCTTGGAACATGATTTCCATTTACTATGATGTTCCACATGCCTGTGTCCTGTGATTTAAGAAACAATTGCATTTTGTTTTTCCAAAAATAATAATCAGTACCATCAAAGAATGGTGGTCTGTTAGGGGATCCTCCCTCAACAATGTATTTTGCTTTAGACATTTTCTGGATCTTTTTCTCAAACACTGGTTAGGTGTTCTTTCTAGAGACCTTGCTCTGATGCCAATTGAAGTAGCAAAATTGATTTACAAGGAAGGGGGGTTTGAATTGTAAATCTCCCCTTTTAAAATTTCCAGAAAAACTTCAGTATTAAACACAAGAAAGTTCTTGGTTAAGGAAGCAGAAAAATGGTGAACGTTCTTGGTTTGAATAGAAAACGGAGAACGTTCAGATTAGTGTTTAAAACAGAAAACAGTTTTGTATTTTTATCTTTGAAACACGATTAAATTGAATAAAGAGATAAGGGATAAGAAATACCACACGCAGATATATCCTGGTTCACCCAAACTTGGGCTACGTCCAGTCCTCACGAAGTGAGATTTTCCACAAGTGTTTAAAACAAGAACCTTCTTGGTTTTACAGCACCTAGTCTAGATCAACCTTGATCTTTTGTTTTCAGAACTTAAACTAATTCCTACCCAGAAAAAGTTTAACCAAATCACCTATCAATCTTGATAGGATTTCTTACAATCTACCCAAACTATCTTTTACTCTTATAGTTTGAGTTTACAATGATGATGAGATTGATTTTGTTTAGAATCTGTGAATTCTCAACTCTTGTTTGAGATTTGATTCTTTACAGATAAATCAGAATATATATCAGAGTAAAGCAATTTAACTAAAAACTGATTCTGTAAGAGATTTTTAGAACTTCAAGTATGAATGTGAATGATTGTGATAGCTGTGTTAGCACTTGAACTTCTTATTTTTCCTTGAGCTGTGGCCTTCCTTTTATAGGCTTGAGAGCAGTGAATAAAGGCCAATATAGCCGTTGTAAAGGCCTTTTGTCAGACTGGACCAGTGGCTTTATTTCTAATTAAAAATAATCCTTTTATTTTCCTGATCAGTCTTGAGCAGTAGTGTTTTGGATCAATCTTTCTTGAGTTGTTAATGATCTTCTGAAGCTTCTAATAAGTGGCAATATTGCTGTCTTGATCTGAAGCTTTGGATCAATAAAAACAGATTGAGATCAATCACGAATAGCTTGATGTAAGGAGCTTGTACTTAAGCTTCTGAAACTGCCTGGAGATTGATGATCGTTCTGGACGTTTGTTCTTTAGGTATCCTCTGTTAAATTCCATAATGTATCCTCTGGTAATTTCCAGAATGTATCTTCTGGTAATTTACTTCATGAGGTATCTTCTGGAGTCTGATACCTATTGTTTCCAAAACAGTATGGACAGGCATCTTTGAGAGTCTTTATCTTTCTCAATTCGAAAGTTCTCTTTATCTGAATTGATCCTATGTGTTCTCTGCCATGTAGTGATCATATCCATGTAACTTCCAGAGCCAAAAACTTTAATTAAGTGATGGAGAAAGTTGGGTCTTTATGCTGTCACAGTCTGGCGAACATTCTCCGTTTTCTAGAATGTGAAGAATGTTCTTCTGATGCTGTTTTCTTTGATTCTTTTGAAACCTGTCTATGATTTAAAACACTCAAAAGCACAGGTTAAATTAACAATACATTTAGAATCATAATTAAACAATCTTTAATTAACCTTTGTTTGTTTTCATCAAAACATTAAATTTGAGAGTTTGTCTTAACAACTTCTTCTTCCAATAAAAAAACATTAAAAATAACCTTTAAATTATTTATGAAATAGCTCTCTTAGCTCCCAATGAAGCGGATGGATCAGACATTTTAGGTTGGGGAGGCACTAGTACTCATCACTATATTGTATAAAGTGTCTATAATATGATATTTGAGACCCACGACACTATGAAAGAGGAACTGGAAAACTTTTTGGAAATGAAAAGGCCTTTACCGAATTCAAACTTTCATTTGGCTTGTGGTCCATGAACATATTCTCACCAACTATTGTAGAAACAAGTATGTCTTAGATTGTTCCCCTAGATTTATCATTAATTGCAAGGATTTGATCTTTAATCATATCAACATCCATTGGTGACAATGAACTTTCATGATAACCTTGGCATTCGTGGAATGGAGAAATAAAGTAGTTTTTGAACAAGGGTTCTAACCACCTACCAACCTTACCTATGTCATCCAAAAAGTTAGGACTACTGTTGAAAACACTTACAATCACCTACATTGCTCACCTTAGAATCAGGAAATTGTCTACATTGGATGGAAAAAGCCTCAACATGGTTGAACGAAGTTTTATTGTGACAAGCTTGTAAGGAGCCTGGTGAACATTATAGGGTGTGATGGGCTACTTCCTGACTCAGATGACCGATGGATCAAGAGTTTTAGGAGAAAGATTGGAGCGTGTAATGTTTTGCATGCTGAGATGTGGGACATGTACTTGGGGCTTGTCATGGTATGGAAGGAAGGTTTATCTCACATGATCGTGAAAAGCAACTCAAAAGTGTTCATTGACATAGTCACAAACAAGTGAAATTTCAAGGGGTAAAATGTCATCTATCATTTATTCTACCCAAAATGTCATTATCTATTAAAACATGATCAATATACAATAAGTTCATTTTTATCATACAATTGATGAATCATATATATGTTTAAGTACATATTTGATTTCACAGTATGATTGACAAAATTACGACGAACTACCGTAATTTTATAAAAACTACAAAGTGTAACTTTTACAAATTCCATGGTAGCTCATCATAATTTTGTTATTTCCACGTTAAAACCAAATATAGGCTAAATAATAAAAAACAGGCATAATTGCTTTTGCAAAATTAAAAAATATCACGCATCACACCTAATTTAGGTTATACAACATCAAGATGAACTATTTCATGAAACTCCAACCTCCTAGTTTCATTGTACAATGTCACACGTTTGTTAGGCCAATAAGTTAACCATATCCAACCCCTTATTTCCCACTCCATTGTTTTCCCAATAGCTCCTTTATCAACTTTCCACGTCACTCTTTCTCCATATTCATCACCCGCAAAAATAACACCACCTTGTCTAGTGAAAGGTCTATAAGCACTTGAGTAACGATTTTTGAACCATGACTTTGGATTAATCAATGCACATTTAGAAGGCTTTGATGAGAAAACTTCTTTGCCATCCATGCTATCATGAAGAAACCAATTCAAATTTGCACTATAGCCATAAACGGATTGTTCAAATTTCCATGGCTTTAAATTAACGGTGGTTGACTCAGAAGCTGATACCTTGAGTCCTAAGGGATTTGGTGGGTTAAATGAAGCTTCTATACCTTTGTCTATGCCAATTTCTTTTTGTGGATTTTCTGAGGATTTTCCAACGGATAGACTCACCACTTGGTTTTGAAGAGTTGGTGTGAGTTGCAATGATATTCTTGAAGGAAAATGTTTTTCCGCTACACCTGCCCCTCTTTCCTTCACTAGAGAGTCATTCACCAATTTGGTAACATCACACCTATCCACAAAGGAGAATAAATAAAAATCTATTTTTCATAACAAATATTCATATAAAATGTAATAACAAATAAAAATATATTTAATTTATATACACCGTTATTGTAAATATAATTTATACATGCATTTAATCACATCTCATCAATATGTATTTGCATAAATATTTTAGAAATTGATATAGTAAAATGACATCATGCATTATTTAATTAAATGTATGTTATTATAACAATCTTATATGTACAAGTATCTATAGCTATCTAATAGTGATTAATCTTCATAAATGAATTTAGTGATTACACAAAAAGTGAATTATCAACTCTCAATTTTTTTCATTAAATCAAACCAGTGATCATTTACATAAGGGTTTGAGTACATTAACACTCGGACAATCCTTATAACATTCTATGTAGTGATAACAAAATGTAAGTGAATTTTAAAGTATTTGAAATTTGAATATGAGAGGTGCAAATGATAAAGAGTTTAATAAATTCTAGACGATTAGCCAAATATTGTGCAAATGACATTGCTTTCTAACTTTCCTAGATTTCTAATGAAAACATGAGAAATTTTATTGATATTTTTAATTTTATTTTGCTAATTAACATGCTTACTTATATTAGCCTTATATATTGGACAATATATATATATATATATATATATATATATATATATATATATATATATATATATATGTGATTAATATTACCTTATGTTATCAACATTAACCATGATTTCAACCCACTTGTCTTTAACAACAACTTTGTAATTGAACTGAAGAACACCTTCAACTTGATGATATTTAAGAGAGAATTGAAGTCTCTCAGGTGGATTACTTTTGGATTTCTCAACATCCATACATATAGCAGGACAATACATTTGCACTTTCCACAACCCATGTGTTGAAAATGCATAAGAAAACAAAGAACAAGGTGTCGCAAACATGTTTTGAATTTGATCATGTGCTTGTAATTGTACCTCACCAACCCAATTCGTAATTCCAAGGTTCACAGAACGCATCCACTGTTCTTGCAAATTCGAACCCAAAATTTTCATAAGTAAATTCGATGCTTGTCTTGATTGAAAACTTGTCAAATGGTCTTTCAAAATGGAAATACATGTAGCACGAAGATTCTTAGGAGCTTCATAGATGCAAACGAGGAGCAAAAGAGTGAAGAAAGTGAGGTTGAAAATGTTTGAAAGGTTTGGAACAGAGTCGAGTTTTGGAAATCTTATAAAAGGGGTGTTTTTGTTTGAACCATAATGAAAGATGTCTTGGACGAAATTAACAAAGAGATTTGAAATGGTTTCTTCATCTAGTAAATTTGTGGTTTTAGTGCTACTTGGTTTGAATGGTTTTGAAGTCCAAAGATGCATTGGAATGTTGAAATCAGCAACTATGATAAAAGAGAGTTTTGAAGATTGGTGAATTTTTGATATAGTGAGATTGATAAATGATTGTGATGTGGTTGAAGAAAATATGTTTAGGGGGATTGAATTTGTTTCCCATTGTGATATTGGTGGGAGATTTTGAATCCAGCAGAAAACATCAGGAAAATTGAAAGCCATTAATGGAAATTAGTTTATCTCTGTTTATGGGACCACTTGGTTGGGGATTCACACATATTGGTCTGCAAAGCAAATTATTGAGTGCATTTAAAAAAGAGTTCATGTACGTATCTATATATGCTATTTGTTTTGACCGGTTGGTTGATAAGAGCTGTCTATTAAATTTCAAAATTCAAAGTTTTCGTTAAAAAATTTCTTACTAATTCGTTAATATTAGTCTCTTATTGAAATAAATTTTTTCAAATTCTGTCTTATTATTTCATTATATTTTGTGCGCTTAAATGAAGGATTATATATCCAATAGAGATTTTATCTTTGAAAAACTTTTAAAATTAATTTTTTTTTTAAATTTAAATCATTTTTTTTTCGAAATATTGTGAGGAAAATAAAAAAATAATTGTAAATCATTTTATATCGAAAAGTTTTGAGGAAAAAATTTATTTCTCAGAAAAAATCCAAAAAATTGTTTATTTTTAAAAAAAGTCAATTTTGTTTTTTTTTTTAAAAGTAAGCTCATAGATCTCACTAAACTAACAAAATTTTAAGCGCTTTTTATTTACGGAGGCTATCTTTTTTGGAGTCTTTTTAATAGAATTGTGAAATTAACATCTATATATATACAATTAGTATGCTATTAGAAACCAGAAGAAGCAACATGTTCATTGGACAAGAAAAATAAATACCTCTAGTACATCACATGCAAAACGTTCATGCATATGCAATATTTCTCCATTTACTTTATAAAAAATGTAATTGATAATAAAAATAAAATATAAGTTTGAATTTATAGTATATTTGGCAAAATTTTCAGTACTCTAAAATGTAACTTTTGTTAAAATTGTGTATGTTCATTGTGATTTTATTGAGCTCACCGCAATTTTCTCTAGAATTATAAACAAAATTAATTTATATTTTTTATAAGCAAAAATCATCAAATTATCTCTAACTTAATGATAGTATTTCTGAAACACTTTAAATTTAATTTAACTTTTTCTATTTTTAATATCTAATTTATTAATCATAGAGTAATTTAGATAATAGACTTAATTTTTTTTATTGAGATTGTATAAATTAAACGTGTTCAACTAGTGTTTTTAATCTGTGTGATTTAGTCTATTTTTACTTATAATTTATTCTTGAAGAAATATACTATTACACATCAAAATCTTTCCACCAATATATATATATTTTACCATATGCATATTACTCCCACAAAAACTAGTTTGCAAATAAAAGTACCTCCTATCGATTATATGTATACAATAATAGTAAGGTATAGTGCTTCATCACAAAAAAGATAGTCTTTTACACATGAAGATTCGTGTGAGATGAGATGTTTGTTATAATTAGTGCTTAGTGGTAATTTCCTTACTTACTTACCATGTTATCATTTCCCATTTTTGGCATGTTTATTGGCATTGAGAGTGACGAGTCTAAGATGTGAGAAAGGTAGATAAGTAAGTGATCTTTTACACATGCCAATTTTGTATATAAAAAAATAACTATTCAAATCGTCACCTCCTGTGTCATTATATCTAGAACCAAGATAACGATAATATTAATTCAACCGTTTTTTTTTAGGTGGAGGAGGCAGATTTACCTAAATAAATAGTTTAAAGAGAAAATTGCAATTTTTGTTACTCTCTTTTTTAATTAATATACACCGTTAAATTATTAAAGATACTTTGACAAAATTATATCTAAAATCATATTCATAAATAATATACTATGTTACTTTTTACGCCATAACAATTAAACTCATTCCATAAACCTTGCGTCTTTATATCAAAAATAGAATGCTGAATAATCAAGAGAGAAAATAATTAATCATAATGTCCAAATTAACTAACCACCAAATCAGATTAATCTAGTGTTTACGCCACCAAATTTATAGTTGATAGCGTGTTAACGTTTAAGAGCAACTAACCACTTTCAAATTAAGAAATTTCAAAGAAAAATTTGTCAATATATATTAAAGTTTCAAATTTTGCTTGCAAGAGAATCTTAGGATCTTTGATAAAAATGAGATAAGGGTGAATAAGTTTATTTATTTAAGATAGAATTGTGAGTCCAATTGGTTGACGTGCAAGGTTTTCCGATCATGCATATATGGCAATTTCTATGTGTAAGAACTATGTTCTGCTTGAAAAGGAACATATGCTGGATTTTTAAAGTTTGGAATATACTTGCAATCGTTTTTTTGTTAATTTTTTGACGTCAACTTGCAATCTTATCACTTGGAGGCGCATCCATTATTTCTGGTAATATTAATTATCATATGCTTGTTTATATTACAACCATGCATTCTTCAATGTTCAACATATATACGCATAGCTTTGAAGAATAATCAATGATGTATGCGTATTTTCACAACTAATTAAGAGAGTAAATATTCGGTTTAATTTGGTTTTTTGTGTTGAAAAAATTGGAGCCAATAAATAGTAGTCGATTTGGGGATTTTGTATATATATATCCCTTTTTTTTTTTCTTTTTTCCCAATACACCCCACTTTGAAAAAAAATTCCCAGGTTGCCCTACTTTTTGGGCCCAGTTGCTTGTCGCAACCTGGGCCTGCGATGAACTGAAGGAAAAATTTTTGTAGCCCATTGATCTTCGCACCCCCAGGGGGCGATGATCTGAAGGCGTATATTTTTTTTTGCTCATCGCACCTCCAGGGTGCGATGATCTACACCCCCCCCCCTTTTTATTTGTTTTTTAAATTTTAAAAATTTAAAATAATTATAATAAATTATAAATATTTAAAATAATTAATAAACCCCAAACCCTAAACCCTAAACCCTAATTTTTTTTAATTTAATAATTAAAAATAATTATAATAAATTATAAATATTTAAAATAATTCATAAACCCTAAACCCTAACCCATAAACCCCAAACCCTAAACCCTAAACCCTAATTTTTTTTATTAATTGAATAAGTAAAAATAATTATAATAAATTATAAATATTTAAAAAACCATAAAACCCTAAAATGAAATAAATAAAAAATAAAAAACTTTCATAAATAATAATAATAATAATATTAATAATTTTAATAATAATAATAATTACATATTAAATAATAATAATAAATAAAAAAAGAAAATTATTATAATAATAAACATAATAAAAAAATTAAAATAAATTAATATTTATTTAGGATAAAAAAATTTGTAATAATAATAAAATAACAACAAAATAAAATTATAAATATAATTAATTATTTCCATCTAAATTATAATAATAATTTATATTAATGAATTTAAAAAAAATACATTAAATTGAAATGAAAAAAATACATCAAATTGAAAGAAAAAACTACATGAATTTGCAATTAATTATTTCCATCTAAATGTCCTCCGGTTCCACATCTACGCGGTCATCGAACTCGTCTAGCCCTTTGTACGAGTTCAGGTTATTGTGGTTGATCCTCATTTTGATCATTATCTTCGTTATAAGTTGTATGCGGATTAGAACCACTACCACATGCCTCCGTATAATTTTGAGATTCGATGTTATACATCGAATCAAAAACAGCATAAGCCGACTCAGGTGTTGTGCAATGAGTACCAAACAAATTATAGAAAATTCGGCTATCTATCGGATTAACGGGTGTTGGCAATGTTGACACTGAAGGAACGTATTCCTGAGTCGGTATATATGTAGATTCGTGTAGATGTGTTGGTGACGATAAAGATGGTATTTGGTGCATGGTATGTTCTTGTGGCATTGATTGAGGGGTTGAGTGAACATCAGAATAAATTGAAGGTTGCGAACGTGGATCACGCAGATATCTTTCCACAAATATATATAATTTAGTGTGATTTATGAACCAATTCATATATTCGTTACTGTGGCATAAAAAACCTTCTATGAATTGACCGTGTAGTACGTAATTCTGACGTTCATTCCAATGTTGAATCTCATCTTTCCAAACCACCCTCCAATTTTCATCAATGCCACGCCTCATGTCGAGCTCATGGTACATTTTCATGTCCTCTGGTGGTTGCGGAATTGGTTGATGGAAGTCGAACTGAAGTGCGACTCTATCTACATGATGTTTTTCAACAATATGATAACAATGTAGATAGGTACATGTCATCCAAGTGTTCATCTCTTGTTCGGGTACCTCGTGTTGGAACCCGAGATACGGCCTCCACCGAAACTGATATGTTAAAAAAATGCTAAGTAAATATTAAGATATATAAAAATATATAATTAAAAAAGTTTAACTAAATGTGAATGAATATTAATATTACTTCCTGAACCATCATGTAATCGATTGTATTCCGGTAGCCTTCTATGTCGTTATAAGGAACATTACTAAATTTTAGACCACCGAAATTAAATCTGTGGAATATATCAAACATAAAAAATATAATAATATTAGTAATATGGTAAGTGGTTAGTTTTAAAAAAAGAAAAATATATAAAAATTAATTTCAATAGTTACCTTTGTGCAAGTGGAAATACTCATGCACTGTGTGATTCTGGAGCGACACAAGACAAGTAATTTGTATTGTTTATTACAATGGTACAATAGTCGACGGAGTTGAAGGTAAAACATTTGTAAGTTATTACAAAAAGGCGTTCAAAATACATTCTCGAAGCAATCTTGCTCGTCTAAAGAATGTTATTAAAAAAAAGTTACAACTCGATGACAAAGTGACGATAACTGATATAGTTTATCGACACCTTGTTTTCTTTGGTGAAAATATAACAAGGTTTGAACTTCTTAAGGTTTGCGACGACGAAGATGTTCAGCTAATGTTTGATGTTTATGCAAAGTGGTCACAACTTGGCACCATTGAGTTATATGTTAACTTTGAAGATGGTCCTCAAACATACTCAAACATTGATCAACCATCATCCTCAAACATACCCAATCCCGACTACATCCCATCTTTTGATCAAACCAACCCTTCTCAACCTAACTTATATTCTTCATCACACACTATGAACCATCACAATATGAACCATCACAACATTATGAACCATTCTCTAGCCAACTAGAACAAACTCATCCAGAAAGTTTTCAACTCCATCAGGAATCTCTTCCAGTAAGTCCCCAATGTGATCTTCCCCTTAGTGTCTTATATGATATCAACGAGGAAGAATTGAGTGATTATAGTGAAGTTGATGAGACATACTTCGATGAATCATCTGGTGATTCTGACGATGACAATGTTGTTGACGAAGATATGGAAGCAGAATTCAATCCACCCTCATACATGAAGAATATCAATTTGGATAATGGAGAGCAATCAAGTGAATTTGATGCCATGTTCGTTAACGAAGACCCAGCAAAATATGGAACTCTTGCCGTTGGAATGAAGTTTCAAAACAAGGATGAATGCGTACATGCAATCAAATGGTACCATTTAAAACAATCGTTGAATTTTGTGGTACAGAAATCAGATTTAGAAAGGTACGTTATTTGTTGTTCATCTCCAAATTGTTTGTTTAGATGTAGAGCTTCAAAACGCAAAAAAAGTGATTTGTGGGTGATTGGTATGTTGAATTTTCCTCATGCATGCACAAATTTGGCATTGTCACAAGATCATACGAAGCTCGATTCTAATATGATATGTGCAAGCATAATGCAAGTTTTGAAAGTGGATCCTTCAATCAAAGTGAAGGTCATTATTGCTCAGATTCAAGCCTTACACAACTACACAATTAGTTATAAAAAGGCTTGGATGGGAAAAAATAAAGCCATCGAAAAAATTTATGGCAATTGGGAAGAGTCTTACAATCAACTCCCATAATGGTTATTGGTTATGCAAACTTTTGCTCCAGGAACCAAAATTGAAATGGAAACAATCCCAGCTTATCATGAGAATAGTTTGATAAGTGGGATAACGATATTTCATAGACTATTTTGGGCTTACCTTCTGTGCATATCTGCGTTCAAATTTTGCAAACCAATTGTACAAGTTGATGGGACTTGGTTGTACGACAAGTACAAGGGAACTCTATTAGTAGCAGTTTCCTAAAATGGGAACGACCATGTAATTCTTATTGCCTATGCTCTTATGGAAGGTGAGACAAAAGAGGGTTGGAGTTTCTTTTTGAGAAATTTAAGAAAACATGTCACTCCACAACCCAACATTTGTTTGATTTCGTATAGACACGAATCCATTAAGAGTGCTTACAACAATCCAAATAATGGATGGCAAGATTCTCCGTCAAAGCATGTGTTCTGCATCCGACATATTGCACAAAATTTCGCAAGGGAATTTAAGGATAATGCTTTGAAGAAAAAAGTTGTTTGCATGGGTAATAATTTCATTCTTATTTCTTATAATTAGTGTAATTTTTAATAATTCAATTGTTAATTTTTATAATTAGTTAACAATGAATTGTCTACTATTCAATACAGGTTACTCAATTAATGAACCTACATATAGACATTACCGCAGAGAAATCGGCATATTAAACCCGGAGGCTTTGAAATGGTTAGATAACATACCGCGACAAGATTGGATTCAAGCATTTGATGAAGGTAGCCGTTGGGGTCAGATGACCACCAACCTTGTGGAGTCAATCAACGGAGTGTTAAAAGCACCGCGGAACCTTCCTATCACTGCTTTAGTCCAATCAACATATTATAAAACAGGGACACTATTTCCATCAATGGGAAAACTATACGCATCAATTTTAGCTTCTGGTCAGGTATTCACAGAAACATGCTTCAATTTTATGAAATCTGAAATAACTAAATCTAATAGTCATAGAGTTGATAGTTTTGATCGAAGCAACCATACTTTCATGGTCCACGAGACGGTAAATCCAATAGAAGGACGATCAATTGGTCATTACAGTGTAAACCTTTCTAACAATTGGTGCGACTGTGGGAAATATCAAGCTAAACACATGCCTTGTTCACATGTGATAGCAGCATGTTCTAGTATCAAATATGATTATTGGAGGCTTATACCTGATGTGTACAAGGTGGAAACGTTACTAAAAGTGTACGACGAAACGTTCAGACCTATACCAAACAAATGATATTGGCCAGAATATCAAGGTGTTAAGGTATGACACAATCCTCTCATGCGGAGAGTCAAGAAAGGTCACCCAAAAACCAAACGCATTAGAACAGAAATGGACAATAGAGAAAGGGTGTCAAGAAAGTGCGGATTATGTCGGGTCTCTGGTCATACTAGAAAACATTGTCCAAACGCTGTCGGCACATCTACTCAAATTTGATGTATTTTTTTCATTTCAATTTTATGTATTTTTTTTTAAATTCATTAATAAAAATTATTATTATAATTTAGATGGAAATAATTATTTATATTTATAATTTTATTTTGTTGTTATTTTATTATTATTACAAATTTTTTTATCCTCAATAAATATTAATTTATTTTAATTTTTTTTATTATGTTTATTATTATAATAATTTTCTTTTATTTATTTATTTATTTATTATTATTATTATTTAATATGTAATTATTATTATTATTAAAATTATTAATATTATTATTATTATTTATGAAAGTTTTTTATTTTTTTTATTTCATTTTAGGGTTTAGGGTTTTTTAAATATTTATAATTTATTATAATTATTTTTACTTATTCAATTAATAAAAAAAATTAGGGTTTAGGGTTTATGAATTATTTTAAATATTTATAATTTATTATAATTATTTTTAATTATTAAATTAAAAAAAAAATTAGGGTTTAGGGTTTAGGGTTTGGGGTTTGGGGTTTGGGGTTTGGGTTTAGGGTTTGGGGTTTATTAATTATTTTAAATATTTATAATTTATTATAATTATTTTAAATTTTTAAAATTAAAAAAACAAAAAAAAAGGGGGGGTGTAGATCATCTCACCCTGGGAGTGCGATGAGCAAAAAAAAAATACGCCTTCAGATCATCGCCCCCTGGGGGTGCGAAGATCAATGGGCTGCAAAAATTTTCCCTTCAGTTCATGGGAGGCCCAGGTTGCGACGAGCAACTGGGCCCAAAAAGTAGGGCAACCTAAGAATTTTTTTTCAAAGTGGTGTGTATTAGAAAAAAAAAAAAAGGAGATATATATATACAAAATCCTCGATTTGGTTTCATTCAATATTTATAATCTATTCTTACCAAATCTAAACTAAACCAAAATGATAAAAAAAAAAAAAACAAGTTGGCTTGATTCAGTTTAATTTGAACCGGTTAACAATTTTAAAAATTTATTTTAAAAAACTAAAAAGATAATTTATTTGTAATGTTTTATACATTAAAAATATGCACATAAGTTACAACAATATATATAAATGATGATTAAAAAATATATAAATATAATATATTTTTAAATTACGTGAAAGTTACATTCAAATTAATAGATATCAAATTTAATTGATTTAAATCTGAACGTAGAAAAAACTAGATTAGATTGAATTTTAAAATTTAACGTATCATTGATTTAGTTCTTATCCTGTTAAATTACAAACCCAAAATTTTTTGTAGAGAGGCAGGTAGGTGAATCCCGAGTCCAAATAATTGAGTTATACTAATTAACCCAAGATGTGAATATGTTTGTTACTTTGAATGTTTGTTAAAAGGATTGATATGGGAATGTAGGAACGATGGTTGTTTACTCAAACGAATCGCATAGTTATAGTGTGCATAGTATTTTCCAGTGGACAGCTGGAAACTGATGAAAATCACGTTGTGTGGGCCACTGACTTTAGGTAAACAGAGGAAGAACATTATACTTTGACCAACTATGAGGATTCTGTACTTCATTGACTTTGTGGTAGCAAAATTAAGTTTCACTAATGCATTTTTAAATTAACTAGTAAAAGGCGACATGGTTGATTATTATATTAAAGTAGATAATACTTGTTAGAAGACACATACACTTTGATAAAATAAAATACAAACACTTTGATAGAATAAAATACAAATACTTAATTAATATGTTTGAAATACAAACTAACATAATTATTTAATTCAAACATTTAAGAGAAACAACATCTAACTTTTCCCTTTTTCCTTTTTCCTAAGCTCTTTATAACGATCAACTCATATCTTAGAAAATATATTTGTTTTTTTTTAATATCAATAAGACATTACACCACTTTAAAGTCTTCTTTCTAGTTGTTTGATCCCTCAAAAAGTGAAATCTAATTTCAATGTGTTTGTTCCTACTAAAAGATATTGAATTTTTAGCAAGGTTGATGGCTGATTTGCCTATCATCAATGGCATAGTCTTTAATTAGCAATTCAAACAAAGATTCAAACAAAAAATCTTTGCAGACATAACTTCCTGCAGTAGACTCACCCTTACACAAGGACAAAGAAATTCAACCACAATAGTTCTCAAATTCTTGCTTTGGTTGTTAACCTGTGTGAAACCTATATTGCTTAAAATGTCTTCCTTAGGACTTTGGTCCACCTTCTTGGAGAAAAGCACTTAGTCTTTTTTTGCTATTAATCTTTTGGCCCAAGGCTTTAAAAAATTTGATCCAAAACAATGCATCACACAAAGAGCTTGCTCAATAGATGACTTTCCAAACATAAAAAGATCATCAACAACAACAAGGTGCAATATTGACTGACCATTTCTGTACACATTGGTTTTAAAAAATTAGCTTTAAGATTGTCAACAATGATACGAGAAAGACGATCCATACAAATAACAAATAAATAAAGAGATATAGAATATATCCCTATCTTATATTTCTAATTTGACAAAAAGTCTCAGTCTTATAACCACTCCACAATATTTTATAAGAGAAAGAGCTAATGCACTCATAAATAATATTAATAAGCTTAGGTAGAAAATTACATACCTCCGGTAAGTTCTCAACAAAATCTCAATTCAAATCATTATGAGTTTTCTCAAAATCAATTTTAATAGACATAAAGATTTTTTACTTTTCATCTTAACCATAGAGTGCACCATCTTCTCGGTTACCACAATGTTAGATGTATATGTATAGTACTACCAAGGATAATATTGGATTGGTAATAGGTGATAATCCCATCCAACAAATACTTGATTTTGTTGACAGTTACTTTAGTAACAATTTTGTAAGTCACTTCCCAAATAACACTTTCAATAATGTAAAATATTAAATTTAAATTTTTTTAGGATTTTTACCTTACCGAAAAGACATTGTTGGTAGTGTAAATATCAACTTTGAATTTTTTTCAAGATTTTTACACTACTAAAAGGATACTTTTCATTTCGTTAGAGTAAAAGTTCTTAAAATTTCAAATCAATATTTTATGCTACTAGATCAATAATTTGAAAAACAATGTCCGTCCCAAAGTATTTTTCCAGTAAAGACATCTTTGAAAATTTAGAGGACCTACGAGCACATGGAGGATGAGCAATTTTCCCAAATATTTTCCTCTCGAAAATTTATTTTTGTGAATTATTAAATATACTGCAAAAATTGAATGTACTATATTCTATTTTTGACAAAAATACTATTTTTTTTTTATATTTTTGCCTTACACCTCCGTATTTACATTTTTTATACCGTAAATTGGAAATGTAGTATACAAAATGTCTAAGTAAATTTTAAGTTTGCGCTATACATTTTTAACAAAGAGAGTATTTTTTGCTAAGATAAAATATGTAAGTATACATTCCAAATTATCAGAATAAATTTAGAAAAAGACTTCTACTATCACAATGGCAAATAAATCTTCTTTGAATACACACATAAATAAAGATAAACGAATAAAATAATATAATATTTTTAAAATAATTAATAATTCATATTTTTTTCTATATTTGTGCGATCAAATAATATTTAAGGTTGTGATCAAGCAAATATTTATCGTTAACAATTGTCCAAAAGATTGTACAACATTATGGCCACTTTTCTATTAAAAAAAGAAGAATTATGTCCACTGTCAAGTTTCAGACTCTCACACAAATAAGCCTTTTTTATTTTGTTGTTGAAAAGGCGTTATTTTCTTCAGTTTGATTTAATGGTTCTGGGCCTTTTTTGGGCCGTTTCTCTCTTTTGTTATTTACGTATTATATATATATATATATATATATATATATATATATATATATATATTATTTTTTAACATGTAAAAAAAAATTATTTAATTACTCGTGATTTTTTTTATTTGAAATTATTTATTTAATATTATCACTGAGTTTTTATTTTTAAAATTATTTCTATACTTAATTTTTTGTCACTAATTTATAAATTTTAAAATCTTACAAGTTAATTTTTAACAAAATATATATATATATATATATGTAATTGTCTTACACGAGTAATCTTATCATTCAAATAAGATATATATTTTATCATGATAATATGTATATAAAAAAATATAATATAATATAATATTATTATGTGCGCATCAAATTATTAATAGAATAAACAAACATTTAAATAGATACATAATAATAAAATTTAATTAGGCCTATGTCATATTTTATCGTGTCTCTATTGTGTACCATATATTCTATCTTTATCTTATCATATGACTATACCATTGAATAAACCCTTACTAGTGGAATTTAATTATATTAAAAGTCAATAAAAAAATTATTGATAATTTTATTGGTTTAGTTTAATTGTAAAAAAAAAAAAAACATTAGATCTATAGATTGCGAGTTCAATCACTATTTTTGTTTTTAGAGGAAGATAAATATAAATCATTTTGTAATGTTTAGTAAGTCTGAAAGCCTCACTACAAAAAAAGTATCTATTGTGACATTCATATTTTGTGATGTTTTTTATCTGTCACTAAATCTACTTTTAGTGACAGCTAGGGTGTCATTGTTTTTAAAAATATTATACTCTTTTGTAAAAAAAATTAAATGCACAAAAATGCTCTCCCATTTTCATTTAGAAATGATTTCCCCCCTTTCTTCCCATTTCACTCATGTTTCAATAAATCCATTTCCCTTACTTCCCCTATGAAATCGTTTTTCCATTTTCCCTCTCAAAAATCGCTTTGCTTCTCTAGTAACAATTCGATTTCCTTCGACTTTCCTCTTTGATTCATATTCTTCTTCAATCTTTTTGTTCAATCGGATTTCTCTCATAACAATTAAGCAGATTCAGTTTTTCCATTATTTCTCGTAGCAAATCAATTTTCTGCGATTCAATTTAGCTTTGTTGGAACCAAGTTGGTTTTTTCAATTAAAGTTTTGATGTTAACAAAATTATTTTATTAAAATCATATTTTGACTTAGAAGAAGAATAAAAAATCAGAGGATGACGTCACCAGAGGATGTCATCAGAGGATGACGTCAGTAGAAGATACCTCCAGAAGATACAACCAGAAGATACCTCATACCTCCAGAGATACAAATCAGAAGATATCATCAGAGGATGACGTCACCAGAAGATAAAAATGCCACCAGAAGATATCACCAGAGGATACATCCAGAGGATACCAGAAGATACCTCCAAAGGATACGAGAAGATACCTCTAGAGGATACCTCCATAGGATACCAGAAGATATCTTCAGAGGATACCAGAGGATCCCATCAGAAGCAAGAATCAGATGATGTCATCAAAGGCAAACATAAGAGGATATCATTAGAGGGAAGAAACAATGACATTATCAGAGGATATTATTCATGGCCTATATCAGAAGGAAGCATAGTCCAGAAGGAGACTTGGTCTAAACCAGAAGGAAACATGGTCCAACAAAAAAGGAAACATGGTCTAGAAGGAGAATTGGTCAGACCAGAAGGAGAATTGGTCAGACCAGAAGGAAACATGGTCTAGAAGGAGACTTGGTCCAGACCAGAAGGAAACATTGTCCAGAAGAAGACTTGGTAAGACCAGAAGGTAATCTTGTCCAGAAGGAGACTTGGTCAGACCAGAAGGAAATAGAGTTTAGAAGACAACTCAATCCAGAGCAGAAGACATGTTCCAGACTTGGTCCAGAATAGAAGACATGTTCCAGACTTGGTCCAGAACAGAAGACGTGTTCCAGCCCAGAAGATAGCATGGTCCAGACCAGAAGATAACATGGTCCAAACCAGAAGATAACATGGTGCAGAACAGATCACATGGTTCAGATAAGAAGATCACAGGTCCAGATCAGAATATTGTTGGAACCAAGTTAGTTCTAAGTACTTAGGATTTTGATGTTTACAAAAACACTCCATGTAACCTTATTTTGTACTTAGAATTATTATATAAAATGTCACCAGGGGCAGAAGATGACACCACCAGAAGATACATCCAGAGGAAGCAACCAGAGGATAGAAATGTCACCAGAAGGTTAGGTCAGATAATGCATCTAGAAGGTACCAGAGGATGCATCCTGAAGGCACCAGAGGATACACCTTCAGAGGATATAAGAGGATATCATCAAAGAAGAATAGATAAGAGAATGATGATACCAGAAGTAGAAATCAGAGGATGACGTCACCAGAAAATGACGTCACCAGAAGCATAAATCAGAGAATGATGTCACCAGAAGATGACGTCACCAGAATCAGAAATCAGAGGATGACATCACCAGAAGCATAAATCAGAGGATAATGTCACTAGAAGACGACGTCACCAGAAGCAGAAATTAGAGGATGACGTCACCAGAGGATGATCATCAGAGGAATATGTAAGAGAAAAATGCTCAAAACAGAATTGGAGCAAAAGACTCGAGAAACAGAATCTAGCTAAAAATATGCTTAAAACAGAATTTGAGAAAAATGCTAAAAATAGAATTGGAGCAAAACACTCGAGAAATAGAATCTAGCTAAAAGCATGCTCAAAACAGAAGCGGAGCAAAATGCTCAAAACAGATTAATCTCAATACACTCCAGAAGTAAAGCATCAGTGAGCAAAAGACTCAAAACAGAATCTGAGCAAACTACTCCAGAATATTCTCAAAACAGATTAATCTCAATACACTCCATAAGTAAAGCATCAGTGAAGTCCTAAAGTTCAACTATAAATAAAGACTTAAGGCAGAAGACTTTGCATCGAAAATACTTGAGAGTCATACACTTCCATAAGCAAAATACTTGAGTTTTTAGTGAGGTCAATTGTGAGTATCCGCTTTCCAGAAGCAAGTACTCTAAGTTTTTCTTTCCCTTGTGTTAGGTCTAAGTTGTTGAAGTAGAGTTTACAATCTGAGGGACTCAGAAGGAGTAGCATATTACTTAGCAAATAGATTCAAGGTTCTTTTCCTCAAAAGTCTAGGGTTGTTAGACTTTTTGAGAAGACTGACTTGGAGGGTCAGTGGTACTTTGTAATTCAAGGTTTTTGAATTAGTGAAATCCTTCAAAGTGAATGGAATGGATGTAGCCTAGTTAATGGTGAACCAGTATAAAAGTCTGAGTTTTTATTTACTTTATATCCGCTACTGACTATGTTTTAATTCATACATAATAGTTTTGTTTTAAAACTAAAAAGTATTCAAGTTAGTCAAACACAATTCAACCCTCTCCTTCTCGTGTTTGCACCTTCAAATATCACATAGTCCGGATCAGAAGGTTACACTGTCCAAATCAGGAAACATAATGGTACACATCAGATCACATGGTCCAGACTTGGTCCAAATCAGTAGATCATATGGTCCAGATTTAAATCATGATGCAGATCAATGAAGACTTAATTAAAATTCGAAGAAGACTTGATTGATTTTTGATAGAAATCTAATAAAGGTATAAGGAGATTTGATTCAAAAATAACTGAAGACTTGAAGGAAATTCAAATGAAATCTAAAGCAAGAAGATACGGTTCAAAATTAAAGTAAAACAAGATTGGCCAATAGAATTTTCAAAGGAAATCTGAGCAAGATTTATCTCGAAAATAAGCTTGGACAAAGCCCATACTTCAGCTATAAAAAGAGGCTTCAAGCCGCAACAATAGGGACTAAAAAACACAAGAACTCAAGCTTACAATTCAAAGTTATCCGAGAGTTCAAAAGAGAGAAAAACTTGTGCGAAAAATAAATATGCTCTAAGTGAAGTAGCAATATCGATTTACAAGAAAGGGGGGTTTGAATTGTAAATTCTCCCTTTTAAAATTCCTGTTAAAAACTTAAGAAAATAACTCAAGATTGATCTTGGTTGTGAAAACAGAAAACAGAGAACATTCTTGGTTTTCACCAGAAAACAGAGAACGTTCTTGGTTAGTTAAAATCAACAGTTCCGTTTATCTATTTAACTTGATAATTAACAGACTGAAAGTAAATAGAGATAAGGGAAGAGATATCACACACAGATATATCCTGGTTCACCCAACCTGGGCTACGTCCAGTCCTCACCACGGTGAGATTTTCCACTAAGTGTTTAAAACAAGAACCTTCTTGGTTTTACAGCACCTAGCTTAGATCAACCTTGATCTTTGTTACAGACTTTAATCTAATTCCACCCAGAAAGAGATTAATGAAATCACCTACCAACCTTGATAGTGATTTCTTACAATCTACCCCAAACTATACTTAACTCTTATAATTTGAGTTTTACAATAATTATGAGATTGTTTAGAATCTGAGATGTCTTAACTCTTGTTTGAGATTCGATTCTTTACAAAGAATTCAGTATAAATGTATTAGAGTAAAAAGAATTTAATCAAACTGATTCTTGTAAGTGATGAGAGATTTTCAAGTATGTATGTGAGTGATTGATGATATATCTTGGCACTTGAATGTCTTTGATTTTTGGACAGAATCTGAGTATGCTCAACTCGTGTTTGAGATTAGATTCTTGACAAAAGAATTCAGTAGATGATTCTGATATGAAGAGGAAAAACAGAACTGAATCTTTTGTTTATGATTGAGAAGCTTTCAAGTATGAAGATGTATGTGAGTGATGTTTTTCTCTGTACTTGAAGCTGTATTTCTTCCTAAGCTTTGACCTTCCTTTTATAGGCGTGAGAGCATTTAATGATGGTCAAATAGAGTTGTTGGTAGTGCTCTTGTCAGGCTTGACCAAAGGCATTATTTCTAAATAAAAATAATCCAACTTTTGACTATTTTTATTTTCTGTTCAGACTGGGATGTGTGTTGTGTTTTGGATCAAATTTTCTTGAGTGATTACTGATCCTTTAACACTTCTGATAAGTGATAATATTGTAGGCTTGAACTGGAGCTTTTGAATCACTTAAAACAGATTAAAAACGATCACAATGCTTGTTGCAGAAAAACTGTACTTGCTGGAGATTGATGATCAATCTGGAGCTTTAGCTTTTGGGTTTCCTAGAGATTGATAATCAATCTGGACTGATTTCTGAACATACTTGAAGTCTTCCTGATCTTTTCTTGGATCTGTTTTGATGTAAACATACTTCAAGATCGTTCAACGTTCTTGGCAGTCAAGCTGGAGAATGATGTTCAGTATGTTGGAGAATGATTGTATCATTTTGGACTAATGGTACACTGTTGGAGAATGATGTTAAACATGCTGGAGATTTGATTGTTAACATGCTGGAGATTGATGTTTGTTGATTCTGAAGATAGTTGTTAATCATGCTGGAGAATGATAATCATTCTGGAGATTGATGATCATTTCTAGAGACTAATGATCATTCCTAGAGATTGATGATCATTCTTGATAGAAGATCATTCTGGAGACTGTTCTGATCATTCTGGACATTTTGATGTCCAAGAACAGACTTGGTTCTTCCTCTGAATGTATTTTCTGGAGGTATCCTCTGAATGTATTTTCTGGGGATATCCTCTGATATCGTTTTCTGGAGACATCCTCTGGTATCCTTTGGTTGAGGTATCCTCTGGTATTCTCTGGTTGAGGTATCCTCTGGTTGAGGTATCCTCTGATATCCTCTGGTTGAGGTATCCTCTGATATCCTCTGGTTGAGGTATCCTCTGATATCCTCTGATATCCTCTAGTTGAGGTATCTTCTGATATCCTCTGGTTTAGGTCTCCTCTGATATCCTCTGGTTGAGGTATCCACTGATGGCAGCTTGGTGAGGTATCCTCTGATGGCAGCTTGGTGAGGTATCCTCTGATGTCAGCTTGGTGAGGTATCCTCTGATGGCATCGGGGAACATCTGCTGTTTTTTCAGATTGTGTCAAGAGTGTTCTTTATGCTGATTTATTGACTTTCCTTGAATCATTAACATGCTGTTAATTCTGAACATTCTGGAGACTGTTCAGTCTTGCTTTGGCAGCTTGATTCATGGCCTTTTTTCTTTGTGATTAGAATGGTTCCTTTTGATTCTAATTGATCACATCTATTCCTTGTCATGTACTTTCAGTACTGATGTAAATTCCAGATGCAGTAACTTTAATTAAGTGGTTGAGAAAGTTTGGTCTTTATGCTATCACAGTCTTGCGAACATTCTTTGTTTTCCAGAATATGTCAAGAAAGTTCTCTGCTGCTGTTTTCTTCGATTCTTGCTTTGTTCACTTATGCATTTATGTTCCTTAAACAAACTTAAGTGAAATCATTAGTAGATCACCATTCATAAAACTTAATTATTTAACTTAAAAGGTTTGTTGTCATTAAAACATATATCAAAAAGGTTTTTTCCTCAACACTAAGTGTTTTCAGAGAGTGAGAGTCAATGTTATAATTAGCTTTCTAGAAGCAACTAAAGAGAGTAAAAGTCATTGCAACAATCATCTTTTCAGAAGCAACTTTGCAGAGTTCCAAACCCTTGTAATCAAATCCGTTAGAGGTGTATATTCCTTCTTCAATCTCGGGTTGTCAGATTGGTAGGAGAAGACTTGACTTGTAGGGTCAAGGTGCTGTTATTGTTCCTCAAAAGTCTGGGGTTGTCAGACTGTTTGGAAAGACTTAACTTGTAGGGTCAAGGTGTGGTTGTTCCTAAAAAATCTGGGGTTGTCAGATTATTTGGGAAGACTGGCTTGGAGGGTCAGGTGCTGTAATTCAAAGATTTTGAATTAGTGGATTAAAGCCTTCAGAGTAAAGGGACTGAATGTAGCCAAGTTAATGGTGAACCAGGATAAATCATTGTGTTCTTATGTTGTTATTATCCGCTGCTGAGTCTGATTAATTATTCATCAAATAACTCACTTCAACATTCAACAAAACAACAAAATAATTCAAGTTTGACAAACACAATTCAATCCCCCCTTCTCGTGTTTGCACCTTCAAGCTCTTCTTCTCTCAAATCGTAAAATCGCTCATCTTATCTCAAATCGTTCTTTCTCTCCTTTCGATTCGATTTTGTTCATCCAATTTTGTTCAATTTTGTCCGTCGTCTCACAAAATTGTAAAAATTAAGTTTCAAATCGTTCTTTCATCTCAAGTAAATGAATATGGTTCTTCCATCACAATTTCCTCGAAAGCTTAGGTTTAGCTATGTGAAGATTTTCCATATCACAATTTCTATTGCTTATCTTTGTCTTCTAATTGGATTTCCGTATCGAGTGTGAAATCTAGATTGAGGTAGCTGCAAAGTCAGTTAACTGATTTAGATAGGAATTTTTAATTGTTGGATTTTTTGATGTGTGTTCTTAATGTGGGAAATTCATCTTGGATTTTGAAGAATGTGATTTATCAAAGAGAATTCTTGGATATTATGCATTTGTTTTAAGTGCATCTTTTATTTTGAGCTAAACTTGTTATTGGACTCCATGCATTTTGCGTTTAATTACAGGTTTATGCTCTCACCAAGGAAAGGCATACGCTTCACCGAGAGCAGAATAAAAAAAAGTTATGCAGCTGCTCTGTTGAAGGAAAAGGATGTGATAGCGTTTCAGCAAGTGTACTGAATCGTCGCAAGTAATAATTAAAACGGTAGTACCGAGTGTCGAACTCAAGGATTGCGTTTTACTATCGAATTATATTTAATTACTGAAATTGAACAAAAAGTTTCTAGATTGAGTAGAATAATATTTGAAATACCAACAGTAATAAAATTGAACTTTTATAATGAGAAAAATGTTTGGGATGAGTTTCACTGCGAGTCCAACCTTGGTCTCTAATTTGATCCTAGTTATTGAATTCCTTTATTGATTTATTACCGAATTTTCTTTACTATTCTTGCCCTAATGTCTTAGTGACAGAACCTTTAATTCCAAAATAACCCTTAATTCCTTAGTGGATTTAAAATTAGGATTAAGCTTTACAGTACAAAAATTCTCTTTTTAAACTGTTGTCTCTGCAACTAATTCAATTGGTTTCATGACCTGCATCTTACCATCGACTACAATCTCATGAATTTCTTATCTCAAGCATTCGTAAAGTTCACTTCCGTTTCAAATTACGAATCGTAGAACATTTTAAAGTTGATCAGGCAAAAAAAAGCATTAAGCACATAGATGAGAAAAATAATTCAATAAATTTATTCATATAACCAGGAATCAAATCAGACAAATAAGGGTTTCATCTTGTTTCACTAATCCCTAACAATTAGAGTTTAGTTACTCATTACAGAGATTAAAGAGATAGAGATTAAAGAAGAATTGCAAGAAAGATTCATGAATAATTATTGATAAAACTCCTTCAATGGTGTAGAACAGCCGTCTCTGAGTTTCTCTGCTAGGGCACAAGTCTCTAAACTTCCCAATTGACAAAAAGATCCCTAAAAAAAATCAGAAAAACTCAATTTTATGCAATCTTCAGCGCGCCACGCGCCCCAGGTGCATGCCTTGCGCTTCAAGCGCATTTAAACAGTATCAGCAGTGCAAAAATGCGCTTCAGGCGCATGCTTTGCGCTTCAGGCGCACAGCATCTTCTGTCTGACGTATACTGCATATTTCTACTATTTGGATTCCGAATTTGGTTCTGGTGTGTTCATGAAAGTTGTAGCTATGGACGTTAGCTTTCATTTGACTTGGTTTGACTCCAATTGGACATCTAAAACTCCAGATATCACTGAAATACTCAACATATGTCATGTTGATTTCTCACCAGAATTCAACAGTGCACTAAAAACAAAGAAACGACGCAAAACTCCGAAAAATCTCTACTTAATCAGAGAAATAAGAACATAAGCATTTTATTAAACCCAAGAACTAGAATCAACAAAATATATCAAATAAATCATTATATTAACTAATGATTGAAGATAAATAAGACTAAAAACTATGAAAACTATGCATATGATGAAGAGTCATCAGGATGAAATAATTACTCAAGTTATGGCAGAAGGTAACACAGTCTGAAATAAAGCCTAAATCTATCCCAACTTTAGTGGATGCAAAACTTTGTTTTTTTGTTAATAGTATCTTTTCAGGGTTGATTATATGTATGTTTCTGTTAGATATATATCAGCGAGGTCTGAAAGAACAAAAACCATATCACTAAATTGTTTTGTTGGATACTTCTTTGGACAAATACAATATACTAAAGATGAATATTCATAGTTATCAAAGCAATAAATGCTTCATCAAAACCTTCTAAAATATTCTCCTTATACTTTTTAAAATATCAAGTGTTGTCGTCTAGTTACTTTGCTTGGCCCTAGAAAATATTTGGTTAGAGCCCCCCCCCCCCCCCCCCCCCCCCGGAATTGCACTTGGTGTGTTGATTAGAGTGTGGGATCTATTCAATGCCATGGGTTTATATATTGTCTCAAAACATAATTATGTGGCTTCTGGTTTTGGGGGGGAATTCATATGTGGTTGTTGCTTGGGTTTTGAAAGATTCCATTGAAGGTGGTTCCATTAATGCCTAGTTTGACATAACCTTGGTTCCTCATAGCTTGTTTATTAGTATCTTATAATACATGTTAGTTGTAAGTCAATTCGAAACAAAACTGAATCCAATTGATATGATCCATTGTGTATATCTAACTGAATCCCAACATGAATTTCAATTCATTATGATGAATCCCAATGAATCACACACAGCTTGCCCTTGAACTTTTGTCAAGAAAATCACTTTTTTCTAGTCAAATTTGTGTAGTCAACACCTTTTCTTTTTTCATTTTGATTTTTGACTTAAATCTTGAATTATTTTGAGGTTCATATGCATGGTTTTTTGTTTGGTCTATGTCCTTTGCTTTTACTTAAAAATGTCATATTTCTATTGATAATGTATGTAACAATTCATAATAAGATTCAATTCATGATTTTAAAAAATAGGTCTTCCTTTGCTAACCATGCTTCATAGCCCAAACAATATTGTCAAGGTTGTAACTAGATGCATCATGCATACTAATTTTGCCTTTCAAGTTTTTATGGGTAAGGATGTTAAAATGTTTAATCAATTTAATTTTTGTGGCTGCTATTGGGTGTTTTGTAAATTTGAATTGGAAAGTGAAACCTGGTTTGATGGATAATACAACTTGGGATCTAAGATTATTGATGCACAAGTTCATCGATTATACTTTCAAATTAATTCTTTTAGAGGTTTTAGTGTTTGGCATGGTGGAAAGGATTGGATAATGTCAACAGGAGAGACAAAGAGCACTGAATTAAGGAAGGGCGATGCCTAGTTTTAAAGTTTGTATGTGAACTGTCAGTCTGTCATTGTTCTCTGCTCTGCTTGGAAAATGAATAATATCATCTGAAGGGTTTTTCTGTTATACCAAAAACTTTCTCCATTGAAACATGCTAACACATTACTTATAAGAGGTTATTGAAGCCCTTTTTCATATTAAATTTTCTGTCATCTCTGGTGAAGAGCTTTCCAAAAAGCAGACTGCTCAAGAATATACAATAAGGAAACTTAGGGCTTAGGTATGTAGAGTATTTGATGTATTTTCCTACAATCTTAAATCCTTTTCTATCCGTATATAATAAACCTTATATTTACCTTTTTTTTCTTCATGAAAGCTAGATTAGAGATCTTGAGGAGGAGAAAAAAGGTTTGACTACTAAACTTCAGGTAACTGAATATTAAGAGAAGTATTTTAAGTTGATATTTGCTTACTACATTTTTAAAGTTATTATTCTGTTGTATAAGATTTTCTTCATGATATAGCTTTATTTTAAAAACCCCATCTCACTGATTGCAAATATGTAAATGTCATATTTCTTTTAAGTCTTAATTTTAATTTATGATTTACTCTTGTGTGCTATTGTTGATAATCTATTTCATTCGAAAGTATCAAATTCCTTTTTAAAGCAGCAGGTGTTGACGATTCTAATATTTATATGTATTTATAATTTAAGTTGCTGTTTGGTTAATGTCATGCAATCCAGGTAGAGGAGAATAAGGTAGAAACTATCAAGAGGGACAAAACAGCTACAAAGAAGGCTTAAGCAAGAACTTGCAGAATAGAAAGAGTATTACACTAATGCTTTGGCTGCTGCTAAGGAGGCTGAAGCATTAGCAGAGGCTCAAGCAAACAATGAAGCAAGAACTGAGCTAGAGAATCGTCTAAGAGAAGTTGAGGAATGTGAATCTATACTAGTCCATGAAGTAGCAATGTCGATTTACAAGAAAGGGGGTTTGAATTGTAAATTCTTCCTTTTAAAATTCCTGTTAAAAACTTAAGAAAATAACTCAAGATTGATCTTGGTTGTGAAAACAGAAAATGAAGAACGTTCTTGGTTTTAACAAAAAAACAGAGAATGTTCTTGGTTAGTTAAAATCAACAGTTCAGTTTATCTATTTAACTTGATAATTAAAAGACTGAAAGTAAATAGAGATAAGGCAAGAGATATCACACAAAGATATATCCTGGTTCACCCAACCCGGGCTACGTCCAGTCCTCACAACGGTGAGATTTTCCACTTAAGTGTTCAAGACAAAGAACCTTCTTGGTTTTACAGCACCTAGCTTAGATCAACCTTGATCTGTTACAAACTTTAATCTTTTCCACCCAGAAAGGAATTCAATCAGGTCACCTAGCAACCTTGATAGGATTTTACACTTCACCTTTTAACCTTAAAAGAATTTTCTAAACAAATTACTCAAGCTATAAACAACTCTTATAGTCTTGAGTTTACACAATAATGATGTATAGTATTTTTATAGAATCTGATTAAATCTCAACTCTTGTTTGAGGTTTAGATTCTTTACAAGAGATTTCAGTGGAGTGATTCTGATATGAAGAAGAAAAACATAACTGAATCTTTTGTTTATGATTGAGAAGCTTTCAAAGTATGTAAGTGTATGTATGTCATGTATTGCTTTGTATTTGAAGCTCTGATTTTTCCTTGAGCTTGATCTTCCTTTTATAGGATTTAGGACATTTAATTATGGTCAAATAGAGCTGTTAGTAGTGCTCTGCCAGTCTTTGACTAAAGACCAAATTATATGATTAAAAATATTCTAGTCTTTGAACAATTTGAATTCAGATTGATTGGACTGTTTTCTTCGTTCTTGATCAGATTTCTCTTGAGTTTAATGATCCTTTATACTTCATATATATTTGTTGATGTCTTTGATTCGATCTGGAGTTTTGATTCTTGTCAAAACATCTTGGAGAATGATGATGAATTGTTGTAGAATGTTTACAGAAAATTTTGGAGATTGATGATCAATCTGGAGATTTTAGTCTTGAACATTTTGGAGATTGATAATCAATTTGGAGTTTTTAGTCTTGATCATTCTGGATGTTTTCCTAATCATTCTTGGATCTGTCCTGATGTCTTGTATATTTCAAGATCGTTCACCATTCTTGGTAGTCAAGCTGGAGAAGGTTCAGACTTGTTTGGACCTGCTTGATTCATGACCATTTCCCTTTGTAATTCGAATGGTTTCTTTGACTAGAATGGATCCTATTTGTTCCTTGTCAAGTACTGATAATATAAGTGTTTTGGTTTGCACAAAACAGGCTGAAGAATGATGTACTTATGTTGGAGAATGATTGTCAATATGCTGGAGAATGATGTTATTATTCTGGGACTGATGTTAACATGCTGGAGAATGATGTTAAACACGTTGGAGATTAATTTTAACATGCTTTAGATTGATTGATCATTCTGGAGATTGATGATCATTCTGGACAGAAGATCATTCTAGACAGTCTGAAGACTGATCTGATCATTCTGGAGACTGATATGATCATTCTAGAAATTCTGGAGACTGATCAGTCTTGCTAAAACTTGCTTGATCCATCATATTCCATAGCTTTTCTACTTGATATTTTGAATTGATCTTTTGTTGAGACAAATCCTTTATATTCCTTGGATAATATAGATCACATGATTGTGAAATCTAGGAGAGATTTCTTCTTAAACAAAAGAGATAATTTGTTCTTGAAATTTCAAAATTGGGGAGAACGTCCTCCATTTTCCAGACTTCTGTCAAGAATGTTCTCCGTTCTGTTTTTGTAATTTTGCTTCTTTCAAATGATCTTCTTTTTGATTTATAGCATAGTTTGATAATTGATTTGTTGTATGAATGTATTTGATCATCTTTCATCATTAAGATGTTATCTTGAAGATGTAATAATCATTCTATAGAATGATTGATATATGATACATTCCTTTTGAGATTATTTCATTATCGAGGGGATACTTGTGCACTTTGATGAAGTGAATGGATTCTTGCTGGTTCACTTATGCAATTCATGTTCCTTAAACAAAACTTAAGTGAAATCATTAGTAGACCACCATTCATAAAATTTAATCATTTATTTCATAAGGTTTGTTGTCATTAAAACATATATCAAAAAGATTTTTTCTTCAACAGTCCAGACACTTAAAGAGTTGAGACAAACTCTAAGCAGAAAGGAACATCAGATTTTGTGTTGTTTGATGTCACTCTGTCTTTCTTTTTACTAATTGAATTTCTTAGGATATTGCTTATAAGTCACATGTTCCCTTCATCTCTATTCAGGTTGTATTCAAAGAAGACATGCTTCATAGAGACATCGAGGATCTTCAAAAACGTTACCGCGTCTGCTCCTCTGCTTCTGCATGACTTTCAATTATTTGACTTTTGGAGGATGATGCTTTTGCTTGTTTGTGCTTTCGGTAGTTTTCTAATTTGACTTGCTTTCCCTGGGCAAGTGAAAGACGGTGTGAAGAACTGATTACACAAGTTCCAGAATCCAAATTGAAGCCATGCAGGTAACAAACATATGTCCAAGAATTGCTTTTCCTTCTGTTTTTTGTTCTCCTGTGTGGGATCTGTTCTAGACTAGAATTCACCTAATAACAGGAAACAAATGCCTGAAGAGCTGAAGCTTGGGCTGCAATTGAAAGATCTCTCAATTCTCGACTTCAGGTATCTAGAATACTTTTTATTTTCACTTTAAAAATCTTTCCTACTGGATATTATTGTGTTTCTATATCTTTTTCAATGGACTTTAGAGGAAGTCGAGGCTAAAGCTGCAACTGCCGAGGAAAGAGAATGATCTGTCAATGACCGCTTATCTCAAACCTTGTCTCGAATTAATGTTCTTGAGGCCCAGGTTCTGCAATTTCTTGAATGAAGTCATGTCTTTAATGGCAGTTTAGTTTATGTGTGACTAACTTCAATAATGAATTGCAGATTTCATGTCTTAAGGCAGAACATACTCAATTAAGTAAGACCCTTGAAAAGGAGAGACAAAGAACAGCTGAAAGTAGGCAGGAATATCTTGCTGCAAAGGAGGAAGCTGACACTCAAGAAGGTCGTGCGAGACAACTTGAGGAAGAGATTAAAGACGTAAGATAGAAACACAAGCAATAGTTGCATGAGGTATTGATGCACAGGGAGCTTCTTCAGCATGTAAAGTTTCTGCTTCTAGCTTCAAACTTGCATCATTAAGTGATATCAATGTTATATGAAACTCTTAGTTTCTTCTTGCATTAAATTGATCTTATCTTTCAATTATTACATTACTTCAGTCATTGAATGAACCAGCTAAAGAAACATATTTGGTTTCATGCTGCATGGTTTTTTCCGAAAAATTTAACAAAAAAAGTCAACTTGCCTTTTCAAGTACCTTTCAAGAACATATGTTAGTGACCTGATGTAGAATATTTGAGAAAGCTATGGAATTGAAATTTGAAATCATGTATGAAAATGAAAACAAAAAATTGATGGGATATGGTATTTCTGGTAACAATGTTAAATTCCATCCATCTCATTAGAACCATGGGGAATATTATTTTTCAAGTTTCTGAATCAAGCACTTTGTTTATTTTTCCAGGAAATAGAAAAAGGAAAGGCTGCTCAATCAGATCTGGAAAGGACCGTCCGTGTTCATTCTGTGCCATCATCAGATCAAACTCCCACAACAAAGCATAATTTTGCTTTTGAGAATGGTGTGATGCTTTGCTTCTTTTTACATCATTTGGCTTAGTTATCTTGTCTGTGATATTTTCGATAATATACTTTATGATGTAGGGAATATGTCCCGTAAAATCTCTAGTGCAAGCTCCATTGGAAGCATGGAAGAAAGCTATTTTCTTCAAGCATCAATGGATTCATCTGACAGTTTTTCTGAATGGAGAAACCCAAGAGAACTAAGCATGAGTCCTTACTATATGAAGAGCATGACATCCAATTCTTTTAAGGTTGCACTTCGTCAGAAGGAGGGTGAACTTGCTTCATATATGCCGCACTTGGTATGATTTGTTGCCTTCATTTTCTATCATCACAACTTCCAGGGATATCTCTTTGGATTCGCAGTTGAAACTACAACAACAGCAGTGATCTTGTCCCAACACCGCCAATACGTACTGCAAACTAGAGAGCTCAAACGAGTCATTTAAGGTCTAACATAAAGTCAACTTACTATTTTGGTTGGATTTGGATCCCCTATTCCATTATTTACTTTCTATATTCATAACCAAAATATTTTGGAGTATTTATCAAATATTTTGTTTAGGAAGACGATTACTGTTCTTTATGAAATTAGTTTGCAGTTTATCACAATAAATGTTAAGAAACTCATACAGGCTTCTGTTGAAAGTTTATTGAATCTTTTAGAGCAAAATAACTATTTATTGTATGTTTTAATAGAATTAGTAAAATTAAATTATATTTTATTGTATGTTTCAATGGCATTAGTTAATAAAAATAAATTAGAAATTTAAATTTAATTTACTGGTATTAATAATTTAGAATTACAATTAGTAGGGAGATATAATAAATTTAATTTAATAAATAATAATAAGTTTTAGTGACAGACAATACCGTATGAATAAATCAATTCTTTATTTATATTTATCTAGTTTTTAGTGACAGATAATACTGTATGAATAAATCAATTCTTTATTTATATTTATGGCTAAATACCACCCGTGGTCCCTTAACTTAATTTCAGTTAACGTTTTAGTCTTTGATCTTTTTTTTTCTCGATTGGGTCCTTTATTTTAATTTTAAGTGACAATTTGATCTTTTATGTTTTAAAATGTCAACAATATTATCCTTTTTTTTTACAAAAATTCAAAAAATCCATCAAAATTTTCAACCAAAACCCATTAAATTAATTATATTATTTAATATAATACAAATTTCATCAAATTTGTAACTCAAATCTTCAAATAAACTCATACAAAAATTTCATCAAATTTCATTCTTTATTTGATGTTGTTAGAGATGAAAATATGAGTTTATTTGAAAATTTGAGTTTCAAATTTGATGAAATTTGTATTATATTGAAGAATATAATTAATTTTATGGGTTTTGGTTGAAAATTTTGATGAGTTTTTTGAATTTTTGTAAAAAAAGGATAACATTGTTGATATTTTAAAACATAAAAGATCAAATTATCACTTAAAATTAAAATAAAAGACCAAATCGGAAAAAAAAAAAAAAGATAAATGACTAAAACGTTAACTGAAATTAAGTTAAGGGACCACAGGTGCTGTTTAGCCTATATTTATCTAGTTTTTAGTGACAGACAATACCATAGGAATAAATCAATTATTTATTTATATTTATCTAGTTTTTAGCGACAATCATTATTGTAGGTAGAAATCAAAAACATGTAGTGACAGTTCTCAAAGCATAACAAGGCGCCCCCTTAAAGTTGACTGTGGATCCGAGTATTACTCAAAGTATTATTGACCTTTACCTACAGTTTTTACTTTTAGTGACAAACTTTGTCTGTCACTAGAAGTCAATTTTCTTGTAGTATCTTTTCTACTTTAGACTAGGACGCTGATATGTCAACTTAATTTTTTCATAAAAACTTTCTCCTAAAAAAAGTACATGTCTACTTTAAATCAACCACGAAAATAAACATTAAGGATCTATTTGTAGAGACTAAAAATTATATTTTTATTTTACAAAGAATTCAAAAGTTACAATTTTATAAAGAGTAAAAATATATTGAACTCTATGGATAAATATTAGTAAGTCAATAGTTTCGTTTAAATATGATTTTAGCTTTGTTATTATAACGTTGTTTGTTTTTAGTTTTTTGTTTAGATCTAATCTCAATCTCAGTATTTATCTATCGGCAATTTATTGGACCTCTTGACATAATTTTAATTTATTCGGCCACATACATTGCTAAAGACTAAAAACAGCAATTTTAAAATTTATAGAGACTGAATCCAAACAAAAAACTTACAAAAATTAAAACATAAAAGAATATAACTCCAATAGCTAAAATCATATATAAACCTAAAAGTTTTCTAAACATAAAATAAAAATAAAAATTATATACGAGAAAGAAACTTTGATAAGGAGTTGCTTTATTTTCATTTTTCCTTTGAGAAAAGGAGTGGTAAAATTTTCTTCTCCCGTGTCATTTGTTGCATGCCAGAATTATTTTAAATAATTTCCACATTATTTCTAACAACTTACTAAAACAACATACTTTCGCATTACATTTTCACCAATAACATTTACATTAAAAATATAAATTATTTATCTTATAAATCAAATATTTCTTCTACTTTTTCTAAAACTAAGTATCTTTCCACTACAACTTATGATATAGTTCCTATTTCAGCCCTTCTTAAGATTCTGAGCAAGTCAGTAACAAACTCTACCAACCCAATTTGGTTTCTTTATTAATTATCAATCACTCACCCTATCAAATCTTACAATTTAATTGGTTTCTTTATTAATTACCAATCACTCATCCAACAATTGTTTGACATGCTTTCGTTTTCACATGCCTAACGGTTTTCTCAAAACCAAAATATAAAATCTAGTGGCTTAAGATCGAGTTGGGATAAAACAATTATTTTAGCTTGTAAATGTGTGAGACGTTATAATCACTTGTATAACAACTAAATGTATCAAAGTTTAAAATATATATATATATATATGGGTCTCTTAATTTAGTTAGTATATTTATAGATCAAAATGTCTTACATTATATACATTCAAATACTAAATTTTTAATAAAATATATCTTTGAGAATTAAAATGACTAATTTTTGTACTCAAAATAACTAATTAAAAACATTTAATATATTTTTGTTATATATTTTAATACATTTAAGGAGTATTATGCTACTCTCTTATTTAATTGATTAAATGTTTGATGATTGTAATTATGTAGTCATGGACCCAGATGTTAGCACATGCAGCCACTACTCTTTTATACCACTTTATACGTGCAAAACAAGGCCTGAGATAACTAACTATTAGAAGAACCATTTACATCATCCGTGCAAAAAGATAGGATTGAAAATGATACACTACCACGTTTGACTCAAATATAAAAAAATTATATAGATCTAGATTTTTAATTTGACTTTGATTCCCCTTTCCCTATCAACATGTTAACATGCATATGATTAAAGATTAGAATTGTATGGATTAATATATCACGGGATACAATAAATATAATATCCATTGCATATTTCATTTTTACGAGTAACATAGTTAATATGTTATTTTATAGAAATATAATTAAATTATTTTTTGTGTGTATAAATATATTTAATATTGATTTTTCATATTTTAAGATAAATTAGTAGTATTAATTAGGATTATGTTTGTAAAATAATAATAAATGCATTTAGTAATTTAAAAGAGAGTTTATATTTAGGACAAAAAATTTCTCAATGAATGATTATAATTAGGGACAAGTTGATTACTATTCCAAGTTTTTTCTGTGTTTCATCCTCCACCCATTAATCCATGATTGAATTTAAGTAATTAATAAGCTTAAGTTAAGGACGAATTGTTCTAACGAATGTGAGTTCAAATCTTAATTAAAATAAATTTTTAACATATTTTATTTACCTCTTAATGGATTTCTAGATTACTAGAGTTATTTTTTTAAGAACTAGAAAGTTAAGAAAAATAAAAGGTTTATAATAGCTATATTTGCATAAATTTTTCCCTGATGAGGGTCCATATAGGCCGCTTTTATTTTTTTTATATGAGATCTTTCACTATATATTCATAAATTAAAAGTTTTGATACATTATTTCTTAAATTAATAAAATAACAATTATTTTTATGAATCACAGACATATTTATAGACTTTTGTATTTAAAAAAAATATAATTTTATAAAAAAAACGTCATTTCATTGCACATCCAATAAGATGTCTAAACTTCCTCAACATTTTACACAATAAAAAACTTTCATGATGTATAAAATTAATGATGGAAGTATTATGTAACATAATGCTATATGTCACAAATTATTTGGTCGTGATAGACCAAAAACACATGTGCAATGGTATTAATAACCAATCAAATTGTTTCGTAATGCATTTTTGATAGAAAAATTCGTGACATTCAGCATTTCCGATTATGTAATATTGGATGATATCCCAAGAGACAATAATGTCTGCAAAGGCGTTTGTATTTGGTGGTGATTTTATTAGCCTAGTTCAATTTGGTGCATTTTTGCAGTATTTTTTGCTGCATTCCAAAAACTATTTTTAACTTTTGCACATCATGTGCTTTATTAATATACCTTTTTGTTTTTGAAAAAAAAAAACAAATTATTAACTAAACTCTGCTCGTGAATGGATAACAGTAAAAAAGATGATTATAACTGATAGTGAAAATAAATAAACTGTAATACTTATCTTTTAGATATTGAATTCGACTCATACGAAAAATAAAAATTTGCTAATTTGTAAATGGAGAAAAAGAGAAACAATAAATATGTAAATATCGATGCCGATTAAAAGGATTGAACTACTACAATGTGCTTACTTCATTTGAACGGAGTATATAAAATATGTATATGCCATTATTTTTCTTAACAATTAATGTTCGATATATGACATATAAATAGTAAAAAGAATTGTCTGTAATACCTAATTTAAGTGGTAAATATTAATATTATTAAACTACATTTTATTTCAAATTTAAATTCAAAACCTCACATTTAATACACGATAATTAGGAAACCAAATCCTTATATACGCACACATTTTCAAACATTTGAAAAACTATCAGGTTTGACATTACAGTTTAACAAGTGGCATAATGGTGAATCACCTAATCAAAGATATATGTCAAAAAGATTAAATGATGGGGTGGCGTATACGTACGTATCTTCGAAACATGAAATGCTGTTTTTTTTAAACATGAAATGCTTTGTGCGTGTAATTCTCATTCATCTACAAAATAAATTTAAACTACTACTTTATATCTTGTAGGCCACCTAATTTATTACGTAAACTATATTTTTAATAAGTATCTCTAACTAAATTCTTGTTAGACGCAATCAAAACATTTTAGTTATTATACTTATGTAGTACTTTCTCAATATAATATTTGTTATTACACCTTTTAAAAGTCAACTTTTCACATTCTAATGTTTTTCGCTTGCAGCAAATTAACCAATCAAACTTACTGGCCTAAGTAACCTGATATATATACATCATAATTAAATGTTTTTCAACGTGGTATGATTAGTTATGAAGACAAAAATACGAAATAAATATTAAAATTCCTATGATTCAGTTCGGTTTGGATAATTTCTTTAAAAAATTGATCTGATTTAGATCAATGTGATTTAATTAAATTGAATTGGTTTTTAGTTGATTTAAATTGCAATTATAAAATTATTTTGATACTAATATTATAAAGTTATATCAAACTAGCTAACATGTTTAAAGGAAAATATAGCATAATACACTAAACACTAACATTAACATTATGGAACAACATTTTGATTGAATATGTTTTAAAAATATTAAATAATATTCAATTTTGTGCAGTTTTTAATTTTATTTAGATAGATTTATAGATTTTATTTGAATTATATTTTAGATGTGAGCGACCCTAATCATAATCATAATGTCTAACTCTTAAAATTAAGGAGTTGGACTATTCATAAAGGGTTCATTCCCATTTTTAGGCACCATTACATAAACATTCTCACTTTGAAGTAAAAAAAAAAAAGTACTTATAAGTACCCTTTTGCACTATCTTTCTTCTATCATTTGTATTTCACATGTACATGTACTCTTTTGTAGTATATACTCGTTTCAATATTGAAATCATAAATTACTGTTAAAATACAATGAGATTAGTTTATCAGTCGGATCTATTTAATAAAAAAAATTAATTGTTGAGTTAGAGAAATTGAGTGCTAACATTTAAAAATTATAAAATAATTCATATTTACTTGCAGGACTCGCTTAAACACCTAAATTAGAGAATTTTATTATGAATAATATTATTACATACTTACCTAACCAATTAACTAATCCTATATTTATAAGAACATAACATAACCTTTGTACTTTGCTTTTTTTGTTTCGGTCTTTTTGGAATGATATACTTTTGCTATAAACATGATGATGTTATAAGAAAATGGAAGAAAGAAAATACGGGAATTAAACTATACTACTTCCTCCATCCTACAATAATGAAGCTCTTTATAAAAATAATTGTTACTTTTAATTTTTAAATTTTAAAGTGATATTAATTAACTATTTTATCTAATATCATCTAATACACACATTAATTTTAATTAATAGATTTCACTTTAGATTTATAGTAATAGTAAATACACAGATACATAATAAGACTAATGTAATAAATGTACTAATTTTTTATTTTTACATTTTTCTTAAGTAATAAGAAATGATAAAGTAATTTGATTCTTGTAACCTATCTTGGTAAACAAAGTCTGAAAATATTTAGTTATGCTTTTCAAAATTCAACCTCTAAATGAAGACTTATGAAGCAAGCATTTATGAACTTGATTAACTAGTGGGTGCAACAACTATCATAGGGTTAATCTCTTTAGAATTTTGATCTCAACGAAATCTAAATTTTGCCAACCATAAATGACATATATATAATCTCTCACCTCTAGTCCCCTCTATAAAAGAACTCTTTCCCACTCTTATTTTGCATTGCAAACTTAAAATCCGAAACATTTTCACACACTAAAAGTTAAACTTATTGCTTGCTAATTAAGGGATGGAGGGTGTGAAAGACATTCTCACTAATGCCAAATACTCTTCCATCTTCATAGCCATTTTTGTTCTCTTATCTTCCGCATTGTCTTTAGCAAATGCCAAAACTCACAACCACGAATTTGTTGTACGTTCTTTACTTAATTATTATTAATTTCTCTATGTCCTTAGTTATATATTCTAATATATTATATATTATATATTATATATAGGTTGAAGCAACTCCAGTGAAGAGGCTGTGCAAAACTCACAACACCATCACTGTGAATGGGCAATACCCCGGCCCAACCTTGGAAATCAACAATGGAGACTCTTTGGTTATTAAAGTCACTAATAAAGCTCGTTACAATGTCACCATTCATTGGTACTATTATATACTTTATAATATATGTCAATTATTGCATTAACTTCATACATTTTCAATTGCAGGGTGGTACACATAGTTCAAAATTGCGGAATATAATCATAATTACGGCCACATAGTAGAATTTGTATGTATTTCACTGCAATGTAAAGATTCACACTAATTGTAATCTCAACCACGAACGCAACTACAATTAATTTAAAACATGTCAGTATAACGTGAAATGAAAATTTTAGAATTATGTGGATTTTATGTTTCCTTTTTGTGGTGAAAATAAACGTATAATTGAGAGTAGTCTTTAAGTGTAATTAAACATTTTTAAAAGAATTTGTTAGTCAATAATGTTTCTTGTATGTGTGTTACTTAGGCATGGTATTCGACAAATGAGAACGGGATGGGCAGATGGTCCAGAATTTATAACTCAGTGTCCCATTCGACCTGGAGAAAATTATACCTATCAATTCACTGTTGAGGGACAAGAAGGGACACTTTGGTGGCACGCTCATAGCTCATGGCTAAGAGCCACCGTTTATGGAGCTTTAATTATTCGTCCAAGGAAAGGAGAGACATACCCTTTTCCTAAGCCAGACCGCGAGACACCTATTCTTTTAGGTAATAATTAATTAAATTTTTTGACTAAATGTATCACTTTTCTTTTACCAATTTTTGTTTATGTTTTGGGATGAAATAATTTTTGTTGAGAAATCTAAAAATTAAAATAGCATTGACTTTTTAAAAAACTTTCTACAAATACACCACTTTAAAAACAAAATTTCTACAATTAATTCCAGCATTTGTTAGCATTTACTTGTATTAATTTATTACAAAAAAGATTTTGTTAATTGTGTTCTTAGAACACATGTTATATATTAATTACATGACTCTCAATACAATATTTTTATATTTAGTTGCTTAATATATGATTTGGACTTAGAGTACTACTCCTCATTTACTTTACAATTTTTGTTTACTATCTTGTTAATAAATTTTACTTCAACTGACAAATATCGATATTGTTAAGTTAGATGTCGTGTTCTAAATTTGAACTCGGTATCTCGTAATTGTATAAATTAATTATGTGATACTTATTATTTCTTCTAAGACAAAAATAAAAATTAATTATCAAATTTGCAATGATAACATTCATGAAAACATGAAGGCAAGAAAATCGGGTTAATGTAGGTGGAATAGAAGCAAAAAACAAAATACTAGAAATTATGGTTTTGTTTATAGACAAAGATTATGTTTATGGATGTGTATATGATGACGACAAATTAATTAACGGTGAAAGTGATGGTGATTATAGGGGAATGGTGGGACAGAAACCCCATAGATGTTGTGAGGCAAGCCCAAAGAACAGGGGCAGCTCCAAATGTGTCAGATGCATACACTATCAATGGTCAACCCGGTGACCTTTACAAGTGCTCTAGCAAAGGTTTGATACTTTCTTAATTTTGATGATTACATTTTTTTTTATTAAAGATGATTACATTAAACATGCATCGCATATCTTGTTTAACTAATTTACTTTACGAAAATCTGACATAGTTTAAACATGAAGTAATCATATAAAAGGGAGATGCTTTAGAGGGAAAATAAAAGACCCTAGCTAGAGCTCATATAATGTGAAATTATTAAAAGACATTTCAATGATTTTATGAAACAAATGGTCAATAAAGTTCCTTTTGTGGTAAAGGGTCTATTTTGATGGGATCGTTTTTTCACCAAAAAAGTTGATGGGGTCGTTTGTTTATTCTTATTTTAAATTAAAAATATTAATGATATCAAATTAACAATTTCTCCGAATCAAAATTTCAACAAAATCATAAAAAAAGTATATTCTATGTGCACCTTTATTGTCAAAATAATTCTTTTGACAAAAATTTTATTTATTTTTTATAGAAAAAACATTTTCTGTGTACCTTAACCTTTGTAGTTTTAATGGTAAAATTAAAAGCTTTGCTACTAAAAACATTCCCTTTTATGATTACTTTTCACCCCTCGCTGCTAAAAGAATTCACATTTTTTGTAGTGATTAGTTATTCACGTCATCCTTTATATTTATTGGTAACGACTCATACCAAATAGCAACACACTCTTTTAGATGATGTAAATTGTTCACAAATATACTTTTAAACAACACAAAGTTAGTTTTTTTTTGTAAGTGTATATCTAAACTCATTTTGGAGGTGGAATTTTTTTCTCCAAAATCAACTAGAGCATGAACCCAATCAAAAGTTATTTAGATTATGGGAAAATCAAAAACAAAAATTGTGAGCCAAAAGATAGTGTATTAAACATTGATATGTATTAATGAATATCATAAACATAAAGTAGAATATACTGACATGATTAAAAATGCAGGTACAACAATTGTTCCGACACATAACGGTGAAACAAACCTGATTCGAGTAATCAACGCAGCACTGAACCAACCACTTTTCTTCAAAATCGCAAACCACAAACTAACTGTAGTTGGTGCTGATGCCTCTTACCTTAAACCATTCACAACCAATGTCCTCATGTTAGGACCAGGTCAAACAACTGATGTCTTAATAACTGCAAACCAACCACCTTCTCGTTACTACATAGCATCACGAGCTTACCAATCAGCTCAAAACGCACCGTTTGATAACACAACAACCACTGCCATTCTCCAATATCAAAATTCAATCAAAACTAAACCAATCATGCCTTCACTCCCTTCTTATAATGACACCAACACAGTTACTAAATTCAGCAAAAGCTTGAAAAGTCCAAGAAAAGTTGAAGTCCCTAATGAAATTGATGAAAATCTATTTTTTACAATTGGTTTAGGACTCAACAAGTGCCCAAAAAATTTCAGGAAAAGAAGATGTCAGGGTCTTAATGGGTCACGCTTCACTGCAAGCATGAACAATATCACTTTTACTCTTCCAAACAATATATCCATTTTGCAGGCTCATTACTTTGGAATCCCAGGTGTTTTCACTACTGATTTTCCTGCTAAGCCTCCGGTGAAATTCGATTACACCGGGAATGTTAGTCGTTCTTTGTGGCAACCTGTTCCGGGGACTAAAGCTTATAAGTTGAAGTTTGGATCAAGAGTGCAGATTGTGTTGCAGGATACAAGTATTGTCACTTCAGAGAATCACCCAATTCACCTTCATGGCTATGATTTCTACATTGTTGCTCAAGGATTTGGAAATTTCGATCCTAAGAAAGATACTGCTACATTCAACCTTGTTGATCCACCTATGAGGAATACAGTTGCTGTACCTGTTAATGGTTGGTCAGTTATTCGGTTTGTTGCTGATAACCCAGGTACAAAAATATTTTCTTTTCAATTTTCTTTTATATCACTCCAAATTCAAATACAAAATAAATAAAGTTCGTCTTTAATAAAGGATATACGTTATTAATTTAAAACTATTTGACTCTTACATACATCAAATTTTATTATTTTACTATATATATGAAAAAATAATTACTTTTTGTTGGATGATAAAGTAAAACTATTTTCCACTTTCAGCGTATGTCCAATGTCCATTTAATTCCTAATAATTTTGCCAGAATTAAAGACACAAAGTATTTTAAATTTTTTTCCAGAACTTTCATCAATAATTTTTTTTTTTTTTTTTATAGTTTATATATTGTTATAGTGAAAGAAAGACTGAGAAAATCGCAAATCATTTGATATTTGATCTTATATTAGTGGCTTTGTTCAATATTGTTGTGTATTGTAGGTGCTTGGATTATGCATTGTCACTTGGATGTTCACATCAATTGGGGTTTGGCCACTGTGCTATTGGTAGAAGATGGAGTTGGGAAATATCAATCCATAGAGCCCCCTCCACTAGACTTGCCTCGATGTTAGGATAATCAAAATCTCATAAATTCATCTAGGCCAACAATAAGGGTCTTAATTTTTATTTAGTTTGGAAGTTATTTTTTTTACCCTGCATTTGGGTAGCTTTTGTGTTTTATGCATCTTCCTCTGTTTTCGGCTTCCTTTTTATATTGAGATAAATTGGGTTTAGAAATAAGGATATATTGTCATATGGTTTCAACTTGAGATACCATCTTAAGAGTCACAAGCCTTAATAGGTAAATTGATGTTATAAATTTTTCCCTATAAATTGTTACAAATGTATTGGAAACATTGCAAGTTTTGCACGTATATGTTGTCTCTTATGTACTCTTATTATTCGATTTCGATCTAAGTATCCTATCTACAATATGCCAAATGTTGACTATATATATATATATATATATGGGTGATCAGTTTAATGGATATGATAAAAGACAGAATAAATTATCATATTCTGTCTGAAACCATTGATGAACAAATATGATATGATAAATTAATTTATAACTCTATTATACGATATCCCTTTAGTTTAAATTTATATCTTGAATATAAGATGAGTTAGAAATCAATAGGATGTAATTATAATAATAATTTACTAAATTACCTCTATAAAATATAATTTTAATTATAAAATTGAAATGTAATAAAACATAAATATAAAAACAACTTATAAAATAAAATCTAAAATATAAAAATGTAAATCTAATCAAATATAATTATAAAAATAATTAGTAGAATTTGATATTAATCTTAGATTAGTATTCACAAGGGTATTTTTTTCTTTTTATATAATTTAATAAATTAGTATTCAAAATTATAAAAATATAAAAGTTAATTCAAATTTTAAAATAAATATAATTTGTTTACAAAGGTATTTTTTTTCATTTACATATAATATATATATATATATATCATATCTTTATTTACATTCTAACAAATAAAATATAATTATTTGATTACTCATATTTTTTTTTTAATTTTAAATTGTTTACTTAGAAGTTTCAATGGATAGTTTTAAATATAAAATTATTTTATTACTTATTTAATTTTGTTTTGTATTTTTTGTTGTTAATTTATAATATTTAAAATATAATAAGTTAATTTTTTTAAAAACTAATATGTAATTATTTATAATAGTATTTTTGTTATTTAAATATAGTGTATATTATATTATGTCATGATGAGATGTGTACCAAATACATGACAAAATAAAATGTTATCTTGTTGGTTATCATGTGTGTATCAAACATATGATATGATTATATTTATCCTGTAACTATTCTATCGTATCCTTATCCAACTTTATATATCTGATATTATTTCTATTCTATCTTACGGATCAAACTTGTCCTAATAGTTAAATATCAAAGTCTGCAAACCATATCTCAGTGTAAACTTATATAGTACTAATATAAACCTTTGTTTATAATTTTTTTTTTTTACAAAAATCTGATATCACAGCAAGACATTGTCTACTTTTCTCAATATATGTGAAAAGATTTGTATATTGCCATTGTAAAGTACATTTGTATATAAAATAAACACATTAATATATTGTTTATTTTTCTTAATAATATATGTAATGTGAAAACTATCAATGATGTTTATAAAAAGGGATTCAATATCTCTCTTAAGTCAAACTTGAAGTTATTTATTAGTTTGTTGAGACTCTTATAGTTAGTTGCTGTTAGTTAGAGTTTGTAACATAAGCTCTATATAACGAACTTTTCTGTAGAATAATAAATTAGACTTTTTACCATCAAAATTGATTCTAAACATTAGAGATACTCATTGGAATTTTAATTTCTTGATTCACCAAGCCATGGTGAACGATAAGAATGAGAAGAATGATGGACCATTTGTGCAACCAACAATCCCTCGCTTTGATGGTCAATATGATCATTGGAGCATGTTGATGGATAATTTCTTGAGATCCAAAGAGTATTGAAATCTTGTAGAGACAAGATTCATGATTCCAGCAACAGGAACAATGTTAATGGATGCGCAACAAAAGAGTCTTCATGAATCAAAACTCAAAGATTTGAAGGTGAACTATCTCTTTCAGGCTATTGATAGAACAATCTTGGAAACAATTCTGCAAATACACAAATCCAATAGATCTAATCAATCAAGTATGACATTCATTTCACATTCATCTACTCATGCAAAATTGTTCAATTCAAACAATTCTGAATAACACATTGCAAATTGTATTTATTTTTATGCCGATGATATTTAAAATATATATTAATTTTAAGGTGTGAAAAAATTATAGTTTAGACATTATAACTTTTCTCATTTTTATTATAGAATCAAAAATTATAGTTTGTGTATTTTAAGTATTCTCATTTTTATTATCCCGTGTACCGCTTTTTTAATTAATTATATAATTAATATATTATGATTATTTTTATTTTTATTTTTATTTAGAAGATATAAAAAATAATTTTTAACTAATTGATTAATTACAAACATTAATCCCGTGTATAAATTATACGTTCTAACAACTTCTTTTAAGGACTTATTTCCAAAAAAAAATAACATAAAAAAAATTAAAGTGTGAAAAATTATAGTTAATGTATTATAATTGTCTTGTTTTTATCTTGATGATATTAAAAAAAACAATTATTTCTGGTACCATTTATATAATAAATTGTAATTAGTGTATATTATATTATATTATGATTATTCTTATTTTTATTTATAAGATATCAAAAGTATTAATTTTAACTAATTGATGAATAAAATAGCATTGTAGTATTTTGGAACAAAATGTTTCATTACAAATATTAACATTGTATTATTTGCTTGCTAATAAATGACCAATTTAATATATGTATATGAGTTCGGATTAAGACTATATTCAAAAATTTGTAGTTGGTTATATATATATATATATATATATATATATATATATATATATATATATATATATAATGTATTTGTTTAAATTGTGTGGACCATTGAAAAAAAGTATAATAATTGGATGAGATATTTTTAAAATTTAACTATTAATAATTATACTATTGAAACTAAAATGAAATGATTTATTTTCCTATTTAGATTTAGATTATTGTTAATCAAATTTCTTATTTTAATTAATAAATTCTTTTATTTTTGAATCCAGTAAAGATATAACCACCAACACAGATTGAGTCTAACGGCATGAGGTAGACTTTTACAATAAAGTGAACAGGAGTTATAATTCTCACTAGGAAGCTATATTTAGTGTCTGACGCACCTCAAATAGGATTATCTCCTATGGATGAAACCTATGGGAAACTAAAAAAAACATGAAATTATTAACAATGAATTGAATCAAGTGGTAAGGACTTCAGTCCCTTAAATAATTGGTCAATGAGTTCGATCTCTGACTTCTGCATATCAAGAAAGTTTGATTGAAAGAGAAGAATCAACTTTGTGTGTTTACATAGTTTTTAATCACCGTTAAATAGTGGTAAAAACTTTGTACCTATAACATACTAAAAAAAAATAGACATATAATTAATTTTGTATTTTGTAATATTTACTTTTTGAATTTTTTTTTCTTCATAAAATTAATTTTACTTGTGTATAGATATTTTTTAGGGAGGAACCCACTTTATGAAAATTAATTTTACTTTGGTATAGTATTTTAAATTGATTTTTTTAATAGATCTTTTATAATTTTTGGATTTGATTGGGTATATATTTTTATTTTGTGTAAATTTGATCTTAAAATTATTGCTATTATTATTATATTGACAAAATATTATAAAAAAAATGCATCTGTATTCATATTGTTTCTTAATTTAATTTAGAAATTATTATTTGTGTTATTATTTTTTCAAATCCATTATTTAGT